>OX276460.1:30483422-30556821 GCA_946251905.1 Cryptocephalus moraei
GGGAGTAAAGAAGACCCTGCAGAAAGTGCGCGAGCGTTTCTATTGGGTGGGCTGCTCTGAGGCTGTTCGTGAATGGTGCAGGAAGTGTACAGTTTGCTCAGCCAGCAATGGACCGCACCGCAAGCCGAAAGCCCCGATGAGACAATACAATGTGGGAAGTCCTTTCGAGAGGATCGCCCTAGACATTACTGGACCATTTCCTGAAACCGATTGCGGCAACAAGTACATCCTGGTAGCGATGGACTACTTCACGAAATGGGTAGAGGCCTACGCGATTCCCAACCAAGCAGCCACAACTGTCGCAGATGTCCTGGTGAAGGAGCTAGTGAGCCGCTTCGGAGTACCGTTGGAGTTGCATTCCGACCAGGGGCGTAACTTCGAGAGCGAGCTGTTCCAGGGAGTTTGCGAAAAGTTGGGAATTCGCAAAACTAGAACGACGGCGCTTCACCCTCAGTCTGACGGAATGGTGGAGAGGATGAACCGCACCATGGGCAAGTACCTCTCGAAGGTAGTGTCTCAACACCAACGAGACTGGGATCAACATCTCCCCTTTTTCCTGATGGCCTACCGTTCTGCCATCAACGAGTCCACCGGCCAGACACCAGCAAGGGTACTGTTCGGGCGGGAGATAAGGCTTCCCTGCGATCTGAGCTTCGGTTGCAAACCGGGAGAAGATCTGGCTGGGGAAGACTACGTTACCGAGCTGCGCAGAAAGATGGACCAGGTTCACGAGATGGTGCGGACGAATCTCCAAGTCGCCAGCGACCGCATGAAGGATCACTATGACGTTCGGGCGGACAGCGGCATATATGAAGAAGGAGACCTGGTGTGGCTGTACAACCCACAAAGGAGACGAGGGTTATCACCGAAGCTTCAGCAAGCTTGGGAAGGGCCATATACAGTGAAGACAAAAATAAATGACGTCATCTACCGGATCAGCAAAGTTCCGAATGGGAAGCCCAGGGTCGTGCATTACAACCGATTAGCGCCTTTCGAGGGAGACCACGACCAAGATCAACAGGTGCGCCAACTACGGCCCCAAGAGGATGAGCCCTCCTTTGAAGAGTTTATGGCTGCGTATGGTGAGACCGGGAAGGCCAGATTCGGTGTGACCAGGGAAGAACAACGGGATCTGTTCGGAACACCGCCTGAATATGCGCTGGCTCATTGCGTGGCCCAGGACCTGCGGATGTCCCGGGGAATTGCCGCGGAGTTTCGGTCGAGGTTCGGCAAACTGGACGAACTCCACCATCAAGGACCGGCAGTCGGGCGAGCGCTGAGGATTAAGGAAGATGGATCACAACGGCCGCTCTTCTACCTGGTTACCAAGAGGAGGTCCCTTCACAAACCCACCTATTTGGACCTGTGGGACGCACTACATGACCTCAGGGATACCCTACTTAGCCAAGATCTAACTAAGTTAGCAATCCCGAAACTGGCTTGCGGATTGGACGCCTTGGACTGGAGGGTCGTGAGGAATATGCTGGAGGTCTTATTTCGCTTCACCGGGGTAGACATTTTGGTGTGTTGTTGGAATCCTGAGAGGAGTCCCCACAAGAAGACCGTGGCATGTTATTTCCACCAAACCTCGCGCTGCAGACAGGGGACCAACTGCAGATTTCTACATGGGCCTGTCAGGGACACGTTTCGGGACGAAACATCTTTAAGGCGGGGGCAGTGTAACGAAACGGCTCGCCGGCCGCGACATAAACACGCCGGGAGCTACACAAGTTCGCCTTATTGCAATTCTGGGAAGGACGACGGGAACAATCGAGAGAGTTCGATGCGATAACAAGTTCCGCGAATTCTAGAATGATCTCCAGAAGCTTCGGGACTATTCCGGCAAACGACGAGAAGCTTCTACCTGCCATAAAAAGGGAATGTCGGACCCGAAGCAGAACAGTTGAAGAATCGTTGTGTAAACATTCGGGCGAGAGACCGCGCGCGTAAAATAAATAAACATCTCTGAGTGAAATAAATTATAAGTGTAAAAGTGTAGTTAGAAATAAATTAATTAGGATAATCGCGTAGTGTTTTAGTTTTAGTTAATAGTAAAAACGTTACAATATGTTGAAAGTTGCAGCAGCTTTTCTTGATTTGGCCTAGGCGTTTGGCACTGTGGACTACGAGATACTATTTAAATAACTGGATGCTATAGATATAAGATTAGAACTTACGCTAAACTTGTTGAAAGACTATTTAAAAAATAGAAAACAATTAGTTAAAATCGGAGGAACAAAGAGTGATCGGTTACCTATAACCTTAGGGGTGCCACAGGGTAGTATACTTGGCCCCCTATTATTTGTTATATACGTGAATGATTTATTTGAAATACATGAAAATACAATTTGACACGTATTTGTAGCTTATTTGACTGAATAACTCTCGAGTTTGTTACAAATCTGAAATCGTGATGTACAGGTGTTTCACTGGGACCGATGGAGTGTCACGTATGAACAGACATATAATTTGATGCCCCTGGCGATCACTAGAGGCGGCTGAATAATACGAAAATGCATATTTGACACGTATTTGTAGCTTATTTTACTGAGGTTGTTCAAAATCTGAAATAGTGATGCACAGGTGTTTCTCGGGGACCGATGGAGTGTCACATATAAACAGACATAAAATTTGAGACCCTGGCGATCACTAGAGGCGGCTGAATAATACGAAAACGCGTATTTGACACGTATTTGTAGCTTATTTTACTGAGTTTGTTCCAAATCTGAAATGGTGATGCACAGGTGTTTCTCGGGGACCGATGGAGTGTCACGTATGAACAGACATGAAATTTGAGGCCTATGGCGATCACTAGAAGCGGCTGAATATTACGAAAACGCGTATTTGACACGTATTTGTAGCTTATTTTACTGAGTTTGTTCCAAATCTGAAATGGTGATGCACAGGTGTTTCTCGGGGATCGATGGAGTGTCACGTATGAACAGACATGAAGTTGGAGGCCCCTGCCGATCACTGGAGGCGGCTGAATAATACGAAAACGCATATTTGTCACGTATTTGTAACTTTTGAAATAAAAATTGATACCTAATTGTATACTAAACTAGCCGTGACCCGGCCACGCTTCGCTGTGGCTCAGTTTGATATGAAATAAATGAGCAATTAAATAAAAATAGGTAATCTAGCGAGTATAGATTTACCGAGAAAACAAATAATTTATTTCAATACCATGCATTGCATTGCTGTGATTATGTTGTAGAATGTTATGAAAAGGGAAAAAAATGTTTTTTTGTAATTATTTTTTATAACCGATGTAGGTACTCGGCTTCGCTCGGGGGCGAACCTGTCTCATCCCTTTTTCCACACTTCATGAAAATGATTTCAATCAGCGTGCGTTATTTGTCTTGATCGAGCAATGCATACTCCTTCGATTTCCAATCTTGCGTCTCTTTGCTCGTCTGTTTCAGATAAAGGGGCTTGAGCATTTCTTAATCTAAGGGTTTTTAGTCTATCTTCCCTTTGCTCTTCATTTTCTGAAGCTCGTAAAGCCTTTTGTTTTTTTGCTTTACATGTAGAGCTGCCAATCGCTTTCCTTTTGGGAGGCATAATTCACAGCGAAAGTATAAATAAATGCGCGTGTTTTCTATTGTCAAAATAATAATATTATAATAAATAAATAATAATTATAATAATAATAATAAATATTGTTAAAATGCACAAGTACGATTTTATAAAGTATCGACTTTTTCTTTTGGACTCGATACTCAATAATACTGTGGTGATTTGTGCTCCACATGGCACAGTTCTGACCAGTTCCTTGTTCCATATTTTGGCATTGACATAAGGCTTTTCGACTTTGAAAGGTGTTGTCATTTTTGTGATTGTCATTGATTGTCATTATATGTGTAAAAATGTGGACTGTATTTTTATTAGATCGAAGGTGATTTTCCACGAGTTTATAATACAAATCAAAAAGTACAATTCATCGGCGTACGACACGTGCCTAAAAGAAAATGGTAGAATCCGTAGGTGAATTAAGTAAGTTCATTTTAAATTTACTTTTCGTGTTTCAAATCTCTCGCGTGTGCACCGAGGGTAAGATCCTACAAAAGGAAACAGCAATAAAACCGCGCAGTGCCCTTTCATGCCTGAGCACTCTTAAATAACACGATTATGTCTGAAATTTTCACTACTTCCAGTCCTTCTGGAGAGAGTCTTTCTCAGGCTCGGCCTGGCCGATACCGATGAGCAGCTAGAAAATGTGCTGGTCAAATTCCTGCCACCTGTGCTTCTGAAGCTCTCCTCTCAACAGGAAGGAGTCAGGAAAAAGGTACCTAAATTAAACAAAACCACTAAACACTACTTGTTTCAATTCATTAATATCGTAGGTGATGGAGCTATTGATTCATGTCAATAAACGTATCAAGAACAACGCTTCTGTGCAGTTACCTGTCGAGGCGCTGCTCACCCAGTACCAGGATCCAACGGCCACTTCTTTCGTGACTGTGAGTGCCGCTTATGGTTACCTGCTTCCTCAAAAAAATTGTTTCAACTTTCGTTCGTTGATGACATAAATATCACTTCTAGAATTTCACGATAATCTACATCAAGATGGGATTTCCGCGCTTACCGATCGAGAAACAGGCCGAGCTGGTACCGATCGTGTTGAACGCCCTGGACGAGAAGCCGACCTCTCACATCGACGGCCTGTTACTACTGATCATCCCGGTTCTGGACAAAGTGATTCTTCCGAAAGATCCGGAAAAGGTCCAGGGCATGTTCGGGTTGAATGAGAAGACGAAACTCCGCAGGCATTTCCTAGATCTGTTATTGGACATGTTGATTTTACCATACAGGTATGAAATTATAGGCATCATTATTAATATAGAAATGAACATAATGTAAGTCAAGTTTGTGACACTTTGATATGTTTCGTAGCGCTTGTTCTGCACAACAGGAGAACCAATCTGGTGGTAACGTTAGCTTACCAGTGCCACATTGTATGAGTGAGAACTCATATAAAAGGATTATCAATAATAAACCGATGAAACCAGAAGAGCTGGAAGAGGTAGGTATTGCCAAGTTTAGTTATTTTATATGCTATAATTTATTTGTTTTAGGACATTAATAATCCATACTACCTGTACATATATTGTTTCTATTTAACACTAATTTCAGATCAAACTTGGTATTGTAAAGTTCATTGCGAGCGGTATTTTCGAGAACAAGGACATCCTTCTGCATTTGATTGTAGCGGCTGCAGACACCAGATTTTCAGTAGCAAATCTGGCTGATAACGAACTGAAGAAAATAGTGAAGTAAGTTTACCTTTGATTATGTGGTACATAGTCAAAGTAATAGCACAGTTTAATCCCAGTGTTTCTCTTCACTGTGTTAATAGGAAGGAAAATGGGAAAATTTTCTTGTTGAATTTTTCAGAAAGTGCATACTTCCATTCATATGTTGATAACTGACCAGATCTTAGGGAATACAATATGGAATATGCTTTTTGGAACCGTTTAAGAAGATGAAATGGTTCTATAGATAAAAAATTTAATTTGTTTAACTTGTATCACAAATTTTTGGTGTAAGACAAAAAGATCATCACCACAAACTACATGAGATTTACGTTTATGTGTGCCACAATTATTTTCCTTCTAAATTTGCAGTGCGGTCGATTGGAGCTCGATCCGTGTGACCCTTCCGCTCTACAATCTGTTCCTGGGCAGCCAAGGGAAGAACGTCAAGCCGGAAGATAAGAAATCGCCTGCAAACACGAGAATTAGGTTGAAACTGTTGCAGTACCTGTGCAGGACGACCCGTCACGGATTCGTCTTCCCGTATTGCATCCAGGTCGTGTTTGACTCTCTCTACGGCCTCTCCACGAACGTCAAGCTGAAGACACTCGCCTTGGACTTCACCACCAGCATCATTCAATAGTAATTATGATTATTACAAGCAAGTTGTGGAGTTAATGTGGAAATTGAAGTTTAAAAAGTTGTATTTTCGATTAATTCGTTTCACTAAAGACGGTTTCTTTTCATCATCAGTACCGATGTGGATCCCATGGACAAAGTAGCCCCGGTCCTGCTCTCAGGCCTGCAGAAGCTGATCCGAGAAGGCGACGAGGCCCATCACGGCCACTCCTATGTACTCATCGGGAACCTCACGAAGAAATTCCCGAAGACCGTCTTCCACGACATCAGCGTCCTGGAATTCTTTTTCTCCACCTTGGAGACGGCTAAGCCTAACCTACGCCTGCAGATAAGGGAGGGTCTGATCAACCTGATATCGGCTTACAAGTATGACAATTTTCCCGATGAGTACGACAAGAACGGGAGGTTGAGTCTGCTGTTCGCCTTGATAAGGACGAAGATGAAGTCTGAGGAGCATATGGTCAGGTTCGCAGCGGTGCATACGTTGGCTACTATTTTTCCACCAGGACATATCCCTTCGAAGTTTTATCTTTTGGTTGCTACAGGAGATGGGTGAGTTGCAGGCACAATTACTGTACAACATTATCGTCTCCCATTTAATTATAGTTGTATTGTAATAATAATTGTAATAAATAACTCTTTATTTGTTTTCACCTGAAGATTACAATGTAGTTAGTATTATTTGAAATTATGTAACTAGTATTTACTAAAATCTATCTTTCTGTAAATAACTTTTTTTTTGTTTTTAGGAAAGAGGAAGTTTCTACTGAAGCTTTCAAGTCTCTGTATGGGATAGCGAAAAGCAATAACCCCAATGTGGATTTCCGGGAGTATTCCGAAATAACAATGTCAACACCTTCCTTCGAAGAGATCACCGATTATGTTTACGAAGAGATCCAACAGATGAGGAATCAATCCAAAAAGGCAGATCATTCAATTCCCTTTAGTTTACCAGTATACGTCGAGGTGAGACAACTAGTGGTTATACAATAAGTAGTATACATTTAATTATCTTTCTTCAATTGTTTTACTGTGTAATGTAATATAATTTTTTTTTCCTGTAGATTATAATATATTTGAGGATGTGTCTGATGAAAGAGATAGATGTTCCACGTAACAGAACAATATTCAGGCATCCTTGTGAACATTCTCCTAAGGTATCGAAACTGTTAGAGAAGAAACTTGAAAATCAATCAAAATCTCTGACCAACTACATCTTGTTGGTCAAGGAGCTCCTAATTTCAAGTTCAGGTAAAATATATACATTATACATAGTACTTACTTCATAAATAATATGATAATATAATATATCCAATTTCACATCGGAATAAAAACATCGAATTGGATCCAAATTTGTATATAAACAAATTTTTTTAGGGGTGGAAGTCCTACTTTGCATGATCGAGTTGATCGGCTGCCTTCCGAGCTTACACGTACATCTCATCGAGAACGTGAAGAGGATCAGAGATCAGTTCTCGTCATCGAATGTCGAGATCAGAGAGCTCTCCGCTCTGCTCTATGCGTTGGTGATCGTAAGCTCGATCTCTGACGAGAAAGAGTTTGAAACTGTGATCGAAGAGTTGCTGGTACAAGCCGACAGTAAGAACTTGGAACAGCAGCACGGTGCTTTGCTCGCCATAGGGTACTGTCTAGAGTATTATTTACAAAGGAAGCACACTCTAGGCAACTGGGGTCTCGTCAAGAAGGTTGTCGATGTTTATGGTAATTATGAGATTTTCTTCAAAACACACTGCCTCCTTTGCAGTAGTGATGTTAAAAATATGTATGCCGTTTATTCAGACCAAATATGCTGAGTACATTTCACCTATATAGAGTACAGTAATAATGCATTTTACACATACTCTCCAGAAATAAGGAACAAATGAAATTTCTTCTCTTTGATCTTTAAAGGAGAAACAAATGATCACCTAATATGATCTTGATGTGTCTATTAAGTTTAGTCATACCATATACAATAAAACACTCTTAATATTTAAAAAAATTGTAGTTACAGAGGAGAAGGTGTAATTAGATAGAGATAATATACCTTATGAAATCAACTAGGATCTCATTAGGTTTCTTCTTTGTAATCTAATCAACTTTCTAATTTGTAGCTTCCCACTTAAAATCGTTCCGGAACGTGATACTAGTCAACGCGGCATGTGGCGGAATCGGCTCGATAGCCAGGGTGTCCGCTCTGCCCTTGGAAGATGGGAAGTCGATCGAAAATGGAAGCCCCGATCCAAAGAAGCCCGCCAAAGACGGAGTCACCAAGATAGACATAGTCAATCTACTTCTAGACGTCATGAACAATTCTAAGTTATCGACGAAGGTGAGGGAGAGGGCAGCAAGGACGTTGGGATTGTTATGTGTCGGTGAGAAGTTCGTTCACTGGCAAGAGGTCGTCAAAGGACTATTAAACACAGCCAAAGAGGTAATAATTGTGAACACTATAAGTAATGTTAACATTTGGACACTTAATGTATTATAATTTGAAACTTATAGTAAACTTTCCATCGTTTCTGTTTTTAGAACACAATTTATTTTTCTTTAATTGTCTTTATTTCCTGTTCAGACAAAAGATGTGGAAGTACACTTCACCATCGGCGAGTCGCTCATCATGTGCTGCCGAGGCGTCCGTTCCCTGGAGGCTCGTAACATCTGGACAACATTACCGGAGGATTACGCTCTGGAATCGGACAATGACACTACCGTCGAAGAAGTGCTCGCCTGGCTGTTGGACGAGCTACTGAGTGTCGCACGGCAACCTCACCCGAACTCGAAACAGGCCTCATGCATTTGGCTGTTGACGGTGATCAAGGGTTGCGGTAAGATGAGCCCTGTCACCGACAGATTGCCGAAGCTCCAGGACGTGTTTCTGGGTTTGTTGTGTGAGAATAGCGGTAAGGATTTTTGTCTATACTGGTTGGAAGAGAGATGAGAACTCTGTTGTGTAGATATCGTACAAGACGCTGCCTCGAAGGGGATTTATGTGCTATACGATCTGTATAAGTCGGAAGATCTGTTGACCGCCTTGGTGAAGCAGCTCACGTCCGGCACGAGGCAGGTGACGCAGGTCACCAGCGACACGAAGCTGTTTGAGGAGGGACAGCTCGGCAATTCGCCCACCGGGTAAGATGTGGTCTCAGTAAGATATCTGGACGAAGATAGTTCTTTAACATTTGTAGCAACATTACTTGTTAACTGCTGGATCGCATCTTATGTCCATGGTTTCCAGAT
The DNA here is from genome assembly GCA_946251905.1 of Cryptocephalus moraei. NCBI lineage: Eukaryota > Metazoa > Arthropoda > Insecta > Coleoptera > Chrysomelidae > Cryptocephalus > Cryptocephalus moraei. The sequence continues at coordinate 30,492,557 of OX276460.1, forward strand.
CTGATTTTATATTGTCTCTCCATCTCTTGCGAGGCCTGCCTAGAGATCTTGTTCCCTAGAGAAACTCAGCTGAAAATTGTTATTCCAGAGGCAAGTTGACGACGTACAAAGAGCTCTGCTCGCTCGCCTCCGATCTGAACAAACCCGACCTGATCTACCAGTTCATGCATTTGGCGAACCATCACGCCGTTTGGAACTCGAGGAAAGGGGCAGCGTTCGGTTTTTCTAACATCGCGGATAAGTGCGGGGAACACCTCAAGCCGTACCTCGCCGACATCGTGCCGAAGCTGTACAGATATCAATACGACCCGTCGCCGAACATACAGTCTTCCATGCACAACATCTGGAAGGGGCTCGTTGTTGATCAGCAGAAAACAGTAAGAGTCAAAAAGCTCTTCAAAAATAAAGTCTTAGACATGCTTGACATAAGTAGTGAAAAATTGAAGCACCTAAATATACTCCGTTTTACTTTAATTCATTTTTTCACAATCATCAAAGTTTTATTTGAATCTGTCGTACATCCCTCCGATTTTTTTTCCAGTTAGACGAATATTACTATGCTATCCTGAAGGACCTCCTGGAGAACATCAACTCGAACCAATACAGGGTGAGGCAGTCGTGCTGCCTGGCCCTGCAGGACTTTCTCAAAGGCTCCGCCCACAGGACGATCTACGACGCAATCGATTACATGGACGAACTGTGGATGAAGCTCTTCAGGGTCATGGATGATCACCATGAGCAGACTAGGCTGACGGCCAATCGGACCGTTAAGATATTAAGCAAGGCAAGGTTTACGACCCTTGAAATCGAAATTGTCTTCATTTTTCCTTTAATTCTCAGTTGTGCATAAGGGCTTGCGACGTGAACCATGGGAACGACGCCGTGAAGATGGTCGACGCCATCTTGCCGCCTCTTCTCAACCACGGCATAACGAACACAGTCTCCGAGATTCGCATGATCAGGTATAAGTCGCTGACCATTGTGGTAGGTTGTAGTGTTGAAATGTCCTCTTAGCCTGCAGACGATCTCTGAACTGGTCACCTCGGCCGGCAAACAGCTGAAACCTTTCTTACCTAAGTTGATCCCGGCGCTGCTCCAAGCGACGGACGAGCTGGAGCACGCAAAGCTCTCATATCTGAGTACGATGCTGGGAGCACACTCGCAGGCCCAGGAGACGCTCGATAACGCCAGGGCTTCGATAGCCAAGTCGCACTTCACCACGGAGACGGTATCGAGGGTAAGATGAGATGATTCTTGAAACGACTTTTCTTCTTATGTTCTTTTTATTCACTGAAATATACAAAATATTCACTGACTTATTATCTTTTTCTCAGAGCCTGCAATACGCTGACTCGTCTATCTTGGAAGAACTCGTCCCGAAGGTGATTGAGTTGATGAAAAGTTCCGTCGGATTAGCTTCGAGGATCGCCAGTGCCCATTTTATCACCCTTCTAGTAGTACAGTTGGGACAAGAAGTTCAACCTTATACAGGTATTTTAGTATAAATGGTTCGTTCAGGAATGATGATTGAAGCTAAACCAAAGAAGTTTTCATAAAACTTATGGGACGGTTATTTATTTTATTTAATTTAACCAACAGTGCCCATAAGTGGAACCATTTTATGTTTCAAAATGTGTATAGAGAAATTAGTAAAACTTGCGGTGCCGTCATCAATGACGTCACATTTATTGCCAATTGCCGTTGGTGTAAGATAAAAATTTGCTTTAAACAGAGCGCACTGTTATCCCAGTTAAAAAGAGATAGCACACTGTCGGATGTTAGCCGATAAAATATAAGTTGGTAGCCGTGTACACTGTTGCCGAACGATTCACGTATTGGCACGAAACTTTTGTTATGATTTTGAGGTTATACTTCGAAATATTTGCTCGCTTCGGTAAATTGTAAATTAAATACGTGTTTGGGTGTTTTCGAGTGTAAGGAATTGCAATAAGATGCCTAAACCATTGAACAGTCGATGTCAGCAGCTGGTCTCGTCTCTAATCAGTTACTTTGAACTGGAACGAAATAATGGGGGCCCCTTACTCCCGTTAAACTGCGTTAGAGAGGTAAAGTATTGATACTATTGGTTATTAAGCTTCTATGGCCCTTATTGGAAATATTTTTAGCGTGTTTCAGCTGCACTGAAGATCAGTGTGTGTACTGTGAGTAGAATCTCGCAAAAAGTGAAGAGTGATGTGGTCTTAAAGTCGCCGAAGAAAAACCGTCCACATGTGAAGGGAGTCACGAATCAAGATCACCTTGATATTGGTTCTATTCGCAATCAAATTTACGAACTGTATAAAAGAAGTAAGAAAGTTTTTTTACATTGTATCCTTGATTGTATTCACCATATACAATATACTAAAATGAGTGATAATTTAATGTAATTATTTCAGAGAAAACTGTTACTCTTGAAAGTATTCATCAAAAACTTGAGAATATGAAGCTCTTTGAGGGATGTAAATCATCACTTCGTATCCTTTTAAGAGATATTGGTTTCAAATGGAGTAAGGATAATCCACGGAGGGGGCTAATGGAACTTCCAGATATTACATTTAAAAGAATACAATTTTTGAGAATGTATCAACAAATTAAAGAGGAATCCACATTCAATTTTGTTTATTTGGATGAAACTTGGATATTCCAAAATGGAACATTGGCTCACTCGTGGCAAGATGATAACAGAAAGAGTGTAAAGACCACAAAAGTTGATGGGAAAAGGTAAACGTTAGAATGCCATTTGATTAGGTTTTGTTAAAGTCATATTATTTGTTAGTAACTCATCGCAGAATTGCTATGAAAGATTTAAGTATTAATTAATAGTGATTTATTATTGCAGACATATCATTCTTCATGCTGGTAACAAGAATGGTTTTATTCCTGGGGCTGAATTAGTGTTTTCCTCTAAATCCAAAGGTGACTATCATGGGGAAATGAACCAAAACAACTTTTTGCTGTGGTTTGAGAATCAACTTTTGAAAAACTTGGAGGAACCGTCAGTTATTATTATGGACAACGCACCGTACCACAGTACATTGGCAAATAAGGCTCCGACAAGTGGATCGACAAAGCCTGTTATAAAGGATTGGCTTACAAAACATAACTTTCAATTTGAACATACAATGTTAAAGAGTGAACTACTTCAAATTGTTAATCAGTAAGTAGAAATGAAATATAAACATTTGTGTTTGTTTATTTTTTTTTTCTAGAAATAAACCAGAAAAGATATACCTAACGGATCAGATGGCTGAACAATATGGCCATAGAGTGTTACGTCTTCCTCCCTATCATTGTATATTCAATCCAATCGAGTTGATATGGGGCGTGGCGAAAAATTATTATAACCAACACGTAGGTCGAGATGGAAATGCAAACGATAACTGTTTGGACATGTGGAAAGAAGCATTGTCTACCATTACACCTGTGGTCTGGATGAACTCCATCAAGCATACAGAACAAGTAATTGAGAAATGGTGGAATCGTGAACGAATGTTTGATAGAATGGAAGTTAACAACTTAGTGATTGACTTGAACAGTGACTCAGAGAGTGATAGTGATTTTTAGGAAATATTTAACATCTACACGAACATGTCATCTGTAGTGACTGTGAATCTAAAATCGAGCCTGATATGTCTGGTATCGCACTTTTACCTATATCAGATTCAGACTAAAGTAAATACATCTTACTCTAGGTATGTGCACATAATGTATTATTAGAATATTATTATATTGTAACTGTAGTGCATGAATATTTATATAGTAAAACTTTTTTTAGGTAAACATAAAATGAAGGCTCGATGGACACATGTAAAGCTGCCAATAGAGAGTTGATAAGAGACAGCACTTTCGACGGGTTGACCGGGGTGTGTTTCTTTCCGCGACTTTCATAACTACAATATTCTGCTTGAATTCCAGATTCTAGGCCGTTGGACATGCACCTCCCTACAATGTCTCTACGCTCCTCGATCCAATTACACCTGCCAATTTAGTGTACACTTTCTTGATCCAAATGTTGCAGATCAGTTATTATATCACACTTGTAGTTTGTAGCTTATCTTCAGAGCAGTGTTTCCATTTCATTTTCATAGGTGTAAATATTTCTTTTCTGTTTTGGATTTGTCATCTATTAATGTTATTTGTTTTCTTCTATTTTCTACTGTATTCCTTAATATTTTTGGCTCTATACTTATAGTTTTCACAACAATGTCAGTACCGACCTCCATACTTCTCTATTTATTATAAAGAAAAATGCACCTTTAATCCCGAAATATATATTCTTTATAAAAAATCACTGAGATGTTAAACTGAGTTCAGGTGAGAGAAGTTAGGGGTGTAATTCAATGTCGGTAGGGGTATTTGCCCTCGAAGTAGTTGTTTCCTCTAATTGCTCAAAAGTTCAGTTATATTTGAAATTTCTCTATTTATTCTTTTTTAATTGTAGGCTTAATTTGGGTTTCTTTGTTTCAATTGATGGCCACATATATTCTGGCAGCAGATACTTTACTTATTTATTGTTGTTTGTTTCTCACATATTAATTTGTTCTGTGTTGCCCTCTATTCTTTCTCATCTGTATTTGTATTACCTAATATTACATTGTAGGTCATTTTGGTCAACAATTCAATTTCAATCTTGTATTTTCTGTGCTGTGCCAAGTCCATTCTCTACTCGGTTTCACTTTATATGAAAGTGTACACTTCCTGTTCCACTCCTTTCCTGGCAAAGGATACTCACACCTCCCTGTGGTCTTTGCTGGACAGTGAGTTTTTAAAACACAGTAATGCATTAAGTCAAAGCACTTGCAGATATGTAATTCAATTAACAAGAATGCATAATGGCAAATTAGAAAAACTTATAAAATGACACTGACTAAGTGAGTAAATTCCATATACCTTACTCATCCTAGAACACATGATCCTACATGAATTGTAATTAGTGTATATAAATGTGTTTGTAATTAAGAATTTCATAATTTCTAATATAATTAATATATTAATATCTATTTTGTTTGTAAATAATAATTGTATAATAGCATTATAGTGTGTAATGTAATATGTATAGGTAATGTAAATGTATGATAATACTAATAAAATCACACTGACTAAATGAGTAAATTCCATGTACCTACTAACTCATCCTAACACATTATGATTTTATTTCATTTCTAATTATTGGTATATACTAATATCTATATATTTTTGATTATTTAAGAATTTCACAATAACCTCAGAGCTAAATTCATGAAAGACGAAGAAAATGTATACTTTTCAGTTATAAATTTACTATCCAAACCAACAGTCATGTCAAGTAAAAAAAATTGCTGTGGCAACATGGCGACGTGGTGACGTCATAAATTTTGATGACGTGCACCGCAAGTTTCGCTAATTTCTCTATATAGAGAAATTAGCGAAACTTGCGGTGCACGTCATCAAAATTTATGACGTCACCACGTCGCCATGTTGCCACAGCAATTTTTTTTACTTGACATGACTGTTGGTTTGGATAGTAAATTTATAACTGAAAAGTATACATTTTCTTCGTCTTTCATGAATTTAGCTCTGAGGTTATTGTGAAATTCTTAAATAATCAAAAATATATAGATATTAGTATATACCAATAATTAGAAATGAAATAAAATCATAATGTGTTAGGATGAGTTAGTAGGTACATGGAATTTACTCATTTAGTCAGTGTGATTTTATTAGTATTATCATACATTTACATTACCTATACATATTACATTACACACTATAATGCTATTATACAATTATTATTTACAAACAAAATAGATATTAATATATTAATTATATTAGAAATTATGAAATTCTTAATTACAAACACATTTATATACACTAATTACAATTCATGTAGGATCATGTGTTCTAGGATGAGTAAGGTATATGGAATTTACTCACTTAGTCAGTGTCATTTTATAAGTTTTTCTAATTTGCCATTATGCATTCTTGTTAATTGAATTACATATCTGCAAGTGCTTTGACTTAATGCATTACTGTGTTTTAAAAACTCACTGTCCAGCAAAGACCACAGGGAGGTGTGAGTATCCTTTGCCAGGAAAGGAGTGGAACAGGAAGTGTACACTTTCATATAAAGTGAAACCGAGTAGAGAATGGACTTGGCACAGCACAGAAAATACAAGATTGAAATTGAATTGTTGACCAAAATGACCTACAATGTAATATTAGGTAATACAAATACAGATGAGAAAGAATAGAGGGCAACACAGAACAAATTAATATGTGAGAAACAAACAACAATAAATAAGTAAAGTATCTGCTGCCAGAATATATGTGGCCATCAATTGAAACAAAGAAACCCAAATTAAGCCTACAATTAAAAAAGAATAAATAGAGAAATTTCAAATATAACTGAACTTTTGAGCAATTAGAGGAAACAACTACTTCGAGGGCAAATACCCCTACCGACATTGAATTACACCCCTAACTTCTCTCACCTGAACTCAGTTTAACATCTCAGTGATTTTTTATAAAGAATATATATTTCGGGATTAAAGGTGCATTTTTCTTTATAATAAATAGAGAAGTATGGAGGTCGGTACTGACATTGTTGTGAAAACTATAAGTATAGAGCCAAAAATATTAAGGAATACAGTAGAAAATAGAAGAAAACAAATAACATTAATAGATGACAAATCCAAAACAGAAAAGAAATATTTACACCTATGAAAATGAAATGGAAACACTGCTCTGAAGATAAGCTACAAACTACAAGTGTGATATAATAACTGATCTGCAACATTTGGATCAAGAAAGTGTACACTAAATTGGCAGGTGTAATTGGATCGAGGAGCGTAGAGACATTGTAGGGAGGTGCATGTCCAACGGCCTAGAATCTGGAATTCAAGCAGAATATTGTAGTTATGAAAGTCGCGGAAAGAAACACACCCCGGTCAACCCGTCGAAAGTGCTGTCTCTTATCAACTCTCTATTGGCAGCTTTACATGTGTCCATCGAGCCTTCATTTTATGTTTACCTAAAAAAAGTTTTACTATATAAATATTCATGCACTACAGTTACAATATAATAATATTCTAATAATACATTATGTGCACATACCTAGAGTAAGATGTATTTACTTTAGTCTGAATCTGATATAGGTAAAAGTGCGATACCAGACATATCAGGCTCGATTTTAGATTCACAGTCACTACAGATGACATGTTCGTGTAGATGTTAAATATTTCCTAAAAATCACTATCACTCTCTGAGTCACTGTTCAAGTCAATCACTAAGTTGTTAACTTCCATTCTATCAAACATTCGTTCACGATTCCACCATTTCTCAATTACTTGTTCTGTATGCTTGATGGAGTTCATCCAGACCACAGGTGTAATGGTAGACAATGCTTCTTTCCACATGTCCAAACAGTTATCGTTTGCATTTCCATCTCGACCTACGTGTTGGTTATAATAATTTTTCGCCACGCCCCATATCAACTCGATTGGATTGAATATACAATGATAGGGAGGAAGACGTAACACTCTATGGCCATATTGTTCAGCCATCTGATCCGTTAGGTATATCTTTTCTGGTTTATTTCTAGAAAAAAAAAATAAACAAACACAAATGTTTATATTTCATTTCTACTTACTGATTAACAATTTGAAGTAGTTCACTCTTTAACATTGTATGTTCAAATTGAAAGTTATGTTTTGTAAGCCAATCCTTTATAACAGGCTTTGTCGATCCACTTGTCGGAGCCTTATTTGCCAATGTACTGTGGTACGGTGCGTTGTCCATAATAATAACTGACGGTTCCTCCAAGTTTTTCAAAAGTTGATTCTCAAACCACAGCAAAAAGTTGTTTTGGTTCATTTCCCCATGATAGTCACCTTTGGATTTAGAGGAAAACACTAATTCAGCCCCAGGAATAAAACCATTCTTGTTACCAGCATGAAGAATGATATGTCTGCAATAATAAATCACTATTAATTAATACTTAAATCTTTCATAGCAATTCTGCGATGAGTTACTAACAAATAATATGACTTTAACAAAACCTAATCAAATGGCATTCTAACGTTTACCTTTTCCCATCAACTTTTGTGGTCTTTACACTCTTTCTGTTATCATCTTGCCACGAGTGAGCCAATGTTCCATTTTGGAATATCCAAGTTTCATCCAAATAAACAAAATTGAATGTGGATTCCTCTTTAATTTGTTGATACATTCTCAAAAATTGTATTCTTTTAAATGTAATATCTGGAAGTTCCATTAGCCCCCTCCGTGGATTATCCTTACTCCATTTGAAACCAATATCTCTTAAAAGGATACGAAGTGATGATTTACATCCCTCAAAGAGCTTCATATTCTCAAGTTTTTGATGAATACTTTCAAGAGTAACAGTTTTCTCTGAAATAATTACATTAAATTATCACTCATTTTAGTATATTGTATATGGTGAATACAATCAAGGATACAATGTAAAAAAACTTTCTTACTTCTTTTATACAGTTCGTAAATTTGATTGCGAATAGAACCAATATCAAGGTGATCTTGATTCGTGACTCCCTTCACATGTGGACGGTTTTTCTTCGGCGACTTTAAGACCACATCACTCTTCACTTTTTGCGAGATTCTACTCACAGTACACACACTGATCTTCAGTGCAGCTGAAACACGCTAAAAATATTTCCAATAAGGGCCATAGAAGCTTAATAACCAATAGTATCAATACTTTACCTCTCTAACGCAGTTTAACGGGAGTAAGGGGCCCCCATTATTTCGTTCCAGTTCAAAGTAACTGATTAGAGACGAGACCAGCTGCTGACATCGACTGTTCAATGGTTTAGGCATCTTATTGCAATTCCTTACACTCGAAAACACCCAAACACGTATTTAATTTACAATTTACCGAAGCGAGCAAATATTTCGAAGTATAACCTCAAAATCATAACAAAAGTTTCGTGCCAATACGTGAATCGTTCGGCAACAGTGTACACGGCTACCAACTTATATTTTATCGGCTAACATCCGACAGTGTGCTATCTCTTTTTAACTGGGATAACAGTGCGCTCTGTTTAAAGCAAATTTTTATCTTACACCAACGGCAATTGGCAATAAATGTGACGTCATTGATGACGGCACCGCAAGTTTTACTAATTTCTCTATATAGAGAAATTAGTAAAACTTGCGGTGCCGTCATCAATGACGTCACATTTATTGCCAATTGCCGTTGGTGTAACATAAAAATTTGCTTTAAACAGAGCACACTGTTATCCCAGTTAAAAAGAGATAGCACACTGTCGGATGTTAGCCGATAAAATATAAGTTGGTAGCCGTGGGCACTGTTGTCAGACCATTCACGAATTGACACGAAAGTTTTGTTATGATTTTGAGGTTATATACTTCGAAATATTTGCTCGCTTCGGTAAATTGTAAATTAAATATGTGTTTGAGTGTTTTCGAGTGTAAGGAATTGCAATAAAATGCCTAAACCATTGAATAGTCGGTGTCAGCAGCTGGTCTCGTCTCTACTCAGTTACTTTGAACTGGAACGAAATAATGGGGGCACCTTACTCCCGCTAAACTGCGTTAGAAGAGGTAAAGTATTGATACTATTGGTTATTAAGCTTCTATGGCCCTTATTGGAAATATTTTTAGCGTGTTTCAGCTGTACTGAAGATCAGTGTGTGTACTGTGAGTAGAATCTCGCAAAAAGTGAAGTGATGTGGTGTTCGTCACTTCACTTCGCCGAAGAAAAACCGGAGGAACGGTCAGTTATTATTATGGACAACGCACCGTACCACAGTACGTAGATAAGGCTCCGACAAGTGGATCGACAAAGCCTGTTATAAAGGATTGGCTTACAAAACATAACTTTCAATTTGAACATACAATGTTGAAGAGTGAACTACTTCAAATTGTTAATCAGTAAGTAGAAATGAAATATAAACATTTGTGTTTATTTAATTATTTCTTTCTAGAAATAAACCAGAAAAGATATACCTAACGGATCAGATGGTTGAACAATATGGCCATAGAGTGTTACGTCTTCCTCCCTATCATTGTATATTCAATCCAATCGAGTTGATATGAGGCGTGGCGAAAAATTATTATAACCAACACGTAGGTCGAGATGGAAATGCAAACGATAACTGTTTGGACATGTGGAAAGAAGCATTGTCTACCATTACACCTGTGGTCTGGATAAACTCCATCAAGCATACAGAACAAGTAATTGAGAAATGGTGGATTCGTGAACGAATGTTTGATAGAATGGAAGTTAACAATTTAGTGATTGACTTGAACAGTGACTCAGAGAGTAATAGTGATTTTTAGGAAATATTTAACATCTACACGAACATGTCATCTATAGTGACTGTGAATCTAAAATCGAGCCTGATATGTCTGGTATCTCACTTTTACCTATATCAGGTTCTGACTAAAGTAAATACATCTTACTCTAGGTATGTGCACATAATGTATTATTAGAGTATTATTATATTGTAACTGCAGTGCATGCATATTTATATAGTAAAACTTTTTTTAGGTGAACATAAAATGAAGGCTTGATGGACACATGTAAAGCTGCCAATAGAGAGTTGATAAGAGACAGTACTCCCGACGGGTTGACCGGGGTGTGTTTCCTTCCGCGACTTTCATAACTACAATATTCTGCTTGAATTCCAGATTCTATGCCGTTGGACATGCACCTCCCTACAATGTCTCTACGCTCCTCGATCCAATTACACCTGCCAATTTAGTGTACACTTTCTTGATCCAAATGTTGCAGATCAGTTATTATATCATACTTGTAGTTTGTAGCTTATCTTCAGAGCAGTGTTTCCATTTCATTTTCATAGGTGTAAATATTTCTTTTCTGTTTTGGATTTGTCATCTATTAATGTTATTTGTTTTCTTCTATTTGCTACTGTATTCCTTAATATTTTTGGTTCTATACTTATGGTTTTCACAACAATGTCAGTCTCGACCTCCATACTTCTCTATTTATTATAAAGAAAAATGCACCTTTAATCCCGAAAAATATATATTCTTTATAAAAAATCACTGAGATGTTAAACTGAGTTCAGGTGAGAGAAGTTAGGGGTATAATTCAATGTCGGTAGGGGTATTTGCCCTTGAAGTAGTTGTTTCCTCTAATTGCTCAAAAGTTCAGTTATATTTGAATTTTTCCATTTATTATTTTTAATTGTAGGCTTAATTTGGGTTTCTTTGTTTCAATTGATGACCACATATATTCTGGCAGCAGATACTTTACTTACTTTATTGTTGTTTGTTTCTCACATGTTAATTTGTTCTGTATTGCCCTCTATTCTTTCTCATCTGTATTTTTATTACCTAATATTACATTGTAGGTCATTTTGGTCAACAATTCAATTTCAATCTTGTATTTTCTGTGCTGTGCCAAGTCCATTCTCTACTGGGTTTCTCTTTATATGAAAGTGCACACTTCCTGTTCCACTCCTTTCCTGGCAAAGGATACTCACACCTCCCTGTGGTCTTTGGTGGACAGTGAGTTTTTATAACAAAGCAATGCATAAAGTCAAAGCACTTGCAGATATGTAATTCAATTAACAAGAATGCATAATGGCAAATTAGAAAAACTTATAAAATGACACTGACTAAATGAGTAAATTCCATATACCTTACTCATCCTAGAACACATGATCCTATTTGAATTGTAATTAGTGTATATAAATGTGTTTGTAATTAAGAATTTCATAATTTCTAATATAATTAATCTATTAATATCTATTTTCGTAAAGAATAGGAGAATGTTCTCGGGGAGCTAGATGAATTATGAAGTGTTCTTGGGGTTTGTCAAGAACACTTCATAATATCTATTTTGTTTGTAAATAATTGTATAATAGCATAATAGTGTATAATGTAATATGTATAGGTAATGTAAATGTATAATAATACTAATAAAATCACACTGACTAAATGAGTAAATTCCATGTACCTACTAACACATCCTAACACATTATGATTTTATTTCATTTCTAATTATTGGTGTATACTAATACCTATATATTTTTAATTATTTAAGAATTTCACAATAATCTCAGAGCAAAATTCATGAAAGACGAAGAAAATGGATACTTTTCAGTTATAAATTTACTAGCCAAACCAACAGTCATGTCAAGTAAAAATATTTGATGTGGCAACATGGCGACGTGCTGACGTCACAAATTTTGATGACGTGCACCGCAAGTTTCACTAATTTCTCTATAGAAGTGTTATGAAATGTAAAATTGGTCTAAAAATTTACCTGAAAATCTTCTCAACTAAATTCTGATTAAAGTTAGAATGCTTTACTTCAAAAGTTGTAAATTAAAGTTAAGTACGTTATATATTCCAGGAAAACTCCTGGCTGTGTTAGTTAATGGCTTGACAGACAGAAATGCTGCTGTAAGGAAACATTACGCAACGTCCATAGGATATCTAGTGAGCACGGCGAAAGAGTCCAGTTTAGAGAAACTGTTCGAGAAGCTGAGAAACTGGTATTTCGAGAAAGAAGGTAAATAAAACGATTCCGTTTTTTAAAAACAGCTTCATATAATAACTTTTCATCCCAAAGACACAATTTGAACAAATCACAAGCAATTTCCGTTATTTTCTTATCGACTTTGTCTAGATGATACTGTGAGGTCTGCCTGCGCCCAAACTTTACAGTCGATTGGCGTCCACAATCAGGAGATCCTGAAGAACTACTCTGATGTGGTCCTGCCATTGGTGTTCTTCGCCATGCACACCGAGAAGACCGCTGAAACTGAAAATACGCTCGAGAAGTGGAACGAGGTGTGGTCGGAGCACAGTCCGGGAACGGAGACGGGAATCAGGCAAAACTTGGGGAAGATCTGCGAAATGTTGACGACTGCGCTCGAGTCCCCATCGTGGACTATGAAAGCACAGGTACAATAAGTTTGTATCCTAGTGGTAATCTAGGGAATACACTCTTGTTCGTATTTTTTTCTTAGTAGTCAATGACAGGGTTTTGAACATTATACATTAAACCATCTGTTTTATTCTTCCATCCGCTTTGACGTTTTGGAAGAAAGGCTGCACCTGCCAAATGTGATCAGCATTTTTAATCTGTGGATTGCCTCATTTTATTTTTTGTTTATTTGTTTAAGGCTGCCAGAGCGATTGCAACTGTCGCTTCGAAACTGAAAGGCAGCATGGATCCAAAACAATGTAATCTTCTCATTAATATTCTCCTGAAAGGACTATCAGGCAGAACCTGGAACGGAAAAGACCAACTGTTGAAAGCTCTTGCGAGCATCTGCTCCAATTGCGAGTAAGTACGAAGATGGAAAGAAAGAGTTAAAAAGTTAAAAAAAGTTAACATATGTAAATTCCCGTTTCAACTATAAACCAAAAACTTGTCTTGTTCCCTTCACTGATATCCCTATATTGTTTTAATATAAACTTCATTTCAACTTGTCACTCTGAACTTAACATATCCACCAAATTACTTGTTATCCCACGGATCATTTCCCCTTGATCTCATCAAAACTTACCCACTTCTTATTCCAGGAGCATCATCAGGCAAGACAAGGATCTCGATGTGGAGTCGATAGTAGAAGCAGTCCTGAAGGAAACCAAAAAGGAAAGCGCCGAGTACAAGATGGAGGCCCTAAGGTCCCTGGGAAACATCCTAGCCTCTATGAAGCTCAATAAGTTCGATGAGGTTTACCAAATCGCTCAGGAGGTTTTATCCAGTAAGATCGATAATGTAGACCGGGACGAGACGGCCAAGAATCGGGAAGACTACATTAAGTTAAAAGAAATCATTTACGAAACTGTAGGGAAGGCCTGGCCGGAAAACGATAAAGCTGTCCAGGAAAAGTATATGGATTTTTTTGTAAAACAGGCTGTGGAATGTCTACCAGTAGAAACTAGATCTGTGCAAATTAGCCTCCTGTCCGCTCTCTATGCTTATGTCGATAAGTTGATCCTCCTGAGGGAAGAAAGCTTGACCGATAACGAAAGGGAAAGCTTAAAGAACATAATAATAGAGATTTTAATGGCGATGAAACAAGTAATCAATTCATCGAAGCATACCAGGTTGAGGAAGGAAGCTCTTAATATAATTTTGTGCTTAGGGAAAAAATTAAAGGAGAAGGATCGGATAGAAGAGTTGAATTTAGTCAAGAAAATGTTCGAGGAAGTTCTGCCAAACGTCGTCAGCGACACTCAACCAGAGATTAAGTCCAGGGTTTACGATTTGAAACAGTTACTGATCGAAAGTTAATTTTATATTTACAATCTTCTTTTTGTTATAGGTTTCAATTTATTTTTTGGATTTCGCGAGTATACTTAATGTTCTCCGTTACGCTTACACAATGCATATGGAGAGTATCTGGACGTGGTGTGTATTACAATTACTCCCCTGTTATCAAAGAACAGAAGGTTGTTACGAAATAATGTTATATCTGTAAGCTGATGTGAATTAAAACATAACCGTTCTACTAATCCATTGTTATTTAACCTAACGGCGCGAAATAATCATCCCACTGTTACTTTCGTGAACTGTCTTCATTTTATTTAGATAAGTTCGAAAATGTTACATATGGTCAGTTTAGAAAATACTCGTCCATCATTTATTGTAATAATAAAGTGAGTGCACACACATGATATTTATTAGTTTCTTTTTCATTTTATTTAAAAGATTGTCAATTTACTTTGGAGGGTATTAAAGCGCAGACGATGTCTTTCTCTCCCTTGGTGTTTTGAAGCTCCCACTTTACGTCCACCGTGACCTGAAATAATGTTTAATAGTTATTAGGGATTAATGATCTTGTTGCAAATTTCAAGGACATCATTGCAATGTTTAATAACCCATAAGTAATAAAGAGGAAGAGAATGTAACTTTACATTACACATCCGGCAGCCAAGGATCTAAAGAATATTATGTCATTTTCTTTACTTTTCTTTTACTTATGTTGATTCAATGGAATAATACTTTGTTATTAGTGTAAGCCTTCAAGAGGTTTGTAATCGATTTCGTAAGGTTTCTAACAATGCAACGGAACTAATCGAATCATCTCACTTTAGGATAGTTCTGCGACACCGGCAGGGAAGCCACGTAGGTGTACGTTTTGCCGGCTTCCAGCGGACACTTGAGGCCCGAGTCATTGCAAGCGTCCGGATTAGGCAGGTCGAAGGGCATCGGGACGCCGAGGATGACCCCGTGGACTACTGCCTTGACGGACTCGGCGTCGGACGCTGAAAATAGAAGGGGATTAGTTTCCGGCAGATTTGACATGGGATTTCCTTACAGGGCGTGAAGGTGAGGTGCAGGGTTGCGTTCGTGTTACGCTTGAGGATGCATTTCTTGGCGTCCTCCTCGCAGTTGGAGATCTCCAGCGACTCTATCTTCCCCGCCTCTGAACCTGGGAAATGGAAAAAGGATGAGTGACGTTTCGATTGGGTTGTGTTATGTTAGTGGGTAGGCCTACGACAAGTAGGATATTTTTTTGGTGTGAAAACCATGTTATTAAAGAGGAACTGAAGACGGTGCAGCATCTACGATGAAGCAATTGAGAGTTAGATCAAGATGGTTAGAGGGAGTTAAGGAAGAACTCTACAAAAATTAGGTGGAGAAATATTGACTGGCGAAATATTGGATATAAAAAGCTCTCTTGTTTAATTCCACAATGGGTATACAGCTATCAAATTTGTAATATGGTTTAGAACGTTTGTTAGCGGAATTATGATTATGCTGTAATCAAATATTTATTATTTTTTCACTACTTACACTCTGATAATTTGATATTTCATTTTATGTTACTAGGTGCGCTATCACAGTAATTGTCAAAAGTAATAAAAATTCTATATGAATAAAAGATTCAACAATAACTGGTACAAAGCAAGCCACATCATTCACTGGATACCTAGTGATTCATTTTTATCACGGTTTTTAACAATATCAGCATGTCTTTATGCAAATACCACCAGATATCAATATTGGTGAATAATAAAACAATCACAATATATACGATAAGACCCGAAGGATTTATTTGATCTCAATTTGCCCCATCAACAGTATTTTAATTTGTGGATAACGTTAGTTATTTAATTATTATCAACAAATCCACATCAGTTAACTTTTGAAAAGTATAATATTGGGTAGGTTAAATGTAGTAATGACTCGTATACGTGTTTCAGTTTTTGAAATTTGACTCGCGCATTTATGGTGAATGCACTTAATTTCAATAAACACCATTTGAACCCAAATTAGTTCAAAAACCTTACTCGACCGTTTACATTCATACTTTATGGGTATAGTGTAGTTTCTCAATTTTAACATTAATCGCTTGGTTCAAAGTTTATCCGAAACGCGATAACTCTGGTAAACTCGACGTATCTCACGAGCTGAAGACGTCCGTGTATTTTTAAACCGTATCTCCTCTTAATTGTGTCATCATACGATTGTCAAAGTCAATATATCAATGATTTTTAGACCGGGAGGAAGATGTTCGATATTCCAAGTTTTATTGTAAATCATTGAGTAACTTCGTTAACGAATACGACTTCAGGTTAGGTCGAATTATTTAAAAAAAAATATTCAAACAGGTCTAATTACTGGACTCTCAACAAAAAATGTATTACTATAACCATAATATGCTTTTAATTAATGAAATAACTGATGGAGACAAAGAAAAGCATCCCATCCACGCAGGTGATGTTTGTAATTTCTTGTTTAACACATACGTATATTATACCGTGGATTTACATATAAAGATGTAGGTACACGTCACATTACTTTTTAAAGGAATTACAACCTTTGTTGCGAAAAAAGGAGCGACTGACGCAGATCATTTTGTTCGCGAAACGTTCTCTATAAAGAGAATTCACTACCGGGCGCTGTAGCGTTTTGTTTCTCCAATTTCCACGTTTTGTATGAAATTTTCATCTTCTGGCTAATACTGCGATGTGATACGCAACTTTTTTACAGGAACTCGCATATGTACACCTACACTATTATTTATTAAGGTATAATTTGCTGTTAATGATACCTTACGAAAAGCGACAGCAGGAAGCGCACAATCTAGCACATTTAAAATGTAATTTTTTTGGTACATCTTCCCCAATGGGAAATTAGTAACTACAATTTTTTCTTACCGCAATCTGAATATCTGGCGGCTGAGAAGCTGAAAATCGTTGCGAAAATCGCGAGGGTCAGGAGGAACTTGTCGGAAAACATCGCGCGCAGGCTGATCGAGACGATAGAGTGGTCCGGGTCGCGGATTAAATTCGATCTCTCGCGGTACTTCTTGCGTGTTTAATTGTAAATTGCAATTACTCAAGCGTGCGCGTCGCGCGGGATAAAACGGAATGAGCGTGTTTTCTACCGGACTTACGCTATAAACTGCTTTATCTTTCGATAATTATTGGAAACTGTTGTCGATTACGAATCGCCTTGTTTGTATATTAATTGCCTTCCGCGAATTGTTTACGAAGGGACGACAATAAATTTTTCTAAACAAACTGGAAACATTCTGTTTTTAAATATTTGAATAAGACTCAATTTGAACTTCGTTTATACTGTTGGTTGCCTATCAAAGCAAATATACGTTCCTGTACAGTAGATTGCCTACGTGCCCAACAATATTCCATCTAAATGTACATTTGAGACGATCTATAAACACCCCCAGAGTTTATTTCAAAATAAACTTTAAACACCTTCAGAACTAATTTAGGTGTGGCCTACATTGATTCACATTCTTCATAAATGTTTTTTGAATCTGCCGCGCTGGCGGATTCCCGTTATCACTTCCAGGTGGCCTGTCACTCGGACGCCTCGTCGCGTCAAACTTCATATAACCAAACTTGAAAGTGTTGATGTTCCATGAAGAAAATTCAAGTTATTTAAAAATAAACAATTTATCGCATTTTACTTGTATAATTTCGTAAAATGTGAGAAACGGACGTCGCACCTCAAAATGGCCCAGGGAGTACTGAGCTCCGACATCTCGAGGAGGAACCCTCAGGACGACTACGAGCTCATCCAGCGGATTGGGAGTGGGACGTATGGGGACGTCTATAAGGTAAGGGACACGTTACTCTTCCCATTTCCGTTACCCGATTCCCGTGTTCCAGGCCAAGAGGCTCTCCACCAACGATTTCGCCGCCATAAAAGTCATCAAGTTGGAACCAGGTATGTCATCAGGCCCAGAGGAGTTTGGCCTTAATATAAAAATGACAACAAAAACACATTCTAGGTGACGATTTCGGCATCATCCAACAGGAGATTCTTATGATGAAAGACTGCAGGCACCCGAACATAATCGCTTACTACGGCAGTTATCTACGGAGGGACAAATTATGGATTTGCATGGAGTATTGCGGAGGGGGCTCTTTACAGGACATATATCACAGTAAGTTTGGTACACGAAAGGATCAGAAGGTAACATTAAAAGCAGTACATCAAATTCTGTAGTTAACTTAATAACAATATCGGCCTCAAAAAACAAGGTTTCGATGGATATTATACAAACAGTTTCATTTTACATTATTGAAATGAGACAATATAACATACTCGTGGATACTATTGCGGTGTCTTACTTTTGGTATAAGTCTCATTTAATATGTTTCATTTGCAACAACAAATTATGTTTTATTAGTTCGAGACACATTTACACAGCACAATTAAGGAAAGTATCCAATTTATATGAAGCTTGATTTTCTTGTCTTTTACATTACTCATACCCACTTTCCAAAATGGGGTTTGAATGAAATAAAAAGTATACTTTGACAAAGGAACTTGAATCATTTTTAAATTGCAAAGCTAAAAAAGCTAAATCCTAGCTTTTATGACTAAATTGTCTTGCCAGAAACACAAACTTGATTATACCTACTAATCCTTTCAATTTTTCAACTGTCAGATTATGTTTCGATAATACTACCTTCAGGTGCTTATGATTGAACAATAACTAAAACTGATAAGTCTGATAATTAATGATAATTTTTGTTACTATCTGTTAATTCTTGTAGTAACTGGGCCCCTGGCCGAGATCCAGATAGCGTACATGTGCCGTGAAACCCTGCTAGGTCTTCAGTACTTGCACGGCATGGGGAAGATGCATCGTGACATTAAAGGTGCCAACATCCTCCTAACTGAAAACGGGGACGTCAAATTAGCTGATTTCGGCGTTTCTGCTCAAATTACGGCTACCATCAATAAGAGAAAGTCATTCATAGGCACGCCATATTGGATGGCGCCAGAGGTAATCTCATTAATCAATTAATTGGTTCAATTACTGTGGTTATACGGGTTGATTATAAGGTTGTTGTTTGTATCGTGCAGGCTTTGATTATCGAGTTATTTTTAGGTAGGTAACTCCTATTGTTGGGTTCAGTCGAAAGGACGGTTTCGAGAGATTTGTTAAAGTAGAATATTTAAATGGTTTTTTACAGAAAATTTGTTTTTTTTTTTAAATGGTAAGGAAGACATTTTATTGTTGTCCAACAGTAGTCTTATTTAAGTGAAACAATCTAAAATGGACTATTTGTATAGTAACACAATTTAGACTAGTCAAAATATACACTCTGTTCAATTGTAGCAATTATTTTGTAATGTTACTACAATATGAGTACCTACATCATATTCTTCACTAGCACAAAGCAGTACCACATGAGCACAACCAAAATTATATCTAAGTGACTTGGACTAGTATTTTCTGTAGTATCTAAGACATTTAGCAGATAGAATTTAGCCATGCAAAGAAAATGGATATCTTAAAAGGGGTCATGAGCCCAATTGGTAATAAATAGTTTAACGCAGCTTTGAGATATGATAACTAACAATTTTGCTATTTAGTTTGAAAATCGAACAACCAAAATCTATCAGCTACTTTTCCTTGAGATGTTTCCATTTCACGAGAACTATTCAATCAGAGTCACTCAACCCACTCGACACCCAGTCTACTCTAAATTGTTAAATTGAAATAAACTATGCTCGTTACGATAACAATTCTAAATCGTTTCAGTGCTTACTAACAAGTAAAATATGTTGTTTAGGTGGCAGCGGTGGAACGTAAAGGTGGATACAATCAACTCTGTGATATTTGGGCGACTGGGATCACTGCCATAGAGCTGGCCGAGTTACAGCCCCCGATGTTCGACCTGCACCCCATGAGGGCGCTGTTTCTGATGTCGAAGAGCGGGTTTAAACCTCCCACACTCAAGGATAAAGACAAATGGTAAGACAGGCGAGAGAACCATTCGGGCCGTTGATTCATTTTGAAATTTCAGGAGCTCCACTTTTCACAATTTCGTGAAGGTCGCGCTGACGAAGAACCCTAAGAAGAGACCCACGGCAGAGAAGTTGTTACAGGTTGATTATGGTTTGCACTTTTTCCAGAAACATTTTTAATCGTAATTTTTCAGCACCCGTTCTTTCAAAGTGATATGAGTAGAAGACTGGCTTTAGAATTGTTACAAAAAGTTAATAATCCATCACATATGTTTACTGAGCTTGATCCTGACGAGGATGGGGTAAATACATTTAATTAGAGTTAACTGAGTCGATATAATAAACCACAAATTCAAGGCCAATCAGTTCGCGTACTGATTGAAGTAATTGTTGCTTCATGTCGTTTCGATTTTAAACGATACACATAACAAACTTTACTAACAATTACGGTTTTGATTAAATCGTTTCTCCTTTTGTAGGCAGTGCCAAATGTACCTCAGAGAATTGCATCTAGACTAACCTCTAGGCCAAAATCACATAACGCATTGCGGCCCGACACTGACATTCAAAGAATAGACGAATCGAACAACACATTGCAGAGAGCAGGTAAATTGAACAGGAATTTTTATAATTCCTTTATAATCCCTTATAATTCCTAAAGAGACAAATTTATA
The DNA here is from genome assembly GCA_946251905.1 of Cryptocephalus moraei. NCBI lineage: Eukaryota > Metazoa > Arthropoda > Insecta > Coleoptera > Chrysomelidae > Cryptocephalus > Cryptocephalus moraei. The sequence goes on from OX276460.1 coordinate 30,513,434, forward strand.
ATTTATATCTTTTTTTAAGCAATCTGATTGTATGGACATTCTGTAGTGTTTTGACTATAATCTTGTTTTTAGAAAGCTCAGAAAGCTTTGTTACAATCTTATGACTGTGTTGTATTCAAGTTCTCTATTACATGATGTTACATATACAACCTGTCTCCTTTTGTTAGATGTCCCGATTGTAATAATTGAAGGAAAACCCGAGATAAAGGAGAAAAACTCATGGGATCTGATGGACATCATGAACAACGTGACGAGCGTTCATAACTGCGTCGAACACCAGAACCAGAAGTACGGTATGGGGGCGGCTTTCGATTCCCTCAATCGAGAGAAGTAAGTGTGTCTCAGACTTGCTCGCTTAGGTATATCTATGTGTCGCTTGCTAAGTGGAATATGTTTTTTTTTGCGGTAGATTCAAGAAAGGGAAAGACTTTTTTGAATTTGCCACCATTTGCGTAAGGGAATTTTTTATTAACATTCAAATGTTGTAACGTTAGATACGTTTTTACATGTACATATTTTAATTTTTCTCAGAGATGAAAGAAAGACAATGACCGGTTCACAAATACTGAAAATGTCGCTAAGGTTAGATGTGTTGGTGTGTTAGTTTTCATGTTTTACATTTTGATGTTTAGAGAAGTTGAATGTGTTTTTAACTGATTCAGTGGTGGTATATATTGCATTTACTTTTACCAAAACAGTTTCTGCATGCATTTAGTTTATGTTAACCAAATTAAAATACCATTAATTCATTTTGTTTCGTTGCCTGTGTTTCATTATAATAGTCATAAAGTGGCTAATAAACTGAATTCGTTAACAAGAACATGTTTGGGGAAGGGTATCGAGTTTTCTTTATTTTGTGCTTAACATAACAAAAAATAAGTTTGTTTAACTAAAATTGTGTTGGTATATTGTTAAAAGATTGTTTATTAAAGGGACCACACAACAGTTGTTAGTGCTTTTATGTCACATTTGGTCCCTTTGTTAAATAGTCTTATAGGATCAGTTTAATTTATTTATAATTTAATCTCAAGTTCTTTGCAGTTATTTAGCCATTTTTAACTTCTGTTATGTTATTTAGGAGTCTTTTGCAGTACATTGACGAAGAGTTAATGATGAGGTAAATTTCAAAGTATTTACACTGCGTTTACTAACCCTCACTTTTGCTTTTTTTTTACACGATTTTTTTCATTCCATAACACCTTGCTTGCGCCATAATAACACATTGATCTGGAGAAAACGATAAGTCTGGTACAATTATTTGATGATTCTAGGGGAACGTACAAGTATCATCAAGAGGAGTATGAGTTACAGTAAGTTTGTTCAAATATTTAAAAGATTTAAGTACATAAATTGTTCATAATTGTTTTTTCACGTTCTGTCTCTTTGTGATATGATTCTTTCTTAGTAAATATGTTCTGATTTTTTTTCACTAAGTTTCGGAAAACAGGGTGAAATCTACGGGAATTGTACTTTGCATGTAGCACGGTTTGTTTTACGATTGTGCTTGTGTTTTCAGTCAAAGTAATGAAGTTTTGAGATTTTCTATTTATTTCGCTTTTCGTTTGATTTGATGCTGGGTTTCGGTGTGCAACGTACCGGTGTGTGGTACTCCGAAACCCTTCGAACCCAGAATGCAGTCACTACTCGAGCTAAATCAGTTCTGACGATTTTCCCCTGCACAACTCCCAAGCGTATTAACCCATTTTCTCTCTCTCTCTCGAAACCTCACCTTTCGACCGCCCCTCGATCGCCCTCGTGATTTTTAGGGCCACGTTACCTGTACAAGACCACAACAACGCTGTCAAGTGCGACGTGCATGACTCGCCCACGAGTCCCTCGAACGAGCAGCAGGACTACAACTCGTCGCCGAGGCGGCACTCCTCCCTCGACGAGATCTTCGGCATGGTCAACTCCATGAACCTCAACAGCCACCGGCAGAGGTCGCTCAGCGACAGCAGCAGGACCGACAGGAGCAACAGGGAGCAGGTTAAGAACAATTACGGTGAGGAGGCCGTTTGTGCTTTGTCGCTTGTGGGGGTTTGCCCCCTGACAGGCTTTTCAATAGCTGTTATGATAAGCTTGTTCAATTGTTTGTTGATTAAGCAGTACTCTATTGTACAGAAGTGAAACTTGGTTGATAAAACAGAATCTATTACAAATTGAAGCGGCTGAAATGAATTTTCTAACAGAAGTCAAGGAATGTACAAAACTAGACCACATAAAAAGCACTGATATTAGAATAGGAATTAAATATGGATTTAATTACAAATAAAGTAGCTAACTATCAAGTACTCTCATGTCCAACGAATGCAAGACTCGCCTACCTCGAAGAGCACTAAGTTATAGACCAAAATGGAGACTACATTATTGAGTTGACAACTCGATCCAGAATTAAATTTAAGATTAACATGCCCTTCCAGTGAATTGGCTTTGTGGTTTACGTTCCTTCTTTGTTTTCCTAGCAAATGAGACTGAAAATAATCATCAAGACGCTTCCTGTCCCCCTGTTCCTCCGAGGAAGCACCGTCGAAGGCACACCCCTCCTAGGCCCCCCAGCAATGGTTTACCCCCTACCCCGAAGGTGCATATGGGTGCGTGTTTCTCAAAGGTAACTCTCAATTATGATTTTCTAGTGTGTAAACTTTGAACCTATTTTCTATTTTTCTTCTGTAAGGTACCGTTAAAAACCTCCAGTCCTTTACAAGGAAATCTCTCATATCTTGCTAATGATTGGTTTGTAGGTGTTTAACGGGTGTCCATTAAGGATTCACTGCACGGCGTCCTGGATCAATCCGGACACGCGCGATCAACACATCCTCATCGGTGCAGAGGAAGGCGTCTATAACCTCAATTTAAACGAGCTACACGAAACTTGCATCGATCAACTTTACAACAGGAGGACCGTATGGATGTATGTGATAAAAGACGTACTCATGACATTATCAGGTACATATCAGTACATAGGGTTCCACTGTAATCTACACATAATTACATTTCAAGGTAAAACGACTCCTCAGCTCTATAGGCATGACCTCCTGGCGTTGCAGAACAAGCAGTCGCACAGGTTCAGCTTGCACATGAACCGTATCCCGGAGCGGCTCGTGCCGAGGAAGTTCGCACTCACGACCAGAGTACCTGACACTAAGGGCAGCATCAAATGCTGCATAGCCAGGAACCCTTATAACGGTTATAAGTATTTGTGCGGCGCCACCCCCAACGGGATCTACCTCATGCAGTGGTATGATCCGCTCAACAAGTTCATGCTGTTGAAGGTGAGGGGTTATCAATTATTGTGATAACTGGTTAATCACTTACTATCACAAATTAGGGGAAAATCCGAATGTGTTTCAGCATATTAATGCGAAATACCGTTTATGTCTAAGATTTACGTTCCTGTGCCAAATTAGTACTTAATTTTAAAATTAGATTTGCTTTCATTTTTACTTTCTCATATAGGGTGGCCGTATAACAAGAGAAAGTATTAACACATAAATTTCATCATAATTGTTAAATAGTTAACTTAATAGTTAAATTTTTAATTATTTTACAATTTTGTATTGAAGTGAAATTTTATTATAAAAATTAGTGAGTACTATATTTTTCTTATGGCATATTATCATTTACTGTTGCTTTAATAATGATTAATTTAATTGTGTTTTCTAATTGTCCACTGTTTTTCCAGCACGTGGAGTGTATACTTCCCAACCCACTCAGTGTGTTTGACATGATAATAACACCAGAATTGGAGTATCCGATGATCTGTGTCTCAATCAAAAAAGATTACCACCCAAACTCATTCAAACTGGATCTGATCAACATGAATTCAGGTAATAAATGAAGCAAGAGTACTATGTTTAAAGGTTATATTTGTGATTGCCCAAAGTTCACTCACATATTTTTGAAGTTGCAGTATTGAACAGTTGTCAAATTCAAACTTTGACTCTACTGATCATAACAATCATTTCTGTCCAAAGAATACATGCTTAACAGATTGACTTCCTGAAAAAAACTACATTATAAGTAATCACTAATTATCATCGGTGATTTAATATAATTCATCCACATATTCATCCTATGTGTTAAAATACGAAAAAATACTCCTTATTTAATCCACCTTTAGTTTAATTTTTTCTGTGTTATCTATTGTCTCGAAGTCTATAACATTGTTATTCTCAGGTGCAAGTTGGTTCCATTCCGACGAACTCCACGACGTCGACGGAACCACAACGGTGATACCTCGTAGGGAGAACTTAGAAGTAGTCAGCATCCATCAGTTAGATAAGGACTCAATATTAGTATGTTACGATAACGTAATTAAGATCGTTACCCCTCAAGGGAAGCAGAAAGCTCACCCGAAAAGGGTATCCGAGTTGAGATTCAATTTCAAAATTGATAATATCCGTAAGTACGATCGATCGTAACAAGGTTCCGAATTTGAAGAAATATTGTTTTCAGTGTGTCTCCTGGACAGCATCCTGGCTTTCCACAAGCATGGAGTCCAGGGAAGGTCGCTGAAAAACGGGGAGATCACACAGGAAATAACAGATTCCTCAAGAACGTATAAACTTTTAGGATCAGATAAGTAAGAAGTAAACTCAGGGTGAACTCGCATGATTTCAACAAATTAGCCAAAATAGAATAAGTCTGCTAAGACTTTTCTGTTCAATTTTATCCTCAAACACTTTATGCATCCATTACTTCCAATTTTTCTTTTCAGAGTTGTAATGTTGGAAAGCAATCTACTTCAGACAGGAACATTAACGAACGAGGAAGGGCGAGATTTGTACATTCTAGCAGGGCACGAAGCTAGTTACTAAAGGAACAAAAGTAGATCGATTTCATTAAACCCCCTACGACCTAAGACTTGATCGTTATCACTTTCAGGTGCTACGAGGAAGTTGGAGATTAATCAATTTTTGATCCGGACCGTAAGCGGGAAAGAATACAGAAAGGTGACGTCGCTGAGAAGTTAGCGATTTAAAATTTCACATCAACACTTTGACTCGTCGTCGTCGGTTTGAAGAGAACAAAAAAAAAAAATCCGTTAGCTCACAAGTAATTTAATATTTATTTTATTTTTGTACAGGTAGCTTAAAAAGAGGAATTTATCAGATTTGTGAAAAGTATTTTCTCATAGTAGAGGAGAGTTGTTTCTAATAGAGAGTAGAAAAAATTATCAAAAGAGGTAGGGTTTAGGATTTCGGCCGTTCGAGGAGTTTAGGAAAAATTCAAATTGCTAAACGTAATGCTAATATTAAAAGACACATATTTTGTTTTCGACATTAGAGAAAAGTAGACTAAAACTGGTTATATTTAAGAGTTGAATTAGATTCAAAATTTTGACAGTAGGATATTGTACAGGTAATGTTCGTATCATATGATACAAAGGATTAGTACAAAAATAAAAGTGTAACATTATAATTAAATTAAAGTCTTCGGTTAGTCAACTTTTTTCTAACTTTATTTCCTTCAGTTTATATTTAAGGTGCTTCCAAAACTAATTTCGAGTCAATCGTTCGCATTTTCATGCCCTCAAAAATTTATAATCAAAATTTTCAAAGGGCCACGCCCTCTTTGTACTTCTGTATTTTTTTCTATGTCCACGCTGCGTTTATCGCTATTGATTCATTTGATTTATAATTGTGATGAGTGTTTATCTTGTATATAATGAAACTAGACATATTGATCATACCAAATATTAATTTATTTAAACTTTTCATTCTGACCAAACAAACGGTACCCTTCTATACGGTTCTTTTCCAGATTTTGTTAATGTTTTACTTATCCGTGTAATATATACATAGTTTATACTTTTATTTTAATCAATAAAATATTATTTTGTTTTTAATGGAGTAATTTTCATCCTCGTTAATTAAGTGTTTCCTGTGAGTGGATTGCAATAAAACTGTGGGTATAATTAAGAGACATTTATTTAAAACACCTTAATTAGCATGAGAGTGGAAGTATTAATTAAGTAGTTTATTAACAAAGTTAACAATTAGCGAATACCATGTTTTGGCACTCGGTTATAAGGTTTAGTAAAGACTTGGTTGGTTAGATATGATCTCGGCGATGAAGAACTCTGATTCCATCACCGAGGTTCCTACGTTTCTCTCTACTGATCCTCTCTTATCTACTTTTAACATCGATAATAGCTAAGATGAACTCTTAATATTGTCGTATCGAACTTTTGATTATGTCGGCCGAATCAATCCCATTAGGTGCTTATCGTGCTGATGTGATCCAGTCTGAGCTCTCTCATCTCGGTGCACGAGTCCGAGTTGAGGAGCGGCACGTTGTCGGCCGAGCCTCGCCTCGATACGTTCGCTGAGGCGGTGTTGATCTGCTCTTGGTCCTTCTGGATCACCACTATCTCGGTTTTCTCCGGTATCTCGCTCAGAGTGGGCATCAGACTCCTCCTCTTGATGAAGATGTACCAATTCTGAGGATAACGGAATAATCGGCTCAGAACAATGAAACTCAGTATAATGGATGGGGAAATTTGAATTCGGAGTGTGTGGGAGGAAGTGGACTTGGATCGGAAGCCATTTCTCCATTAGGGGTTGAGGTTTGGTGGTCGTGTAGGTGGTGGGAAAGTGAGATAGGTGAGCGAGTCCTTTTGAGTTTCAATTGCGAGAAAGTTACGATTGTGGCCTGAAGCCTGAAGGGGATCAGAAGTGACTATTGGAGCCAAGAAGATCAGGACCAGAAAGGAAGATCTGCTTACCAGCGTGCAGGACAGTACGCTGTAAATCAGCGCCATGCCGTTGCTGTTGTTGATGTTCTCGAGCGCGAGCACGACCACGAACCACACCATGTCGTAACCGGTCTGGACCGTGCACAGTATCTTCAGGCACGCCTTCGACTCCCTCAGGCTGACGATCTCCTCGTCGACGCATTCGTCCTTCTGGTTACGCATCGTCTCGACGCCGCCCCTGAGCGCGTTCAGCGACTCCTCGGAGCTATTCAGCTCGAGTTTCGACAGCTCCATGTTGATCTTCCTGATGCCGCCGAGCGAGTAGAGCGTCGTCAGGATGATCAGGATCGAGACGGGGAGCATGTAGTTCATGATCATGCCGCGCTGCACGGAGATGAAGCAGAAGCGTCTCGACTCGTAGCTGTTCGGCGTGAGGAAGAAGGTCGCCTGCGGAAGGAGGTTTTTTCAAATATTTTCAGGGTTCTAAGGGGCATAGAGCTCTTATTTATTTGCTGAAATGTTTATCGTTTAGCCGAACATACGTGCTTCGTTAGGAAATTCCTTGGCAAGGTTATTTTTTTGGAAATTCATGTTTTGCTGAGGGTGCTTCGCTGAGGGAGTATCGCTTACCAACGTGAAGAAAGTGGGTATGTCGTAGGCGACCATGTTGAAGTATTTCACTTGTAGGTGTTTGCCCTTGATGATGCCCCCGCTGGAGAATCTCTTGTATATGTAGAAGCAGTACAGGCACAGCCAAACGGACGTCATGAGGTGCAAGAAGTAGAGGATCAGGGAGATTATCAGGCATTTCGTTGCACTTTTCGTCGCCTAAATGGATAAAAGGATACTAATGATTTAATATTTGCCATAAACCAAATAACAGATCATGCCAAGAGTTCAGAAAGGGGATATAACTAAATACAGGAGTGATTATCTACTACGACTATGATGCAGTAATCGTGGCTGAAGACGAGGATGGATGCAGGTAGAATAGCTAACATAGCCCCTCCAGGTATTAGCAGGAAATACTCTTGGGTGTCTACCTCAACAGAGGATTAAGTTGGACTTTACAAACCCTAGGCTTAAATTAAGATGAAGAAGAAGATTTAACAACTTGCTTTAGCTACTCGAAGCGAGTAAGTTCTCTGCACGTTATAGCAATCTTACGTAAACTCCCAGCATGAATATCAGGTTGGATATGCAGAAGGTGCCCATGATCTGGAAGAATATGTACGTCATCACTTTCTCGCCCCGCTGGTTCCTCTTGAGCAGCACGCAGAAGATCGTCAGCAGCTGAGCGGCGCAGCTGAGCACCGAGCCGACGATGACGATCTCTCTGCCGTACGTGCTGATGTTCCTCGTGTGGCTGCCGTAGTACACGTACATGATGTTATCGATGAAGTCGTGATCTTTCAGGTCGGAATCGGAGAGCGAGTCGTCGGGCAGGTCGACGTTGGGCAGGACGTCGATCGTGTACTTGGACTCGAGACTCTCTGGATTGGGGAGGATCACCGGCTCGGGGTCGTAGTCGACGTTCATCGAGTTGTTGGAGTCGTAGTCGTAGTCGTTGGAGTAGTAGTCGTCCTCGGGCGGCCTCCTCGAGGCGGTGGCGTTCCTGCAGGCTGGATCGGGCAACGGGGAAGGTAGAGAATGGGATTCTGGATCGTCGAACGTCGAACGGAGTGACTGACGGGCTACTAATTCGTAGCGAGCACCAGAAGAGATCGCAATGTATATTCTGGCGAATGCCGCCACTTATTTTATTACCACCCTATACTAGGGTGGTAGGTATACCTAGGTGGTAGTGTGTAGTAGTGAAAGTAGTGCATGTAGTACTAGTAGTAGTACCCGTATAGTGAAGAATCTCGAATTGAGTTTCAGTACCTATATGGCGAAATTTCCATAACTTGGAACATTTTCGTGGTACAGCCTGACTTCACACCTTCACTTTGGTACTGAAACATTTAGATCTTGACCCTTCGTGCAGTCACTCCGCTCGTTAGCAGACTATCTACTTACAGCCAACTCCGAACGCGACGCCCGCGACAACAAACAAACAGACGACGCCGGACATCTTCTCTCCCGGATTCCTCGGATGCTGCGTGCCGGACCGGACGTCACACGTCTCCCAGACGCTCCCCGTTCATCCCGGAAACGCTCCCACTCTCGCTCTCTTTCTTTTCGGGATCTCCCCGAGGTATCCCGGATTCCTCGAGGAACGTCTCTCGGTACGGGCGTCGCGACGGCACTCTCGCTCGGATCTGATGCGCGAGCGGGAAGATCCGTCGAGTGGCTGTATGCGTGCGGAAAATCAATATAGGGCCTGGAGGGCTTCCCGGCGTGAGAAATCGGGACGTTGATAAGGGAGGAAATTAATCCGTTCGGGAATCGAAGGGGAAGGGGTAGGTTTTCGGGGATTACTAAGGGTTGCTTCTGGTTATTGCGAAAGCGAGAACTGCTCATTATTAGTTACAAATTTTATTCGGCAATCATACATGGGTAGCGGATAGACACTTTCTACGATCCCGGTAGAGATAGGTCTACTTTCAGGGATGCGACCCTGCCCCCACGCGAGCCTTGGTACTCTCCCACCCCCAAAACCGGGAGATTGTCATGTCCTCTTCCTCAATTCCTACCCAAATTCCGCATTGATCCTACTCCACATCTTATCCATCTCCCAACCCGTCTGGCCAGCGTGGGGAGATTATGGCTAATTACCTTCTATTAATGTCTTATTTCAAAACAAAAGTACCCCAGTACCCCCAAAATTTCGTACAATATGAAACTGTAGGTTTTGCTTTTTTAAAAACTTTGGTTTTTTAAATTATTTTGTGGGATTAAAAGTAAGTAAGAAAAGACCGATTAAAGTTTGCATATTGTAATGTTTATTCTTAATTTATTTACACTATCCTAGATTATACACTACACACTACTTACTTAATTTATCTAAACTATTTCTGAACTAATTAATTTACATGACACACTTAACTTTATTTTATTTGTACAATTCGCTTGTACGTTTTTCGCCTTGTTTATTCACTCGCGACTTCACGTCTAATCTCCTCTCCGACCGCAAGCGCGCTTATATACATATCTCAATTGTATTCGCGATAATTCCTGAAAGAATTCGATCCTTCTTATCCCTAATAATGTTTATATAGAAACGCCCAGAAGGTAATAAATCATTCGTTCTTTAAATGAATATTCGGGAGTATTCATGAAACTGTCTTTTTTATAGGATTCAATAAGCGGAGGCCTTCCTTTGAGGCAGACCGCCGTCCGATAAGGAGAAGGCTTACGCTGGTTGTTTACATTTCGCGTTACAATATTGGTAAAGATACTAAATTGGTAAAAGTACTAAATTGGTAAAAACCAATTTGTTCGAGCATTTTCAGCTTAAACCCTTTCAAAAATAAGGGCGAAAAAATATTGAACTAATTTGATCTTATATCCCTTTGAAAAACGCTTCAAAATAGTTTTTTTGAAAAACTCGATAGCATAAAACCTATTCGAGTTATGGATAAAAAACCAATTACTTTCCTTAAACCCGTATATTAAAGTATAGATAAGTCACATGTATTATAGCTATATTTTGTATTTATATCTATTCATACTTAGTATATACCTGTGTATCATACGCACTTATAATACAGATATACATGTTTCGCAAGGCCAGGGGTGGTTTTCACAAGGGTTGAATTTTATGGATAAACAATAAATAATTAAAGCTATAAAGAAGTCTTAATTTTTTATCACTGTATGATTAATGTACATATTATAATTTGTTGGATAATATTTTTCAATTATTACTGTTATAGGGGGTAGGGGGTGGTTTTTAAGGATTAACAATTTTTAATTCATCATAATTACTTATTTAAAGATGATTTTAACCTATTACAAGTTCGAATCTACAATCATATAATAATTTTTGAATAGGGGTAGTCTTTACCCATAAAAAATAAAAAACCACCCCCGACACAGAGCTAACTTTATAGTAGAGAGTAAGTAGAACTTGAATTCAAATGTTGCGGCACCAAATAGGCGATAATTAATCATCTCAATTTGCTACAGAACGTTTTTTTGAACTAAGTATAACTATACTAGGGGGTAGATGTTAGGGGTCGATTATGCTTAACAATTCACGACTTACTATGTTCCATAATATCAACTGACTTTCATTCAACTTATTCATTTAATATTATATCATATTAATCATTTTCGAATAGTGGTAGTTTTCACCTTTCACCCCTAAAAAATAGAGAGCTTCCTATGGCCAGTGTTGTTAAAATTACTTCACAGTAAGTAATTAATTACAATTACAATTATTTTGAGTAAATTGTAATTAATTACAATTACAAAATATGCGTTTGTAATTGCAATTACAATTACAATTACATATGCTTTTGATATAGGATCAGGTAGAAAGAATTTGTGTATCATTTGAAGGCAAAAAGTTTTTTTGAACTTCACTCATGAAGAGTTCTCTAATTGTAAGATAGTTTCCTTTATCTGTATCAAAATTGATCCAGTTCAATCTAAACTGTGGTAACGAACAAGTTACCAAAGTGTATGGTCTGCTGGATGACTGACTGAAATCTAGAATATGTGAAAATCGTTTTTTAACATTTAATATAATTGAATTCCGGAGCTCAGCACAAAATGTCAAATTACAAAATTTTTGTTCGTTATGAGTTAACTGAAAAATAGTTGGCAAAACATAACCTAGATACAACTGGCTTTCTCCCTGAAAGTATCAATAGTTGAAGCCAATGGTTTCATAACTATAAGATATTCTTGCAAAAACTCGAATTCAGTCGATTTTAGTTTGTGTTGTAAAAAATGTTGTAAACAACCATCCCAACAATCATCCGAAATGAGCCGTTTCCTAGAAACACGACCCTAATAGGATAGTTAAAGATAATCGTTAATGCTAATTACTGGTTGGGACAGGGATAGAGTTGCCTTAAAGAAACCAGGTAGTCAGAACCCACAATAAGCAACTTTAAGCTACTTACATATTGCCTACTAAAAATATTAAAAGCACTTTTGTAGAATGTAATTGTGAAAAGTAATTTCAAATGTATTTGTAATCGTACCGAAACGAGTAATTGAATTACTAGTCAATTACAATTGGAAAGCAAGTAATTAATTACTGCTTCAATTACAATGAAAGTAATTCAATTACTTTTTCAAGTTAATTGTAATTAATAATGACTTAACAACACTGCCTATGGCACAGGGTTAACTTCGAAGTTGAGGGTAAGTAGAACCTATAGCTAAATTTTGGTGCAAATCGGCGCACTTTCAGGGACTTCTACAGTTATGCCGTAGTATTTTACCTTCAAGGAACGGACTACATCGGGAGAGGTATCCCTCGGGAACCCCGCTCCCGTGCGCCCGAGTCGGGATCGAACCGTTCGGCGGTCACCGATCGACGCAGAGAGAGGACTCCTCGGGAGGAGCGTCCCGACGCCAGTCGACGCCCTGAGAGCGAGCGAGCCGTGTTGCAGGGGACGTGCGGTGCTCTCCCGGAGCGGGAAGATGCGGGACTGAGCGGTCCCGCCATGGTCGACGGGATAGGCGATCCGGTGGACCGATGAGCGAGGCTAACGTGAGTCCTTGGGGATAAGCGGGAGTCCTGTGGGAGGAGGACTATTTCTACTATTTCAGTTAGGACTCTGTTAGAGTTGAGACATTCCCTTTTGGAACGTCGTGTTGAAGTGAAACGAGGTCGAGTGTATATCGACGATGCATTTCCCTTTTTGAATCGAGTCAGTGCTATTTTATCGATTCGTCTATCAGGTGCGAACTACTGCCATTCGCTAAGCAAATAAACGGGATTTTGGAGATTCGCCGTTATTTAAGCAACCAAGAGCAAATAAACTCGGTGCCTTTTAAAAATAAATAGAGATGAGTGATGTTTATGTATTTCGATAGTTCAATGAGAAACGGGAACGAGAGATCTTTTAAGCAACTCGTAGTAATCAATCTTAGCCTTAGGCGTTAAATGTTTGATTCTTCTTTTTCTTTTAAAAAACTGGAAAATAGTGCTTTGGGAACAGACACATTTTTGTCACAATCAATTTGACGAATTAAATTAAGTATGAAAAAATTCGGAAGATATAGCAATAATTTCAAAACATCTGTGGATAGTCCAATTACTTTTTGAGCAAAATTGGAAAAGTGGTTTCAGAAAATTTTACAATTTCGAATTAAAAACCAACATTATCTACTGTAACTTCAATACTTTTTCCCAACGATTTCCAATCTCAAAACCAATCTCCTTACTGGTATATATTGTACACATTCCGCGTTAATATAAATAAGCTACAACTCCTAAATTTTTAACACAAATAATCGCCCCGTTATGTCCTTAACCGGTACCGTTTTCCTTTTCGTATTGCAGACCGAGAAGATGCGGTTCAACAAACATTTTCCCAAACGAACGACGGCCTAAAAGTAGTTTCAACGACACGCAGCTTATAAGCGTTCCTAATTAGAGTGAACATAGACAATTAGGAAAAGAAAGCGAGGAGTATGAGAACAGGGATGGACAAATGCACCTGAATAGACTCAGATTGTGGGGACTGGTGTTGCTACTTTTCGTATACTTGGCGGGAGTCTTAATCCTGTCCGGGATATCGTTCAGGGAGAGGAAGAGGGGGATCTTCGTTAAGGTACGATACTTTTCTGTACTGAAATTCCATCCCATTTTTGTGAATTCGTTCCAGAGCGACAACTTCAATTTGAGACATCAGCGCCTTTCGAAGGAGAAGAATTTCGAGTACGGTCTTCCGGGTTTTCGCCCGCCTCTACGTCGATCGAAGATCAATTGGTGCGGCGAGCTCAGATACAGAGTGCCTCCGGGGAAAGCTATAGCACTCGCCTCCTTTCCGGGAAGCGGCAACACGTGGTTACGGTACTTACTCCAACAGGCTACGGGTACGTGCGAAAATTGGACAAGAACTGCATGTATTTCGTTATAGTTGTATAGCTGTTATGTGGTATAAGGAAGCAGTTGGTTCCTTAGCAGCTAACTCGTTGTAGCTGGTAAGTTTGTATCCGAAACCTAGTGCACCTAGTGCAACTTGGTCTATGATTTCAGTTAAATGAGTCAATTTGTGTTTTTTGCAAGAAACTACAGCTGTAGCTACAATAGCTAACTCAGAGATGCTGTGGTTGTGCAACATTGGGAAAATGAACATCAAATCTGACCAATCCTAGCAAAAACCTTAAACCAAAAAATCTTAGCATTCCAGTTTTTTTTTTGCAGAAACTGCAGGTTTCCTAAAGTTAATATTACTTTTCCCAATATACTGATCTTCACTCTTTGACTAAAAAAAAATGTCATCAAAATTGAGTTTGTCCATATATCCATGTAATCCAGTCCATTTTCTAATAACAAGTTTCCTGCTTAGCTGTAGCAAATTTGCTTTTTCAAGCAATTACCTCCTGAAGATCGTAGTGTGTGGTGAATTAATCCAACTTTATTGAACTAGCTCGATAGATTTGAGCTCGACGGATTCTGTTATCCACAGGAGGCTATAGATGAAGCTGAAGGTAGAATCAATGGGTTTATAAAACCTTTCTAAATGGAGTGATCTGCCTATAAGTGAAGCTATATCATCGAGATCCAATAATTTAGGCTGAATATTTGTTGTCGACGGAACTTTCGTTACAAATCGATATTGACCTCAGAGCATTACTGTGGTGCTAGAAGCTGAACTAGATCAGGCTACAGCACAAACTGCAACTATAACATCTCCTCCTGGAGATCGTAGTTTATTGAATTCATCCAACTTCCCAACATCCCAATTTAGGCTGAGTATTTATTGTCACTGCAACTTTCGTTACAAATCGATATTAACCTCAGAGAATCACTATGGTGCTAGAAGCTGAACTAGATCGGGCTTCAGCACAATCTGCCACTATAACATGTCCAGATTTTCCCTGTTCCCTTCCGGAAGGTCCCGACTTCATCTCCCATAGCACCTTTGGACCCATGACCTCCACCTACAGCTCTACAGCGACTACAGCGTCTCCTTCCCGTTCCAGGTCTCTACACGGGCTCGGTCTACAAGGACTACGGCCTGCTGAAGAACGGTTTCCCCGCCGAGTACGTCTCCAACGGTTCGGTGCTGGTCGTGAAGACGCACGAGTGGGGCAATTCCGCCAGGAGCAGATTCTCCAAGGCCGTGCTCCTCGTCAGGTCTCCGGCTTCGGCCATACAGGCCGAGTTCAACAGGCAGAGCGGCGGACACATCGGCTTCGCAGCGCCGGACCGCTACAAGAGGCTGAGGGGGAAATGTAAGGGCGAGAGGTTATCGTGAAGATAATCCTCCCTTTTCCTCATCACTCCGTCTCTTCCAGACTGGCAGCAGTTCGTCTCCGACAAGCTGAGGGGCTGGCAGCAGATGAACCTCGACTGGCTGTACAACTTCTCGGGCCCGACGCACGTCATCTTCTACGAGCAGCTCGTCGACAACGTCGAGCACGCCCTCAGGACGATCATGGAGTTCGCCGAGGCGCCCTTCGACCCGAAGACCTTCGAGTGCGCCCTCGAGAGGAAGGAGGGCATCTACAGGAGGAAGAAGCGCGTGCTCAGCTTCGATCCCTTCACCGACAAGATGAAGCAGAGGATGGGCGAGGTCCAGAGGAAGGTCTACGACGCGATCTACAACTTCGCGACCCCCGAGGGAAGGTAAAAGTTCTCGAATCGGACGCGTCAGGGTAGGTATTACTTCGGTACGACCGTAGAAATGTAGTAAACTCTGGAACGCCAGTCAGTTCTGAATAACCTGGCGCTCCATAGGTCAAATTGATCTACTTATGAGTGGAAACATAGAAATACATAATCATGAAAGCAAGGAGGAACGACAGAACACAGAGCACAAATGGTAGGCGTTGTTGTTATTGTTCTGTGCGCTTCTGTGGCGGTGTTGCAAAATTTACTGGGTTTACCTACCCTAGTCACATATGACCTATTCCAAATTTCATATTGAAAAATACCTACAAGAAAAAAACTTGCAACTGTGGGGGAAAGTCGTTCTGCACATGTTCAAGTAGTAGGTGTTTGTTGGAACTAAACCTCGGCGTTCTAGAGTTTACTATACTTCTGTACGTTGTATATCCATAGACCTAATGTAATATGGACCAGCCCTTGCTACGCATCGTTGAAGCCAAGGAAGATAGAGACAGAGGAAGGCGTAAATGGAGATAGCATACTTGCATCGCAATGAGAAAATACGTTGTTATTCTGATCATGCTCAAATCGTAATTCCAAGTGCAACAGTATGCTATCTCTCTCTCTAGCTACCTCTCTTTAGGGCTGTGCATTTCATCTATTTCACTAACAGGCTTCACACTGAATGCATAGTTAAAGCTGCTCCATATACATATTATGTCGATGATTATATCTGACGATTGTTACGCTGTAGGTAACGTTTAGATGATGGGTTTCCGTAGGGGTTCCATTGGCGCGCGCTAAAGACGCTGTTGCTGAGCTCAACTCAATGTGATAATCTGGGTAGCTTTTAACTTATCAATAGGAAATCCCTGGAGGTTACCGGACAGTTCAAAATTTGTACATCAACTCAAGAACGGAAGGTCGGATTGGACTCATCATTCCGGAACAATTTACCAGTTAGTACAGTACCGTATAGTACAGGCCTGTTCAGCTAAGTGAGTTGTTGTTAAGTATACGATATAATTCGGTGTGGATCCTCTCGTTGTCTGTGATGTACAGGACGAATCCCGTTGCTCAAACAGTCGGATATGTAGGTGTCCTGTATGCTAGTAAAAGTTACCGTTGTTGCCTGCTTTTTATTTTTCAAGTGCCGGGATAGGTCAGCAGCAGAACACGATAATTTTTTTAAAGTCGAACGTTGGATGTCGGTGTGTTCAGAAGTGGCACGAATGTTCAAGGGACACGGATTCAGGCAATGGGCAAAACTGTAACTTGTACGTTCAATCGTAAAGAAACTAATACGAACGTGACAAGTTTGAATTCAGACTTTTCGAGAAATCTATTAAGATCTGCTCGAGGAGGGCCAACAAGATCAAAACGTGTCGTGGATTTGACGTTAAATCATAAACTCAGCTGGTTTACACTATGATTAGTTTGCTATGATTTCATAAGAAACATTTTTTCATGATTTCGTGATCATGTCTATGATTATAAATGATAGTTTCCAGTGGAGAATACGTGAAAAAACTTAAATTCAAAACGCAATAAGTCGAGTCAGTATTTCTTGAGATATGAACGGAAAACTACAAGATTATGGACAGTATTAGCTGTCTACTGAGACAGTAGTTTGAGATGTAGATTAAGGAGAAAAATCTTAGACAATTTCATTCGATAGCAATACCAGTTAGGAGTATTGGGCTCTACCCACAAAGTTGGAGTTGACTCCTTTCGTTTACCGCCAAAATGTTTGGTAGTAATGGCAAAATGAAGACGTTACAATGGAAGTTTTCCACAAAAATTACATTTCGGTATAATATTTCCAAAAATGAACGTGCTGTTCCATTCACTCCACCATGAAATCAGCACTTGCTTGACTAACCACCTCTTCCCGTTCTCAGAAGACGAAAATTTGATTTCCTGAATTTCAACTTGTCAAAGTGGTTTTTAGTGCATAGTTCCTACCAAGAAAAGTAGGTTGGAATCCTACATATTATTATGCCCCTGAATTCGTGTCCCTTTTCGAATTTCGAACGGTCCTAATGTAGGGAACGAACGCTCCAAGAACCGAAGTGATTGTTAATAAATGTTTACTAGATACACGTCGCATTGTTTCATTGGTCGATTCCCTCGGGATGAAAGACGCAACGCCGGAACGAACTTACAAATATTTATTATCGTTTGTAAATATATTCAAGCCAAATATAATAAGAAAAATAAAGTTAACAATTCTCTTTTGCTCCATATTAACAATTGTTTGAACGAAGGAATTTTTCCACCCTATATAAAAATATCAACCCAAATGAATCGGTTTTAAGTATTGTCTTAAAAATGTTTCACATTTTTCATCATACAAAGACATCGAATACATGTTATCCCTAAAAATAATTTTATATAGGTACGTCTCAAATGAAAGCGATAAGACTATACCATCTTACTATATATAAGTAGTAAGAGAAGAAGATTCGAGTGCGTTGAGAAAGGGAAAGTACCTAACTACATTTCGATCACAGGTTCATCAAACTAGGAAGTTTGCGGAAATCAAGTGCAACGTGTTTAGGCCATTTTATGGTAAGTAGTAGGTACCTACGCTATTTATCGAAGAAAGTGGAGTGTATCTTTCGCGAAAATCAAAACCATCTACAAATCTACAGGTAACTGTATAGATAGATATAGAAGAAATTTCGGTAGAAACGAATACAGTTTAGGCCTAAGTAGATTAATAAAGCGAGGCAATGAAGTCGCCCTTTCGAGAAATCAGTTGCGTATTACTTACACGATCTCGAAAAGCAGTTACAGATATATTTAACATCAATATTTTCTTTATACCATCGATTGCTAGACAATACTTAATTAGTACTCGTAAAAACCTACATAACAGTATTGAATTATTCTCGTAAAAGCCTAAAGGGGACTCCGTCCCGGCGTCCAGAATTTGAATCCAGGATTCATTTTTGGCACTCGTCCTACGAACGATCCGGGGACGAAGTCCCGTATAAGTCTGCCCGGCGCCCACCTCGTTCCCGTTCAAAAAATATTATATTGTTGGTTTTGCCCAGAAGCCACTCAGAGAAAGTAATCGATGGAAATCAAAACTGCGAACTGTGATATTTTCTTATAACTTCTTGTACCAAAAGAGGTAGTGGTCTCCTTCTTCGATAAGTAAATCGTCGACGCCTGGAACAACAAGAAGAGAAGGAAATTGGTGGAGGAGAATTTGAAAGTAAGTGTAGTGCTACAAATGTGTGGCTTCAGGAAGTGTATCTTATTGAGGGACCTGTATTATAATGTTATCAGGACTCAGCAGGAATCCAGAACGAGGACAAGCATCCTCAGCAAAACGAGAATTAACAAAACAGAACCTCGTAAAAAAATCTCCTGGCGAGGCACGTATGTTTAATCAAATCGCGAAATAAAAAACATTATCAATCTGTATCGATCAAGATCTCGTGACGCTGCCAGTTGAACTACGTGCCCGCCAGCTGTTTTGCCTCAGAAGATATACGTCCTTTGCGATGCTGCGATTCCTGCACCAACTACCCCTTCTGTAAGCCATACTCACCGACGGGCGCGACGAGCTGATTGGCGGGCGGCGCCGTCGGATCGGGCAGCTCGGGCAGCCTGTACAGCAGCCAGTAGTGGTAGCCCATCGGCTCCTCTTTGTGGCCGGCGAGCGTGTGCACGTAGTGCCCGTTCGGCCATTCGAACGCCTCGAAGGCGAAGCGAGGGTCCATCTCCATGGCGACCTGCATGATGCCGTAAAACGAGGTGTTCCTCGGCGCCGTTATCGTCAGCGTCGAGTTCTCGGTCACGTTCGAGCCGACCCACAGCGTGTACGTGACCGTCACGTTGCGCGACTCGCTGTCGTTGCCGTGGCTCGAGAGGGACTTCGTCAGGCCGTCGATCTCGACTGGAACGTGAAGGTTATAGATATAGAAGCGAGTCCGTTGGGCTCTTGGTCTTGCCGTTCCCAACGGAAGATTGGAAAGGTGATCGAAACCCGACCACTCGATTGGAAACAGCGGGGATACGAGATCCTAGTTGGTGGCAAGCAGTAGAGCCAAAGAACAGTGGTTAGGAAATGGAGGAAGTAGAAGAAAAACGTGACCATTTCAACATGCTCAAATTAGTAAAGGAAGCAACAGGCCGTATAAAACCTTGTAGGGTGAGTAATGCAGTAAAGGATAATAATACCATACTCCTCCATCATTGGATGAGCTATACCCAATAACTCTACGGCGAAAATTACAACAGAACCTTCCCCATAAATTCTGAAGTAAACAAGGGAAACCAGCAGGACCAGACGATATGTACATAGCGGTATTAAAACTGCTAAATGATGAGAATGTAGATGTTTTGGTGAACTTAGACAAAACGAAGGCTATGCTGGTCAGCAGAACACCAAATGTACACCGGAGTATTACAATGAACGTCAAGAATATCGAACATGTCTTCAGGTATCTCGGAAGCTGGAAACTGAAGACCCAGAAGATCCAGACTTAGAGGTACACAGCAGAATTGAACAGGCCAGAGTAGCATTTATGAATATGAGAGCTCTCCTCAGCAACAACAGTGTTAATGTAATGCTGTGGTACTGAATATTACAATGAACGTCAAGAATATCGAACATGTCTTCAGATATCTCTGAAGCTGGATAACTGAAGACCAAGATCCAGACTTAGAGATACGCAGCAGAATTGAACAGGCCAGAGTAGCATTTATGAGTATGAGAGCTCTTCTCGGCAACACCAGTCTTAATGTAATGCTACGGTACCGTTTTGTAAAACGATACATTTACTCGGTGTTGCTGTATGGTGTGGAGATCTGGACAATAAAGGGCGATGAACCGACTTGAAAATTTTGAAATGCCAAAAATTAAGATCAACGTTATGCTCAATTCCAAATACCTAGACGGTAAGTGCTAAAACTGATCCCAAACCACCTTCAGTTGGATAACCCTTTACCGTGATTATCGAGATCGCTGTCGAATTTCCCGCAATCCAGATTCCTGATGTGCGACAATCCGCGTTCCGACAGAGCCAGCACCACTTCCGCCGTCAAATTTGGATCGGTGAACGCCCCGTCCGGGTCCTGCCTGGATTCGATGTAGGACCTGGCCGACGTCCTGTTCCAGTGGTTGTTGATCTCGTTCAGGTCTTGCAGCGCCTGGAAGAAAGAACATCATGCTGGAGTGGGAGTTCTCTGGGAGAAGGTTAGGTCGGATACCTGCATGGTCAGGGCGGTGTTGTAGAGGTTCCCGAATCCGCCGTCGGACTGTTGTTGACGCGCCAGGCTTATGCTCGGGCGTCGCAGCGAGTGCTGGAGGTTCCTGTGCCTGTGATCCTTCACTATGCATCTGAGTGCTAGGATCGTCATCGCTACCGTATCTGGAAAGAGGATTATGTCCATGTTAAGGTGTAGAAGCAAGGTGTTCGTTTAATGTAAAACGAACTGAAGCAGGCAACTGAAAAAGTTGGCCTTTACATAAACCAGCAAAAAACAAAAATCATGACAAACCTAGTACTGTGAGGAACTATATTACTAGACAGAAAAACCATCGAAGAGGTCGACGAATACAAATACCTGGGACACCAAATTAGAATAAATAGAGACAACCAAACTAAGGAATTACAGAGGAGGATTGGTCTTGGATCGGCAGCATAAGGAAGATTGAGAGATATTTTTGGTAGTGACTTTCCAATGAGCTTGAAACGAAAAGTATACGATCAGTGCTTACTGCCAGTAATGACTTATGGCGCCGAAACACTTACCTTAACAAAAAGCACCGTGGAGAAATTGGAAGTGGCTCAGAGAAGGATGGAGAGAGCTACGCTGGGTATTAGGATCCAAGATCGTATCAGAAACACCGAAATTCGACGAAGGACAGGGGTACAGGTAATCCGGCGAATCACAGCATTAAAGTGGAAATGGGCGGGACATGTTGCGAAATTTAAGGATGGCAGATGGACCATAAGAATAACAAACTGGAGACCCAGAGCGAATAAAAGAAGCAGGGGTAAACCACCAACAATATGGAGTGATGATATAAAGAGGATTGGAGGACACTGGATGAGAACAGCTCAAGAAAGAACCCAGCGGAGCAATTTAATGGAGGCCTATGTCCAGCAGTGGACTCAACACCAGGCTGGATGATGATGATGAAGAGCAATACATGGTGTTTCACATATTTAGCGGTATGAAAAACGTGTAGAAGAAAAGATCTTCCTAGGGCTTATAGTAGGTACCGTTAGAGTGCAGAATCGCCAAATTTCCCCTTACCGATGTTATGATCCTTGGCCGTGTTGGCGATGTCGAGCAGCCGCCTGATCTGCTTTTTCCTGACGTGCGCCCTCGCGCTGCACGCGGCCATCGTCGCGTAGGCGAACTCGAGGTCCTGCACGGGCTCGTGATGCTGCAGCGTGCCGATGAGGTCGTGGCCGTGGAACTGCCTCGGGTCGTAGCAGAGGGCGCTCAGCGCGAGGCAGTACTGCGCGAGCTTCGGCGGCGTGATCGGGATCTCGTGGTGCCTGGAAGCGAGACTTACTCGAGAACTTACAGACGGAACTAGGTCTCGAATTTACCTCCAGAGCAGCACGACGATCTCGACCTCGAGCTGCTTCAGCGAGATCTGCATCTCGAGGCCCTTCGCGTCGATGAACTCCTGGCCGGCGAGCTGGAGCGCGGTCAGCACCTTGGGCGTGTCGTTCCTCCAGCCCCAGTTCGGTTCGCGCTGCGTCGCCAGCCACGAGACCGCCCTGTGGACGCTGCCGAGGCGGGCGGCCTCGGGCGGCTGTTGCTGCTGCGAGTCGCTCAGCGCGGTCGTGACCGATTTCACGGACTCGGTCGTCTCTGGAAGACCAATAGAATATTTTTTGAGACACTAGAAATCGAAGGACGAAAGTGGGACAAAACAATTACTTCGTACAGTTGAAATAAACACTATAGTGTCACGAGGCGACCTCGCGAAACCGAACTAGGCCGCGCACCATCAGCAGTTACCCAAATCAAACACATAGCAGCACACGTCAAATACGGGGACCTGAATCAGTCAGGGGGAGTTTTCATCAATCTTGCATCCTGTGACGCTGTCCATCTGCTTTCGTGCCCGCCTGCTGCCCTTTTGTGAAGAGAGATGTTCCCGTTGGAGCGAGCCCTGTACCAGCTACCCCTCCAGGCCCCTTGGGGACTATTGTAAGTACATATTTACACACCATTTTGTCGTTTTTTTGTCCTCTTTTGTGTTTTACCGATTTAATTATGTTTTACTTTGTTTTGCCGCCCTTTAGCACGGTGTCTCTATCTCTCCCCTGTATTTGGTCAATAATTATGGAATTCGTTTAAGTCTTTACCGTCTCTTCTGAGCTACCACTCCTAATCATAGTTAGCCCTAGGCCCTTAAGAGCGTGACATTAGCAGCAAAGACCAAGTTGGGCAGAGTATACTCTTATAAAGTCAGATATACGACAACAATATAACTTAAGCGACATTACGAAATTCATAAGACAAAGAAGATGATTTTGGAGTCAACACGTGCCAAGAGCAGATGATACCAGACTAATAAAAATAGCAAGAGACCATATACCTCCTCTATATTCTATAATTCTATAATAAGTTTAATAATCTATAAGTCTATAATTTACGATATATTCAATTATATATGATTGACTAGTAACTGATTTAGGCCCATTCTGTAAACCTCATTTTCTAAAAATTGTTATGCATTAGTTTGGTGCGAAAGATGTACAATAATTGTATTCTTATTCTAATTATTGGTAATTCTATTATTCTAAAGGATATCTAGTATTAATAAATTTAATTAAAAATTATTCTAGTTTTACAGAGATTGGTAGATAACAAATAAGTACTAAAACTGTATTCCGTTAATATATAATGACATCTATATCACTTGTTATCTATCGATTTTAAGCAACATGACATTGATATCAACTGTTTAAACGCTGACGGTATATTAGTGGAGGCAGCATTCTGTGCTAATCGCACTGTGCATTAGAGGTGACGCATTGTCTTTCTCCCTTTTAAATAATTCGTAGATTATCGTTCAGGGGTACTTTTCCTTTCCCTTATTTTCATTTCAATTATGTAAAGTGCATGCAAACAAAACGACTTTTATGAGTAGGACGGATATCTATCTACATGAGTCATGAAAACTAATCCATTCGTTATGGTCTATACGAAAGTAATCGAAAAGAGATAACAGTGTGTTTATAGAAGAATGTCGCGATATTTATGACGACCTTTCGATGCAGACTTATTAGGTGACATTTGAAATTTTGTTGTTTTTGACATTTTACTTGGTATTTTCATAACGTCCGTGCGGGCTCATTAGACTGACACGGTTCAGTTGTTTAATTAGCTTCGTGCTGAAACTTTGGACATTTTATGATTAAATCTTTATTGATATTTGTAATATTGTTCTTGTAGGTGAAACTGTTATGAGACCATTAGCTGTATAAATTATAACCCAAATGACTTCTCCCTACAATCTCATTTCATCGTAATATTAATCCACCTCGGTTTTAACAGGTTGTATTAGTACTGACTCCCCTTGTCACAATATCTCTTTTTCCTAATCTAGTTCTATTCCAACTGTTTATATCTCAATATTATCGTTTATTCTTCCACTCTCTTTCAATTGTATCTTTTTGTCTTTCAGTCTGTTTCAGTCTCTCTCTTTCTGTATGAATATCTCTTATTGATGTATCTCTATCACAACTAAAAATCTCGACAGATTCAAGATTCAAGTATCTCAAACTCAATCTGTCATGTCAGATCTGTTATCTGTCTCTCACAATCTCAAGCTAATATAAATTTTGTCTCCTCAAAACGACAATTTTTGATGGTGAAATTTACCATAAATGTCACTCAGTAGGTTAAATCTTTATTTCTCAATTGATCTCAAAAGATGTCTTAGTGTTTTGAGTGGTTCAAACACTTACCTTTGTAGGAGTAATCAGAGGTGGTGTGATGTTCGATATCTTGCGATGCACCAAGAGCGATCGGTGAAAGCATCAGTAAAAGGTGGAGGTAGGCCATTTTTGCACACTCGATACCATCCGAGCGTTACCTGTAAGAATAGAGAGTTGAAGGGCGGAGGGTAATGATCATTTTTATACCTAAAAATGGTTTGTGGTAGGTAACATTAAGGAATTACTAAGTTTATGGGCGGAAATGTAGAGGTGGGTTTTCATATTTTTCTAATGATTTATAAACTTAACACCCTGTGTAATTTTCCACCGAAATGCTGTTTTCATATTCTTACTTTTTAATAGCAAAAGTTATCTTTCTTACAATTTTCCTCTTTTGCGACTTACATCCAATTTATTATAATACGGCCCTGGTGAGGATTTTAAGTGGGACACGTGGTTGTCCCTTTTTGGGAATTTCCTGTTATTATCAGTTTATTACTACCCTAATCTCTTTGGAATTTCGAATATGTTTTTAAACGGAAATGAATAATAAAGTAATCGAGAAGAATGGAAAGAAGGAAATAAGTAAACATGCACAGTAAATGGATTAAACAGTAAGGGAGCTCGAATCAAAAATTCTATATGAGCAGCACCATAAAACTGTACAGTGAAGACTCGTAAGGGTTGATTATGCAGTGGCTAATCAGTCGAATTAATTAGAATCTAATTAGTCGAATCATCAAGTATGAATTCCAGGTAATCTTACAAATTAGGACGAATAAGTAGTCACTTGTGAAGTTATAAATAGGTACACCTAAATTTACAAAACTTATGGGTTATTAGCTTTGAACTTTGCTGCCAAATTTTGGCATTTTTCAAAACGATTAAATTTTCTCAAAATAATGAATATTGTGAGATTTTGATGAGAATTTTTTTTTCAATTTTCGATTGTATTTTTAAATATTCACACATTTGCAACGTTTCAAACATTATGCAAAATGTTAGGAAATTTTAGACGATTCTTCTTTGTATTGCTATTGCTACCACAAAGCTCATGAAAATTCTGACCAAGATCTGTTTGGAAATTTAAACATTTCCCATGATGATTTCGTTATTTACATCTCATTGCTTGAAATCCCATTTCAGCATCATTGAAAAGTTTAATAATGTGTTACATGGCCATGTAACATGACATAACAAGTATTTTATGTTTAGTATTTAGATAATTTTGTTCAGCTAATAAACGCTATGTATAGTAACAACGTTGAAATTCTAGTTTTGTTAAAATAAAATCTTATTCAAAAGAAGCTTGAAACACTTAAAAAATGATCAATACAGCCCTGACAGTCTTTGACCATACAGCTTCGCATTTTGTGGAAATCCGGCCCACGTTAATTACTCTGAGAGTAATTTAAGTCTTTTAAGTAAGTCTTAAAAGTGAAGTAAAGTAAGGTAAGTCTTTTACTCTGCAAGGTCACCAAAATGTGTAGAGAAAGATGGAAGGGACCGACCTAGAGCTTCGCTAATGTAAAATCCTTAACCTGTGAAACATGATTAGGTATAAAGTAATTGATGGGGTATTGCTAGAAAATGATTATATGTAGATAGGTACTGTTGTTATAGGTTTACAGCAACCTTGTATGTTGAAATGTATCGCTCCACAGTTTCTATAAGAAACTGTAAGAGAAGAACGTACACAGCTCCGAAAACTTCAAAATCTCAATTACCTATCGATCAGTCAGAACCTTATATCGTTCTCATTTGAATCGAGAAAGCTTTTTTCATCACTCTTCACGTTATAAAAGAGGAGAACATAAACAACGCCCAACACTATCCAAAATCACATCTCGATCAATCAGGACACCCTTAGATCGTCCCCATCGGAATCAATAATCGAGCTTTATGTCCCTCGTGGTATTTTTAAACTCGTAATTAAAGCGAGTCATCTGTTTACCCTCGCGTCTACCAATTAAGTCCCCCTCCTTTATAAAGTGTCCGAAGGTAATTTCGCGAAGATCGATGGAAACTCGAAATTCCCACCCTCCCCGTCCCGTCGAGACAAAGAAATTTTTTAAATCGACGGACGCGTAATTTTATTAACGCCGCCCCATTTATCATCCCCCACCCCCCATCCCCCATTCGGGCCTCGAACAAAAACCACGAGTTAATTACCCCTCTCTACATTTATGAGAATCGTACTTCCCGTCGCTATTGTTCCTTCCTCCGGGGTGAAGAAGATTCAGGGGGAAGGTTCATTAACAAAAAAGTGGATATAATGGAAGAAAGATTGATCGCCGAGTCGGATTGATTCGCGTAAACGCTTCGGTGGAAATCCATGGTCGAAACGAGAGTTCCCGGCACTCGTCTGGCGTACAGATTAACCCTTAAACGTCGTCCTCGGATTAGGTACTATTTTCTCCCGGCACCGCATCTAAACTTAATATCTCTATGCTAAGTACTCACTTGTTCGCCGCTGTTCCGCTCCCTCCGCTTTTCCGACTTTCCTTCCGCGGCGCTGTTCAGCCGTTCGACTGTTTATCTGGCGTGACCTGAGCAGACTGGAAAAACAGATGAAAGGCAAGCGCCACCTACATTCGACTGTTTCCAGGATCATATATCGATTTTCCGAGTCCATTCATTTTCCGGGCCCATAGCCGCCAGGGGTGGGGGGTGGGGGGACAATACAAATGTAGTTATGCTTAGAAAAGTATAGCAGGTGTAATCCTTCTAGTATGCTTACAAAAGTCCCCAGGGGGCCTGGAGGAGTAGCTGGTGCAGGAATCGCAGCATCACGAGGAACATCCTCTCCTCACGCAAAACAGCTGACGGGCACGTAGTACAACTGGCAGCGTCACGGGATACTTGACTCTCTGACCTTGATACTTCACTCTGGTCGTTGCGCTGTGCGGTGCTTGGAACATACGTGCCTCGCCAGGAGATTCTTTTATGAGGCCATGTGTTAATTCGCGTTATTGTTAAGGATGAACTCTGGGAAGGGTATTGTCAATTCTTTCTAAATGACATGATTTGTCGGCCATATTGGACGGCCATCTTGAATTTCACAACGAAAGCGCATGAACCAGAATTGGAGTTCAAATGTAGGCACTTCATTGTTACACTTGAAGCGTTCTCACGATCCAAACAATGGAAATGAAGTTTCGTTCAGAGCACAATTTCGGGCGTTGCAATTTTGGTTCAGCCTGTACGTCCCGTGCGACGAACAGATCAACGCAGTTCAAATTTATACTCTATTCAAAGTAAATCCCGATGCACGTCATTTTGATGACGTCATCAAACATGCAATACTACCAACTTAATATAGTCCCAGGACATCGCAATTCATGTGTTCCGTGTATATTTTAGGTTGAGAATACACATAACCATATATATTGTCAACCTAAAATATACACGGAACACATAAATTGCGATGTCCTGTGATTATATTAAGTTGATGATTCTGACGTCATCAAAATGATGTGCATCGGGATTTGTTTTGAACAGAGTATACTTACTCACGTGCGCGAAAAGAAATTTACTGAAATTCTAATAATTTAACTTTGACGTCTACGTACCAATTTAACAAAACTAAAAGTTACCAAAAGTAGTGTAATAATATGAATATTATTTACACTACGCAAAGTAGATAAATTAAATTAATAATAAAAGTGTCCTATTCATCCCTTGGCGTTTCCCGGAGGCAAAACGCGTCACGTACGTCCATGTCGGACGTGTAGACTCGACGACTACTCCGAAGGGGGTGGGGGACCTTCGGGGGGTTGTTTTAGTCATCTTCTGGGAAACGGAGATATATACGGAGGAGTGACAGGAAATACGAGTGAAAGGGGGGAAGTACGTGTCCATGTATGTACTCGCGTATCTATTTGGCATATATATGAGAACAATGTGGGGATTATTGCGATTTCGTCTTCCACTTCTCGCCGCCTCTCTATGGTTTCGGGATTTCGAACTGACGCTTTTATGTGTGACTCATTTGATTTGTAACAGTATCACTAGGTATGTCGCCACAGATGCCAGGACCTGTAGAGTAAAACAAATATAAAATGAGGTTGTGATCATAAAAATAAAGATCAAGTTCCTATGTTTCATCAATTTGAGTAAATCATAAATCACTTTTACCGAAGTGAGTAACGTCCTGTTGATAGGAAAGAATCCGCAAGCACTCAGTTCTATCTTACGAGTTCCTATCTGGTGTACCAAGGCGGAAATCTACAAATTTACGTTTCAGACGACAAACTTAACCTAATCTCATCTTACCTCGTCTCTTAAGAACGGTCTATTCGAGTTTTCGCACAGCAATTTACACGCAGAGTTAAACAGTTTTTGTTGCTGAAACAGGCGATCAAAAATAAATGATTGTAATGTGAAATTTGTTTTTTGAAAAATGTGTTTGTAAATTTATTTTTCGAATTTTTAAAATAAACGTATTTGGGGTGTGTTCTGCCAAATAACTTAATTTTTCTCATGTATTCATGATTAGATAAAACTAAGGAAGGAATAAGAATGGATTTGAATGTAGTGTTAATGTGACGTTTCACTTCTTATGTGATCTTTATAGCGAAGATTTTCAATGGTCAGTTAGTAATTGTGCAGGGAATTTCGTTTCATTTCCTTCATTTCTTTAAAAATGAACCCAGAAATGGACAATTTTCCATTAGGGGAATACGCCATTTGGGCACTTGCCTTTTCTGGGAATTTTCCTATACCCAAAAATATTGTAAGTACCTAATACTTATTTTAATCCCCAGGTAAGTTACATCAAATACCTACTCAAATCTTCCCTACTATTTGTAAACTGCTCTAAGTATTGTTTGGCAAAGGTTTTTAATTTAAATTTTATGTCCTAACACTCAAAGCGCCATGATTTTTTATAGGCTTCTCCGAGGGTTTGGGTCCTATAAATTTTGGCCTGTTTGGGGCAAATTAGTGTTACCTAATCAGCTTTTAGGATTACGTAACCACACTCGATGATCGGGTCTTGAAGGGTTTCCTCGAATTTCGTATTGAAAATAAAGAAGTAAAGAATATGGTTTATTAAAAAACGCTCATATTGGAGATGACAAAGTTATACTTCCGATTCAATAATTATGATCCTCGATAAATCTATTTTTGGAAGGTTTTTCAGACGGACTTTTGACGTTTTTAAAGAAGTTGCAATTATCTTAAAGGCAACATCAAGTTTAAGTCTAGCCATAGATGGGAGATTATGGAATTTCTAAGTTACTTAGATACAATTATGTACACATGTTTAAATATGTTCAAGTTATCTTATCTCACAAACAGAACAAAGTAAATTCCAACCCTGGGGTGGATCGTTTATCATATCTGATAATGTGGGACTTCACACAACGCAGAGGTTACTTATCCTTAACATATCCATAACATGAAGTTTAAAAAGGCTATTAGCTACTTCTTCAATAGACCAGAACAAAATACAAATGTTTATATTCAAAAAAGGAACTGAAGAAGTTCTTAAATCTTCTTAGACATTCTGACGCAATTAAAGAAGTTGTGAAGATTCATGGAAACTCATGACATTTGTGTATGATGGTGATAAGGATAAACGTGGCATTTGACAAGTTATGACAGTTGGGGCTATTTTACCTGATTGGAGCACCGTTGGCATGACTCCACGATCATCAGGAGCCTCGCGAAGTGAACGAGCGTCCACAGCAATTGCAACATGACCACTACGACTCGTCTAGTGGTGATGAGTTCGTTCAAGAGGAAATATGGCGAGACGACCAAGTTCAGCAGCATGTACAACACTAGAATCTAGGGAACAGATTTTACCGATATTAGTATGATTAGTATCTATCTGCATGAAGATAGGGAAAATAAAAGTTGTGGTGATGTGGAAGGAAGAGGTATAGGTTCGTCTTATCGGAGACACCCAATTTTCATGAAATTTTTTTTAGTGAAAATAAAAGTAATATTAATTTTAGGAAATGTGTAATTTTTGCGGAAAAAATACAAACTGAGAAATTTTGCCAAGATTGGTCACTTTTTACGTTCATTTCTTGAATGTCGAATGTAGGGATGAGTAGGTATATTCTGCGGTGGAATAGGGAAGATTGTATTTACGTCAGGAAATCAAGTTTCAGAGTTAGGTATTTAAGACAAAAATAGCAGGGTCTACTCTTTCGCATTCAATTTAATGACAACCTTAGTAGTCATCTCTACGATCATTGGGGTTGCTTGATTTGCTGGAGTTGTTCTAATTGGAAGGAAGGAAGAAGTTACTTTACTAGGAGTTGCTAAGTTCACCTTATGGAAAGGTGGTGCAGTACCTACTGCCTTCAAGCTCGCATATGGAGTTATGACGGTGGATGTCAATGGAGGAAAGAGGCAAAATTGTTTGTAGACAAACAATACACTTCAGTGTATCAGTCTGCGTCCTTACTATGACCCCGTACTCCACCGACGAGCTCACAGCATCCGCTGCGTCGACGATACTCGAATAGCACCTCGACAGCGCAGCGACCCGTTCTCCTGCTGAAACCTTCAATCGTACCACCTCGAGCCTGATCTCGATCAGGTACACGACGTGCGCGAAAAACAGCTCCTTGACTATGGTCGCGTAGATCAGGAAGTAGAAGCAGCCGTAGTCTCTGAGGTAGACGACGAGCCTATCCTCCTCGGCGTTGAGGACGTCCAAGTATCCCCAGCCGTACAGGTCGAAGGAGACGATGGCGGTGGCCGTCGAGAGTACCGAGGAGAGGAGGAGAATGGATCTCCTGCGGTGGGGCTCGGGACGCCTCAGGGGGAGGATTTTGTCGGCCTGGAAGAGATCCTTTTGAAAATCCTGAGAAGCCAAGACTCGTAGGTACTTATCGATCTCCAACACCAACACCAATGGTAGATGAGGTAGATCAGGGAAATACATATTTAACAGGACTGTGACATATATTAAATATTAACCTCCTAAAAGTATTCAAATACTATTCAAACCCACTAGAAATTCCTTTACACTACTACTTTTAACCTCAGGATTAACTGTAACCTGAGCTCATCATAGTAGTATTATACCTACAAAATAATTATTCCAAAACTGTACAAGGACTAATTCCTGCTTTTAACTTAGGAATCTACTTTGCTGTTCTTCAAGGATTTGAATATATTGAAACCCCATTTGCTATCTCAGATTCTGTTTATGAGTGATTATTTTTCACGCTATTATTGGTACAACCTTCTTAATAGTACCCTCATACACTACATGGAACGGTTGTGATCGGATAGCATACAATGTAAAGAGTGGTATTCTGATGGTCCATGGTATCGTACTGGTGGGTAGTAATAGTCAGGGTGTTATAATAATTAATACCTACAAGCGTTCTCCACTGTAAGAACAACTTTTCTATTATTTCTAATTCTAAATTATTTAATATTTAAACTGTTAATTAATACTTCAAATTTAAGCAGCTGCATTCATGTAGGTAGGGCAACAAACAACGCCTCATGAATTATCTGTGAAACATAAAAGGCAATTAATTTTTCAATTAAAAAAATGTAAGTACGGACCTGTCGTACAGAGAGCGTACCTATTGTATAAATATTTCTAGAGCCGGTCCTCAATTTGTACTTATCCTAAGATAGGTACTAAATAAAAAAGTCATTTAGAGTCGCTCAATAATTTTTACTGTGTCTACAATAACCTTCTGCTTCTTCTTCTTTATTCTAGTGACTATAGACACCTTCCGAAATTGCTGCGAAAATAACAAGTCCATTCCAAATGGTAACTTGAGTACCTACGTACCATACCTAATTAGGTACCTATAGTATATTCATCGAGAAGAAAACTTCCATGAAACACAAACGTCGAAATTCAAAGCGCGTGACCAGCTAGCGAATAAGTACAGGGTCGCATTAAGAATGATCGCCTTAACTATAATTTATCTTTTCCTAAGATTTTACTATGGATATTCATTTCTTTCTTTTCTGTATACATTTAAAATAGGTAATGGTTTTCTCCCCGCAGCTTAAGTATGTTCCAGGTATCTTTTTGGGAGGCGAGCACGGAAGGTGCCTTTCCATAATTGCAATAGATCACAGAAATATGTTTATACAAATTTATATCAAAAACCTGAATAACAATAGCGATATACGTTAAAATGAACCATCAACTAAAAGTCCACTAAGTCAACGACTTACCTGAACGCTTGTAAACAGACAACCATAGATCAGACAACTAAACTTGTTAATTTTATTGAACCGACTCTGGATATCAACAATTCCCGCCAACAGTTTTATGACTTTTCCACCAATAGCAAACGACGTGTATTAGGTGTTGTCTAACTTTACTACCTTTTCTCGTTTCGTGGATGTTTTCTTCTCAGTGGATTTACTAGATAGTAGAAAATTGCTTACTTTGTTCAAACATTGAATCACCTTCCAAAATTTCTTCACCTTCGATCGTAGCGTGACAGATCCGAACACCGCGTCAACTATGATTATGAGAACGTCGATGCACGTCACCACTTTATTCTTCGTGCTGGTCATCCTTAGGGAGGCGTTCTGGTCCCTTAGGCAATCCATGAGAGTGCCGACAAGGGCCTGAATCACTTGAAAACATATTATCGAGGATTGTCTCAAATGCGGTTAAAATTTTCACGTCTTACCGATTACAGCGATGATCATATAACTGTATACAGCGTAAGCCGTAGACCATCTCAATAAGAATCGATTACCGATCTTGCTGTAAGTCACTGGGAAAAGCCCAAAAGTCCTTGCGGTTAGCAATATGGGTTGGATTATCGAGAACGATTCGTTCGAGACGAACAACTTCCTCATGCTCATTTTTAGGTATTAAGATTCTTTCGCACTCTTAATCCATTTTATAGTCTCCTTGTTCATTGTCACAAAAGAGTTAAATAATGACACGTTTACCTACGTCTCAACACGACAGGAAACTGTCAATGTTGCTTTCACTACGTTTTAATAATTA
The DNA here is from genome assembly GCA_946251905.1 of Cryptocephalus moraei. Taxonomy (NCBI): domain Eukaryota; kingdom Metazoa; phylum Arthropoda; class Insecta; order Coleoptera; family Chrysomelidae; genus Cryptocephalus; species Cryptocephalus moraei. The sequence goes on from OX276460.1 coordinate 30,546,703, forward strand.
ATATGTTGTTCGAAACAAAAGTTTCGGTTGATTGATTTGTTATGTACAGATTTATAATGGTTTTTAAAGCTTTTCCATTTGTACTAAATTCAGTAAGCTTTGTAAGTGATTGAGTGGGTTGATGTGTCGGTGATTACCTAAGTGTTTTTTTGTTTGGAAGACGTTTTTCTAGTTTACCGCCTTCCATTAATTTTTCAGTGGGTAATGAATGTACTACATTCACATAGGTACACAGATTAGGATATTATGGTCGTTTTGAGATCAGAGTCTAAATTTATAATATACCTAAGTATTACTAAATTTAATATACTTACTAGGTGTTCTAGATTCTAAAGTTTCTGTAGAAAAAAATAACATATGTTTGAAAAAAGAATGATGAGTTTATAAGTCAGTAAAGAAATAAGTAGGTATTTGGAATGTTCTTAGAAAATTAAGTCAATTTTGAAGTCTTTGGACACTACCAAAAGTTCATCGGTTAGGTAGGTACATTTTTGTATTATTAAATACCTAATCGATTACTTTATACCTAAAACTTGAAGTAGGTAGTTATACCTAGTACCTACCTTAGTACTCAATTATTTGCAAAATGCATAGATACGTATTTAATTTAACCTATAGGTAATCTTGTCATGATGAAAAAGGCATGTACTACTAGATATCATGATTAATAAAGTAATCCCAACTCCTCATAAAGAAAGTATAGGTACGTACCTATACCTACATATTGTTATACCTGATAAGTAATGTATAAGTAGGTAATAATTATTTCTATTTCGTCTCTCAGCTGATGGTGTTCGTGGTAAAGAGGTCGATGGACTAAGGAAGGAGCAGGCGAGAAGCCGTCTGCGAGAATGAATAAGTAGGTAAGAACAACAACGTGTTTCTGTTTGCTATTTTTTATACTAACCTCCTTTCCGAGTAAACCGTAGATACCTACCGAACGGCCGACGGAAAACTTTATATTTCATGTGTGGATAAATGAAAACAAACGAACAGCAATAATTATTAGATTGGGCATTACTAGATACCTACCTATCGTGTAATACTTACTGTAGACTGTAGGTACCTAAGTATTATAGAAAGGGATTTCGCGAACAAACGAGGAGTCATTGCTAGGTACATCTCTACTAATCAGATTAGATAAGTACCCTAGTACCTACCTAGGTACTAGTAGGTATATTATAAATAAATAACAACGACTCCTCGTCGGCATACTCTCGCTCCCTTTCGAAAGAAGCCGGCCATGTTTGTCTCTCTCATATCGCTGTCCCAAAGAATTTTTAAGCATAGAAACTAGGTACCTACCTAGGTACCTACCTATTAAGTACCTAATCACTCATTAATCTAATACCGATATGTATTAATGATTGAATCGGCGTTTAATTATAAACACTTATAGGCACGTTTATTAGGCGTTTAGTTATTTATACCTAGGTAGTTTCTAGGTATAATAACTGAAGGGGTGAAAAAGTTATCTAACTAGTTACCGAATTGCGTGATACCTGAATACACATATAATATATTCTATCATGTAATTATTTTTGATAATTAGGTACCTAATGAGTAATCGAGATATTTATTTGCTAATAAGTAGATACTTAGTTATAGGTACGTAACCTAACGTGAAGTGTAGAATAGAATAGAAAAGTGTGAAGCATACTAATGCAGTTATTGTTAGGTATATTTGGGTTTCGTTTTTCAGGTGAGTTCGCGGAAGCGAGGTCGTCGAACGACCACCGACCGGCTCTCTGGAGAGATAAGGAAAAAGTAAAAAACTTTTTGAGGCCGTCGTTCCGAGGTGAACGATCGGCAGAATTCCGGGAAGAAATACGTATCGAAAACACTCGGGTACGTCTATAATGAGAGAGGCAATAATTAGGTGAGGGTGAGATAATTTGATCGTGAACTCCATGTCGGAGGCGGCCGGCCATGATCTTTGTCCGACCTCCTTCCGCCGGGCAATCTCAAAAGTAGGCAGGAAGTTATTTCGTATTGGACGATATCTACGGCGAACCGTGATCTACCGACCGCCGATACGATGATCCTAAATCCGATCGTCGTCGATTTAGGTAATCGTGACGAAAATTAATTTCGAAAAGAAAAAAGATGGCTTCCTCGATTTCGGTTTAGTGTCCTCCCGTTAGAAAATTTGTTCTAGAAGGACGTCGAAGGTTCCTTCGACGCGCCAATTTCCGCCAATGAGACGGTAGGACGCGAGTCGAGCGCCAATCACGGCTCGCCGTCGCGGTCCCGTGATCGGCGCGAAGAGGTGTTCTTCGTCGACGCGCACAGTTCGTTAACGGCCGCTGAACGGTAAAGAAGCGTGTCGATCGACGTGACGCGAGTGACGCCAAACTAACCGAAATTAACGCGAGTCAAATGAATTAATTAGTGCGAAATGTCGGGCGAACGGGCGGGCGAACGTTTAATTATCGCCACGTCGAAGGCGGAGGTCTCCTCTATAAGCGGCTCGGTTCTAGTTTTGCTGGCCTCGCGACGGCCATCTTCGATTAGTGTGTGCCCTCCCCCCCCTCAGCTTTCGTAAAAATGTCGCGATATCTTCACTTAACTTATTAATTATTTTAAACGCCTGTCCAACCGAGCCGCGAATTACCTTCCGTTCCGATTTCGTACACGAATTCGTGTTCGATTCGGATCGATTTTGATTTGATATTTGACAACGACGACCTTTTCGAGTTTCTCTTTTTTTGTCCTTTCTCGATGTAGCGATGTGCCCGTCGAAGGTGATGACCATGGGCTCATCTTCGGCGGTCTGATGGTGGTATACTAGAGGCTAGTGTACCTAGTCGGGCCCGGTATTCGGTTTCGGCACTGGAGTACGTGGATGAGTCCCGGGGGGATACAGCTGGCCATCCTGGGCTTCCAACGAAACAGAAGTCCCTCTCTAGAGACGGACCCCGTCGCTACACCGAGAAACCCACCCCCCCGCTTGGTTAAATGAGCTTTTTGCGTCGTCGGGCTCTTGCTATAGTACTATGTGTGTGAAAGAGAGAGAATGTGTGTGTTCCTTTTTCAAGTTTAGGCGGGAGACCTCTCGAAGGACGTGGTGAACGGCGGCGCGACGACTATTAACGATGACCTACGATACGAGCGACTAACGCCTCTAAAACAACTTTTTACGATGTTACAATTTTAGTAATCCTTTTTGCTTTCCTCTGTTATTAGGACGAACTTCTCGGCCAGCTGTAGCCGCCGCCGCTGCCGCCATCTCCGTTCCCGTCTCTGTTTAAACCCGGCCGACAGCCAGAGTGGACCACCGAGACCGAGCGCTTCGTCCGTCATCATTAGGACTGCTCATCTCTACTCGACCCTGAACCGTGAGTGCCTTTCGAGTAAATAATTCGGATATCAGATAATACGACTTTCGATAGCGATTGAAAATCGTCCATTCCCAATTTGCGCGCCAATCGTTTGCCCCCTCCAGCAACATTCCCTATGTCGTGCCACGTTTCGCTCGTAGATGGCGCGTGTCACTATACAATACTTAGGTAACCTATAACCTATAAATGAAAATATCATCTTCGATGTTCTGTGATCTTCATCGTTCATCGGTCCTAATGAAAAATCTCGACTAATAAAGTAATAAATCAGTATACACCGTCCGTTTTCATTAAATTACGTAGAAACCTCGCTAATTGTTGAGAGTAAGTTGAGATCAAGGTGCAAGCTTTATTCGTTTATCCGATCTTATTCCTGACAAATTTTGTTCTCTTAGATGTGTTTTAGTTAATAATGTTTCGCTTTTACAGCTTTTAGATTATTCCGTGACTTCGCAGCCACAGCCCCCCATCGACTCACTGACGGTGTGGACCGCTGACGTCTGTTCGCTGACCATTTTCGATAACGTCGACATACGGTAGTATCCTGGATCCGTGCAACGGTGCGTACCTTGAGTATTTATCGTTTGCCATCTAACATGTACTTAACGTCAGTATTCGACTCGTATGTACACTCGTCACTTTCATTAAGTGCTCTCCGAGTTGGACTGTGCCATAAATTTATTGTTTTCTTCATAAAACGTTCTCACACTAAGCGACTCTTGTGACGTGTAACGATCGTCTTAACGTTTCAATTATTTGGATTAAACTGCTTTACTTTGCATACCTTCTTAAGAGTTCTAAAAGCAAAGTATTACACGCACGTTCTCATATGATGATGGAATATTGGCATAGAAAGTTGTACGAGATAGTATATACTATATATATTTCAAAATGAATTAATTATCTTACGTAAATCTTGAAAATGAAGCCTGGACTATTATTAATTTTTCAATTTAAATTTCAGTGTCTTTTAGGCAATTTTTACAAACAATTTTTATAAATTTTATCATTTTCACAAGTGGGCAGCTACATCTTGGAAAACTTCCTGAACAGAAAAAGACTTTATAAAGTTTTCTAAAATCGACTTTTAAAGTTTTAACAGAAACACGCTTGCTTTTTCACCTCAATCCCAGGATGATATTTCTTTAAAATACATTCAACTCTCATGTTCAATTACGCATATAACACCATGCACACATAATTATGGGCGTATGTGATGAATAATAAAAAGACGAGATAAAATTATATCACCACTGTTGACATTATATCCATGTGGCGTTTATTATGGATTTCATTAATCTTTTACTTTTTGTATATTTTTAGGTGGATCCAAACCTAGCCATCCCCCCTCTATCCCTCTGATTGTGGACTGCTGCCGCCTGCCAACGAATCCATCAGAGCAGAGCAGCAGGTCGATCTGCGAGATCTTAACCGTAAGAAGTTCTGTTTTCGCGTTTTTAGAAGTATTCCGTTTTGAATCTTGTAAATTTCAAACTCGCTCGCCTAATATGGTGCAATCCCAATTTTCGCGGGAAACACACTCTTCCCCTTCTCTCTTCTTAGCATCTTGTACGCCTTCGTACTCGCTAGGCAACACACATCACATTTTCGATTCGCGGTCATAGTCACATGGTATTAATGGATACTTTCGCTTCGCTAACAAAATAAACAAGTATCCATCATCACAAATATTCGATTATAATTCTTCCTCTAAGTAGTTAATATCTTGTGGCGATTTCGAATTCGTTTTGTTTGTTTGCATCGAAAACTTGCGAAGAAAGCATTTCTTTTTATCCACTTCAATTGATCATACTCAAACAAATTCATACAATAGACAGAGAGAAAAGGCGAATGAATCCATTCTTTCTTCCATTTCGAGTTGAAAATTTCAGAAAGCAATAGAAGAATATGGAATTTAAAAACTCCATTTCTTAAAAGTGATTGCCGTAGGAATGAATGAGAAGCTTCGCTTTACTCTCTTGGCAAATTGGCTTGGTTCTCGTTTAAATAATGAAAATCGTCAAAAACAATTCAATTACAAACTCTAATCGTCATCTTAACTTTCATTTTATAAAATAAAGGCATAGTGAAGATGGGAAAATAAATATATTAATTTCGAGAATACATTCCATCTGTTTCAAATAAATTTCTTGTTTTCTCACTGTTTTCTTTTTTCCAGATCCATCATCCATCCAACCATCAGAAGAGTATATATACATCTGTGGAAGGTGAAGAGGAGGGGAGGAGTTGAAAATAGGAAAGAATGGATGGATTTCATCGCGTCACGTATAGTGGAGAATAGGGCTCCTTACTTGAGGAGGGTTTTCCTTCTCAAATATTTATGTCACATGTTTCGTTTGTCAACTTTCCTTTATTCCTTACACGATGTGTTTTTGTGCATATCAGCTATCCTCCAGTTTTTACAGCAATCTATTAATTTAACTTCTGTTAACAATTTCAAATAAGAGAAGGTGTGTCAACACACACCGTTTTTCTACATGTCATTTCAATTAAACGTTTTCGATCTCTTTTCACCATGAGACTCCAAGCAGGTACAAGTCTGAAAGCATACAAATCTTAAAGTTTTCGAAGCTTATTTATTGTTTTTTAATTTGTCACTTCAATTCCATTCTTATGAATCTGAGTGTAAAGTTAAAGTAAAAGCTTCCAAATTCACGATCGTACTTTACCGGCCTCTTTGTATTCAACGTTCGATATCTACAGACAAGTCCTTAAATAGTTAAGTCGTATTTATTTACACGATTTAAGTTTTGATACGTACTAGATAATTTTGTAGTCTTTCTTATTTCAATTTCTATAGGAGCGAACCCGCCACTCTCATTTGAAGAGAAAAAAGTGGTAACGAGCCGTAGCAAATACCTCCTGGGTGGTTCGGAAACTTTGCTAATTTTTACACATTTCGGTATCCATTCTTTCCGCTTCTCTCTTCTCTCCCTCTCTTCTCTTCGGGACATGTCGAAGGACCGCAACCTTCCCACCTGACTATAACGACGTAAGTGTTCATGTGAATTGATTCATTTCTTCTTTTTTTATTTTATTCTATTTATCATACTTGGATTAATATCTTTTCAATGAATCAGACACAATGGCCGTGTTTTTAAATTGTACCAGCTGCTCGAACACAATGTGTTCGAACAGTCAACTGAACACTAGAGCACTTGCTCGATCAGTGACTTTTAAAAACGGTATCTAAGGGACAAGCTGTAATGTTTTCACTTCCAACGATTTGTATACATCTCAAAAACATACAAAACAAAATGTTGATTCCTTATTTAATTACTCTTATAGTTTTATGGATTCGAATGTGATTAATATGAATTTTTTACTCGAGGACTCAAGTTTTACACTTACTATTTAGGAAAACATTTCCATATTTTGGTCACTTCCATAGTTTTAGTTTCTTTTGACGTATAATTTTAAATTTAAATTACAATACATTCGATACATTGTCCAATTTTCTATCTATTCCTTGTTCTGTCGTTTCATATACCGATGCACCGTCACACGACCTGGTGCATGAAAATTGTGTTCGAGCAAGTGTTCGAACAAGTTTGTTAATTTTAAAACGCTCGACTCTTTGTTTGCTCGAGCTACATTTTAAAACGCGATTTTCCTGCTCGAGTCCTCGAACTGGTGTTCGTACACTTTAAAAACACGGCCTTTATAATAAATATACTTTCAACCTATATAATTCAATAAAAGGAAACGATCCGAATTAAGCTGTATATTTTATTTATGCTTTAAGAAATTATGTCGATTCAAATTTAACATTGAGAGATTATTGTTTTGTTTTAGAAGGAAGCTCGAAAATTATTATTTTCTCGAAACCTTTCCATCATCGATCGGTATCAGTTGTTAAAATATTATCAGAATCATCCCGTGAAACAAGTAAAATTAATTATAAATTCACGTCTTTTTTGTTATTTGAATTATAAGTGATGTATTGAAGGTTGCATGCATAATTTCAAACGTACTGTCGCGACGGCCATCTTTAATTTTCTTCTCCGAAGGCGTGTGTCGCCTTTCACTCATAGGTGGCGCGCGACGAAACTTGTGCGAAGTCGATTCCTAATTGTTAGGCAACACACGTATCACGGATTCGGTAATCGAGTTTAGTCATTCGAGTTAATGTATATATTTTTGACTAATCGAGTTTCTCCCTGGTAATTTATATCGTTTTATTTATGAGTTTTGTTTCCTTGTTTCAGGAGAAATCGAGAGGAGGAGGAAATCAAATGATTGATGGGACAGTCGTCGTCAAAAGCCTCTTGCTGCGTGAGCCTTTCTTAGCTGGGATTAATGAACATATCCTCCCGACGTTCGAAGTAACTTACATCTTCACCTCGTTTTAAATGTGAGATTCCCTCTTTGTGTAATTATTAATTTTTAGTTAAACGTCCGTCACATCACTTTCATTCTAATGTAAAGATGTGAGAAGAATCGACAAAACCTAACCTTTTAATTTGCCAACTTATTTTCTACATACTTTTAAATATTTGGTTATGTCTTGGTACTCAAAAATGAAAAAAAACTTATTAATATCGGACGATTAACGGTTTTATCATAAGTATTAAAAAGAAAACAAATTTGATTCAAATACGTATATTTTTTATATTTGATACATCCTTAATTCATTTATATTTATATAGATTTACATTTACATTACAATATTTACATATTGATATGTCTGGCAGATCTCCCGATTCCTGTGTTTCCTGTCGGAGGGTCCCGTCAATGCCTGCGATGCCTCATTACACATGAGATGATGATGACGATAATGATGCAAAGCCATACATCAGCAAGAAGAAGAACTCGCCACACCGGTGAGCGATTGTTTTCCTTTTAAGACAGAATTCAAAACGTTTCAATCCAACCTCGTTAGTTCACAAATTAATCTTCAATTGAAAGTTATGAGATAAGCGATCAAAATCATTTTCAATTTGAGAAATTTAAATTGTAATTCCAGAACTGGAAATTTCTTCCAAGGTTTTAGTTTCAAATTGTTGCATACGTCGTCAATGAAGTATGTATCCCCAAAATGCAGACTCGTTCCCAAATTTACCTAAAAATAAGAATGGCTAATTATAAATTCAAATATCTTGTAATCAAGTCATATAAATAAATAAATATAGGGATACTTAAAATGAAATAATCTATTTTGGTTTTCACATACGAGTTTAATTGCAAACCACTTTATTATTTAAGGAATTCAAAATATACACTGGATTGATTTTTTGACTTCTGTCTCTCGTCTATTCGTCTACGGTTTCGGGCCAAATTCAAAGACACCACAATTTTCACTGTTCACGATTAGAATTTTCCAAAGAACTCTACGAAAGTGGCTTTTCTGAAATATCTCCAGAGCAGTTTAACTGTTAACGAACTCACTTTTATTATTTTTAATTCTGCATTAGGTATATTATATAAAATGGAATTTGAAAATTAATGACGACACATTTTACAAATTAATTCAAAATTTGTTCAATGAGAGGCTTTGAATTTGGTCTCGTTGCATGATGTGTTGCCGATCGTCGATGTTCACCAAAGTGCCAACGCTTCGTTCTCAAATTTTCCATTTTAAAATTATACATTTCTATTTGCATTTGGTTCTTTCCGAGGATAGTCAAATTAAATTATTAGTATAATAATAATAATAATAATAATAATAATAATAATAATAATAATATGATAATGAAAGGAACGAGTATCGTTTTGCACTTTGGCTTTGGTATGAATGAAATTTTCACATATCGAAGATTTCTTGGTGAAACTGATTCGAGTTCCGAACCGGTCAGTGAGTTGAAAGGATTTCCGAGATTTTCGTATTTATTACTTTTCAGATTTTTGCTAAACCTCCTCCCCCCCAAAAGAAGTCTCAAACGTAAAATGTTTCAAACAATTTTCACCCGCGCCCGCTCACAACTGAAAAATTTTCTTAGCGCTCCCCACCAAAAATTTTTCAGCGGTACCCCACCAAAAGTTGTTCGGCGCACGCCACGCAAAAAAAAACCCCTCGCACGCTGAGAAACCAAAAATTTCTCGGCCCCAAAATTTCCCGATCCGGGGAAATTCCTCCCTCCCCCGCTCGAATCAAATCTTTTTGCCCCCCCCCACCCCCCCCCCCGCCCCGGCGCAAATAATTTTTCCCTCCGCCGGGCACGCACAGAAATATTTTTCCGACCAGCGGGCGCAGAAATTTTTTCCCGACCTGCGCGCGCAATTATTTTTCCGACCTGCGCGCGCAGAATTTTTTCCGACCCGCGCGCGCAGAAAATTTACTAAATAATTTTACCCGTACGCCACGCCAAAAAAAAAACCCCCGCGCTCGCCGAGAAACCAAAAATTTCTCGGCGAGCGCGGGGGGCCCCGAAATTTCTCGATCCGGGGAAAACCCAAAAATTCCCCCCCCCCCCCCAGCTCGAACGGAAACTTTTTTCCGTCCACCGCGCATGCGCAGAAACGTTTCTGTCCGCATACGCAGAAATTTTTTCTGTCCGCCACGCATGCGCAGATATATTTTTTCCACCTGCGCGCGCAGAAATTTTTCCAAATAATTTTTCCCGCATGTCATCCAAAAAAAAACCCCGCGCTCGCCGAGAAACCAAAAATTTCTCGGCGAGCGCGGGGGCACAAAATTTCCCGATCTGGCACAAAATTTCCCGATCTGGAGAAACCCAAAATTCCCCCCCCCCCGCAAATAATTTTTCCGCCGACGCGCATGCGCAGAAATAGTTTTCCGACCAGCGCGCGCAATTCT
>OX276460.1:30557021-30814521 GCA_946251905.1 Cryptocephalus moraei
AAAAAAATTTCTGCGCATGCGCGGCGGACGGAAAAAAATTCTGCACGCGTAGGTTGGAAAAATAATTGCGCGCGCAGGTCGGAAAAAGAATTGCGCGCGCTGGTCGGAAAACTATTTCTGCGCATGCGCGTCGGCGGAAAAATTATTTGCGGGGGGGGGGGAATTTTGGGTTTCTCCAGATCGGGAAATTTTGTGCCAGATCGGGAAATTTTGTGCCCCCGCGCTCGCCGAGAAATTTTTGGTTTCTCGGCGAGCGCGGGGTTTTTTTTTGGATGACATGCGGGAAAAATTATTTGGAAAAATTTCTGCGCGCGCAGGTGGAAAAAATATATCTGCGCATGCGTGGCGGACAGAAAAAATTTCTGCGTATGCGGACAGAAACGTTTCTGCGCATGCGCGGTGGACGGAAAAAAGTTTCCGTTCGAGCTGGGGGGGGGGGGGGAATTTTTGGGTTTTCCCCGGATCGAGAAATTTCGGGGCCCCCCGCGCTCGCCGAGAAATTTTTGGTTTCTCGGCGAGCGCGGGGGTTTTTTTTTTGGCGTGGCGTACGGGTAAAATTATTTAGTAAATTTTCTGCGCGCGCGGGTCGGAAAAAATTCTGCGCGCGCAGGTCGGAAAAATAATTGCGCGCGCAGGTCGGGAAAAAATTTCTGCGCCCGCTGGTCGGAAAAATATTTCTGTGCGTGCCCGGCGGAGGGAAAAATTATTTGCGCCGGGGCGGGGGGGGGGGTGGGGGGGGGCAAAAAGATTTGATTCGAGCGGGGGAGGGAGGAATTTCCCCGGATCGGGAAATTTTGGGGCCGAGAAATTTTTGGTTTCTCAGCGTGCGAGGGGTTTTTTTTTGCGTGGCGTGCGCCGAACAACTTTTGGTGGGGTACCGCTGAAAAATTTTTGGTGGGGAGCGCTAAGAAAATTTTTCAGTTGTGAGCGGGCGCGGGTGAAAATTGTTTGAAACATTTTACGTTTGAGACTTCTTTTGGGGGGGAGGAGGTTTAGCAAAAATCTGAAAAGTAATAAATACGAAAATCTCGGAAATCCTTTCAACTCACTGACCGGTTCGGAACTCGAATCAGTTTCACCAAGAAATCTTCGATATGTGAAAATTTCATTCATACCAAAGCCAAAGTGCAAAACGATACTCGTTCCTTTCATTATCATATTATTATTATTATTATTATTATTATTATTATTATTATTATTATACTAATAATTTAATTTGACTATCCTCGGAAAGAACCAAATGCAAATAGAAATGTATAATTTTAAAATGGAAAATTTGAGAACGAAGCGTTGGCACTTTGGTGAACATCGACGATCGGCAACACATCATGCAACGAGACCAAATTCAAAGCCTCTCATTGAACAAATTTTGAATTAATTTGTAAAATGTGTCGTCATTAATTTTCAAATTCCATTTTATATAATATACCTAATGCAGAATTAAAAATAATAAAAGTGAGTTCGTTAACAGTTAAACTGCTCTGGAGATATTTCAGAAAAGCCACTTTCGTAGAGTTCTTTGGAAAATTCTAATCGTGAACAGTGAAAATTGTGGTGTCTTTGAATTTGGCCCGAAACCGTAGACGAATAGACGAGAGACAGAAGTCAAAAAATCAATCCAGTGTATATTTTGAATTCCTTAAATAATAAAGTGGTTTGCAATTAAACTCGTATGTGAAAACCAAAATAGATTATTTCATTTTAAGTATCCCTATATTTATTTATTTATATGACTTGATTACAAGATATTTGAATTTATAATTAGCCATTCTTATTTTTAGGTAAATTTGGGAACGAGTCTGCATTTTGGGGATACATACTTCATTGACGACGTATGCAACAATTTGAAACTAAAACCTTGGAAGAAATTTCCAGTTCTGGAATTACAATTTAAATTTCTCAAATTGAAAATGATTTTGATCGCTTATCTCATAACTTTCAATTGAAGATTAATTTGTGAACTAACGAGGTTGGATTGAAACGTTTTGAATTCTGTCTTAAAAGGAAAACAATCGCTCACCGGTGTGGCGAGTTCTTCTTCTTGCTGATGTATGGCTTTGCATCATTATCGTCATCATCATCTCATGTGTAATGAGGCATCGCAGGCATTGACGGGACCCTCCGACAGGAAACACAGGAATCGGGAGATCTGCCAGACATATCAATATGTAAATATTGTAATGTAAATGTAAATCTATATAAATATAAATGAATTAAGGATGTATCAAATATAAAAAATATACGTATTTGAATCAAATTTGTTTTCTTTTTAATACTTATGATAAAACCGTTAATCGTCCGATATTAATAAGTTTTTTTTCATTTTTGAGTACCAAGACATAACCAAATATTTAAAAGTATGTAGAAAATAAGTTGGCAAATTAAAAGGTTAGGTTTTGTCGATTCTTCTCACATCTTTACATTAGAATGAAAGTGATGTGACGGACGTTTAACTAAAAATTAATAATTACACAAAGAGGGAATCTCACATTTAAAACGAGGTGAAGATGTAAGTTACTTCGAACGTCGGGAGGATATGTTCATTAATCCCAGCTAAGAAAGGCTCACGCAGCAAGAGGCTTTTGACGACGACTGTCCCATCAATCATTTGATTTCCTCCTCCTCTCGATTTCTCCTGAAACAAGGAAACAAAACTCATAAATAAAACGATATAAATTACCAGGGAGAAACTCGATTAGTCAAAAATATATACATTAACTCGAATGACTAAACTCGATTACCGAATCCGTGATACGTGTGTTGCCTAACAATTAGGAATCGACTTCGCACAAGTTTCGTCGCGCGCCACCTATGAGTGAAAGGCGACACACGCCTTCGGAGAAGAAAATTAAAGATGGCCGTCGCGACAGTACGTTTGAAATTATGCATGCAACCTTCAATACATCACTTATAATTCAAATAACAAAAAAGACGTGAATTTATAATTAATTTTACTTGTTTCACGGGATGATTCTGATAATATTTTAACAACTGATACCGATCGATGATGGAAAGGTTTCGAGAAAATAATAATTTTCGAGCTTCCTTCTAAAACAAAACAATAATCTCTCAATGTTAAATTTGAATCGACATAATTTCTTAAAGCATAAATAAAATATACAGCTTAATTCGGATCGTTTCCTTTTATTGAATTATATAGGTTGAAAGTATATTTATTATAAAGGCCGTGTTTTTAAAGTGTACGAACACCAGTTCGAGGACTCGAGCAGGAAAATCGCGTTTTAAAATGTAGCTCGAGCAAACAAAGAGTCGAGCGTTTTAAAATTAACAAACTTGTTCGAACACTTGCTCGAACACAATTTTCATGCACCAGGTCGTGTGACGGTGCATCGGTATATGAAACGACAGAACAAGGAATAGATAGAAAATTGGACAATGTATCGAATGTATTGTAATTTAAATTTAAAATTATACGTCAAAAGAAACTAAAACTATGGAAGTGACCAAAATATGGAAATGTTTTCCTAAATAGTAAGTGTAAAACTTGAGTCCTCGAGTAAAAAATTCATATTAATCACATTCGAATCCATAAAACTATAAGAGTAATTAAATAAGGAATCAACATTTTGTTTTGTATGTTTTTGAGATGTATACAAATCGTTGGAAGTGAAAACATTACAGCTTGTCCCTTAGATACCGTTTTTAAAAGTCACTGATCGAGCAAGTGCTCTAGTGTTCAGTTGACTGTTCGAACACATTGTGTTCGAGCAGCTGGTACAATTTAAAAACACGGCCATTGTGTCTGATTCATTGAAAAGATATTAATCCAAGTATGATAAATAGAATAAAATAAAAAAAGAAGAAATGAATCAATTCACATGAACACTTACGTCGTTATAGTCAGGTGGGAAGGTTGCGGTCCTTCGACATGTCCCGAAGAGAAGAGAGGGAGAGAAGAGAGAAGCGGAAAGAATGGATACCGAAATGTGTAAAAATTAGCAAAGTTTCCGAACCACCCAGGAGGTATTTGCTACGGCTCGTTACCACTTTTTTCTCTTCAAATGAGAGTGGCGGGTTCGCTCCTATAGAAATTGAAATAAGAAAGACTACAAAATTATCTAGTACGTATCAAAACTTAAATCGTGTAAATAAATACGACTTAACTATTTAAGGACTTGTCTGTAGATATCGAACGTTGAATACAAAGAGGCCGGTAAAGTACGATCGTGAATTTGGAAGCTTTTACTTTAACTTTACACTCAGATTCATAAGAATGGAATTGAAGTGACAAATTAAAAAACAATAAATAAGCTTCGAAAACTTTAAGATTTGTATGCTTTCAGACTTGTACCTGCTTGGAGTCTCATGGTGAAAAGAGATCGAAAACGTTTAATTGAAATGACATGTAGAAAAACGGTGTGTGTTGACACACCTTCTCTTATTTGAAATTGTTAACAGAAGTTAAATTAATAGATTGCTGTAAAAACTGGAGGATAGCTGATATGCACAAAAACACATCGTGTAAGGAATAAAGGAAAGTTGACAAACGAAACATGTGACATAAATATTTGAGAAGGAAAACCCTCCTCAAGTAAGGAGCCCTATTCTCCACTATACGTGACGCGATGAAATCCATCCATTCTTTCCTATTTTCAACTCCTCCCCTCCTCTTCACCTTCCACAGATGTATATATACTCTTCTGATGGTTGGATGGATGATGGATCTGGAAAAAAGAAAACAGTGAGAAAACAAGAAATTTATTTGAAACAGATGGAATGTATTCTCGAAATTAATATATTTATTTTCCCATCTTCACTATGCCTTTATTTTATAAAATGAAAGTTAAGATGACGATTAGAGTTTGTAATTGAATTGTTTTTGACGATTTTCATTATTTAAACGAGAACCAAGCCAATTTGCCAAGAGAGTAAAGCGAAGCTTCTCATTCATTCCTACGGCAATCACTTTTAAGAAATGGAGTTTTTAAATTCCATATTCTTCTATTGCTTTCTGAAATTTTCAACTCGAAATGGAAGAAAGAATGGATTCATTCGCCTTTTCTCTCTGTCTATTGTATGAATTTGTTTGAGTATGATCAATTGAAGTGGATAAAAAGAAATGCTTTCTTCGCAAGTTTTCGATGCAAACAAACAAAACGAATTCGAAATCGCCACAAGATATTAACTACTTAGAGGAAGAATTATAATCGAATATTTGTGATGATGGATACTTGTTTATTTTGTTAGCGAAGCGAAAGTATCCATTAATACCATGTGACTATGACCGCGAATCGAAAATGTGATGTGTGTTGCCTAGCGAGTACGAAGGCGTACAAGATGCTAAGAAGAGAGAAGGGGAAGAGTGTGTTTCCCGCGAAAATTGGGATTGCACCATATTAGGCGAGCGAGTTTGAAATTTACAAGATTCAAAACGGAATACTTCTAAAAACGCGAAAACAGAACTTCTTACGGTTAAGATCTCGCAGATCGACCTGCTGCTCTGCTCTGATGGATTCGTTGGCAGGCGGCAGCAGTCCACAATCAGAGGGATAGAGGGGGGATGGCTAGGTTTGGATCCACCTAAAAATATACAAAAAGTAAAAGATTAATGAAATCCATAATAAACGCCACATGGATATAATGTCAACAGTGGTGATATAATTTTATCTCGTCTTTTTATTATTCATCACATACGCCCATAATTATGTGTGCATGGTGTTATATGCGTAATTGAACATGAGAGTTGAATGTATTTTAAAGAAATATCATCCTGGGATTGAGGTGAAAAAGCAAGCGTGTTTCTGTTAAAACTTTAAAAGTCGATTTTAGAAAACTTTATAAAGTCTTTTTCTGTTCAGGAAGTTTTCCAAGATGTAGCTGCCCACTTGTGAAAATGATAAAATTTATAAAAATTGTTTGTAAAAATTGCCTAAAAGACACTGAAATTTAAATTGAAAAATTAATAATAGTCCAGGCTTCATTTTCAAGATTTACGTAAGATAATTAATTCATTTTGAAATATATATAGTATATACTATCTCGTACAACTTTCTATGCCAATATTCCATCATCATATGAGAACGTGCGTGTAATACTTTGCTTTTAGAACTCTTAAGAAGGTATGCAAAGTAAAGCAGTTTAATCCAAATAATTGAAACGTTAAGACGATCGTTACACGTCACAAGAGTCGCTTAGTGTGAGAACGTTTTATGAAGAAAACAATAAATTTATGGCACAGTCCAACTCGGAGAGCACTTAATGAAAGTGACGAGTGTACATACGAGTCGAATACTGACGTTAAGTACATGTTAGATGGCAAACGATAAATACTCAAGGTACGCACCGTTGCACGGATCCAGGATACTACCGTATGTCGACGTTATCGAAAATGGTCAGCGAACAGACGTCAGCGGTCCACACCGTCAGTGAGTCGATGGGGGGCTGTGGCTGCGAAGTCACGGAATAATCTAAAAGCTGTAAAAGCGAAACATTATTAACTAAAACACATCTAAGAGAACAAAATTTGTCAGGAATAAGATCGGATAAACGAATAAAGCTTGCACCTTGATCTCAACTTACTCTCAACAATTAGCGAGGTTTCTACGTAATTTAATGAAAACGGACGGTGTATACTGATTTATTACTTTATTAGTCGAGATTTTTCATTAGGACCGATGAACGATGAAGATCACAGAACATCGAAGATGATATTTTCATTTATAGGTTATAGGTTACCTAAGTATTGTATTTAGTATTGTAGAGTGACACGCGCCATCTACGAGCGAAACGTGGCACGACATAGGGAATGTTGCTGGAGGGGGCAAACGATTGGCGCGCAAATTGGGAATGGACGATTTTCAATCGCTATCGAAAGTCGTATTATCTGATATCCGAATTATTTACTCGAAAGGCACTCACGGTTCAGGGTCGAGTAGAGATGAGCAGTCCTAATGATGACGGACGAAGCGCTCGGTCTCGGTGGTCCACTCTGGCTGTCGGCCGGGTTTAAACAGAGACGGGAACGGAGATGGCGGCAGCGGCGGCGGCTACAGCTGGCCGAGAAGTTCGTCCTAATAACAGAGGAAAGCAAAAAGGATTACTAAAATTGTAACATCGTAAAAAGTTGTTTTAGAGGCGTTAGTCGCTCGTATCGTAGGTCATCGTTAATAGTCGTCGCGCCGCCGTTCACCACGTCCTTCGAGAGGTCTCCCGCCTAAACTTGAAAAAGGAACACACACATTCTCTCTCTTTCACACACATAGTACTATAGCAAGAGCCCGACGACGCAAAAAGCTCATTTAACCAAGCGGGGGGGTGGGTTTCTCGGTGTAGCGACGGGGTCCGTCTCTAGAGAGGGACTTCTGTTTCGTTGGAAGCCCAGGATGGCCAGCTGTATCCCCCCGGGACTCATCCACGTACTCCAGTGCCGAAACCGAATACCGGGCCCGACTAGGTACACTAGCCTCTAGTATACCACCATCAGACCGCCGAAGATGAGCCCATGGTCATCACCTTCGACGGGCACATCGCTACATCGAGAAAGGACAAAAAAAGAGAAACTCGAAAAGGTCGTCGTTGTCAAATATCAAATCAAAATCGATCCGAATCGAACACGAATTCGTGTACGAAATCGGAACGGAAGGTAATTCGCGGCTCGGTTGGACAGGCGTTTAAAATAATTAATAAGTTAAGTGAAGATATCGCGACATTTTTACGAAAGCTGAGGGGGGGGAGGGCACACACTAATCGAAGATGGCCGTCGCGAGGCCAGCAAAACTAGAACCGAGCCGCTTATAGAGGAGACCTCCGCCTTCGACGTGGCGATAATTAAACGTTCGCCCGCCCGTTCGCCCGACATTTCGCACTAATTAATTCATTTGACTCGCGTTAATTTCGGTTAGTTTGGCGTCACTCGCGTCACGTCGATCGACACGCTTCTTTACCGTTCAGCGGCCGTTAACGAACTGTGCGCGTCGACGAAGAACACCTCTTCGCGCCGATCACGGGACCGCGACGGCGAGCCGTGATTGGCGCTCGACTCGCGTCCTACCGTCTCATTGGCGGAAATTGGCGCGTCGAAGGAACCTTCGACGTCCTTCTAGAACAAATTTTCTAACGGGAGGACACTAAACCGAAATCGAGGAAGCCATCTTTTTTCTTTTCGAAATCAATTTTCGTCACGATTACCTAAATCGACGACGATCGGATTTAGGATCATCGTATCGGCGGTCGGTAGATCACGGTTCGCCGTAGATATCGTCCAATACGAAATAACTTCCTGCCTACTTTTGAGATTGCCCGGCGGAAGGAGGTCGGACAAAGATCATGGCCGGCCGCCTCCGACATGGAGTTCACGATCAAATTATCTCACCCTCACCTAATTATTGCCTCTCTCATTATAGACGTACCCGAGTGTTTTCGATACGTATTTCTTCCCGGAATTCTGCCGATCGTTCACCTCGGAACGACGGCCTCAAAAAGTTTTTTACTTTTTCCTTATCTCTCCAGAGAGCCGGTCGGTGGTCGTTCGACGACCTCGCTTCCGCGAACTCACCTGAAAAACGAAACCCAAATATACCTACCTAACACTAAACTGCATTAGTATGCTTCACACTTTTCTATTCTATTCTACACTTCACGTTAGGTTACGTATCTATAACTAAGTATCTACTTATTAGCAAATAAATATCTCGATTACTCATTAGGTAGGTACCTAATTATCAAAAATAATTACATGATAGAATATATTGTATGTGTATTCAGGTAGGTATCACGCAATTCGGTAACTGGTTAGATAACTTTTCACCCCTTCAGTTATTATACCTAGATACTACCTAGGTATAAATAACTAAACGCCTATAAACGTGCCTATAAGTGTTTATAATTAAACGCCGATTCAATCATTAATACATATCGGTATTAGATTAATGAGTGATTAGGTACTTAATAGGTAGGTACCTACCTAGTTTCTATGCTTAAAAATTCTTTGGGACAGCGATATGAGAGAGACAAACATGGCCGGCTTCTTTCGAAAGGGAGCGAGAGTATGCCGACGAGGAGTCGTTGTTATTTATTTATAATATACCTACTAGTACCTAGGTAGGTACTAGGGTATCTAATCTGATTAGTAGAGATGTACCTAGCAATGACTCCTCGTTTGTTCGCGAAATCCCTTTCTATAATACTTAGGTACCTACAGTCTACAGTAAGTATCTATTACACGATAGGTAGGTATCTAGTAATGCCCAATCTAATAATTATTGCTGTTCATTTGTTTTCATTTATCCACACACCACACATGTAATATAAAGTTTTCCGTCGGCCGTTCGGTAGGTACGGTTTACTCGGAAAGGAGGTTAGTACAAAAAATAGCAAACAGAAACACGTTGTTGCTCTTACTTATTCATTCTCGCAGACGGCTTCTCGCCTGCTCCTTAGTCCATCGACCTCTTTACCGAGAACACCATCAGCTCAGAGACGAAATCGAAATACTATACTTATGCCTATTTCATCAATACAAGATTATAGATTAAACAAATTAAGTATACCTACATAGATACTATGCATTTTTCAAATACTTAATTAAAGTAGGTACTTATACTTACTTTAAGTATCAGGTGTACCTATATCAATGAACGTTTAGGTACCTATTTAAAAGTATAAAAATGTACCTACTTACCCGATAATCCATTGTTAGTCCCTGATTGTTGAAGTTTTCTAAAAACAGACACTCTATATATACTTATTCTTCCGTCATTTTATAATGCAATGCAAGACATCTTCTTCCCAGTTCGATATTATCTTTTTGAAAGTTTGCATCATCATTTTTTTGAAAAAGTCACGGTATGACCAAATCTGCTGAGCTCATAGCGAGCTGACCCTCGGTGGCCTCGGTGTCACAGGTCTTGGAGAGTTTCATTTGATGCTATAAATTCGTTATACATCCAAAAACACGAAACTTAAAATATGGTGTGCATAATGTATCAAATAGTAGTGTAACGTACTGAAATAATCGAAAACATAGCGAATTTAAAACAAGGGGATTTCTCGTCATTATTGTTGATAGAACGACTGTTGACGAATTGACCATTGGTCAATCGCGCTGCATGAATTCCTGTTTGACCTGCTCAAGACCGACTTTTCAGTTGCATGTAAATAATTAGGTTTTTGCGTTCGTAATGACATTATGCCGATATCTACCTTTTCGAACTTTAGCTAATTTACACATGTCAAAGTGTCTAAAAAATCCATGGTTATGGCAACCATATATAGTGCAATATATAGTGCAAATTCTAATTCAGGTATACTTTAACCAGTAGCAATTGAAACACACTACAAAATCTGAATTTACCGAGGACATTCGAAAAGAGCCCGTTATCTCTATACAAAACACATGGGACTTATTTCTTTGCTTATTCAGAAACGCACTGGTATATTTTAAAATGCAGGTGTACGTATTTGTACAGTCGTCCAAGTGAAATCGTAAGTGTGAATGTATGGATATCTACAGACAAAGAATTAAAGGGTCCATTGGGTCGTAAAATTTTTTTTTACCACAGCGGTATTTCGTTTGTGGTCTTCTTCGTCTTCTATGGAGCAGGTGTTCTTCTTCTTCGGCATTTATACTCGAGAAGCAGTGGTGTGTGTATGTGTGTGCCATTTATTTATACTATTTGAAAGCTTTGAAAGTGAATTCATTGTTAGAGTTATTATCCGTAATGTTACGCCCATGGACGACCAGGAGGCACCACTTAAAAAGCCATTAAGTGTTTTTGTTACCGTTCCAGTTCGGATTGGACAAAGTATACTAACAGCTTTTTTGGTTAAGGAAGTCTCCAGGCATCATTTAACACCAAAATGTTGAAAATTCTTTACGTAACAAAATATTTTAATTAACAATGTTCTTTCTCATTAACACTTCTCCGAAAAATAATTAATTCATATATTATTAATTAGTGTGTGGTGTTAGTACAGCTGTCTTTATTATTTTAGCGGATTTAGCACTCTCATAAAACAACACAGTAGGTGCCTAATTAAGTAGGTACTATAAGTACGTAAGACTGCAATATTAAAGTCGATGTCAAAATGCTTCTTATAATGTTAACAATCGTTCACATTTCCAGCGCCCAGAAGCACCATTTGGTCAAGAGGGCGCTCTTGTTTACAGAGCATAGTTACCTTCAAGTAAGTATTAATACTCCACGCTAATACAACATTATAACACAATTTTATTTAGGAAATGTTCCTCACTCCTGTACCTAGTTAGCGCTTTGTTAGTTCTGTACACTTTGTTATTGAGAGCAACAATAACGCGATAAATATAGAACAAATAACAGTTTACAGGTTCATGTTGATTTAACAGTCCCCAAATAATTGACTCGATTGGCAGAAGTAGATTAACCACTGAAAAGAAAAAATGTACAAGCTTTGGTTATTGTTGTTTGCGGTAAACTTGTGCGGCGGGAGTGATCATCGCATCGAGAAAAGGGCTCTGCTCTTCTCCTACCAGACAGTTCTACAGGTACCACACCAAAAACTTGGAGATAATCATTGTACCTTTATCTACCTGTAAATTAGTCCAAATATCGATCACTAGTTCCTACCTTATCCATATCTTTGATTTATCAATCTTATAAGGTTTAATTTTAATTGGACTGCCTTGAGAACAAATTTAAAGAGTCATTGTCACTGTTCTGACATCTCCTGATTACTCACTTATTGGCTGGAACTCTATTAATGTAATCTTATTAATCGGGGTTTGAACTTATTTTGGGATAACTCTAAAAAGATATCCAAATTACTAAGACAGTAATATATGTGACGTATGCACCTATCTACAACGTTTTCAGAATTTTAGTTTAATGAGCATACAGTTTTTCGACAATACCTTATACACCTACTAATTTCGAATACCCATACATACCTCAAATCGTTTTAAATTTTGAAAACAATTCAAAACCATCTTCTGGGGCACTTTATTAAATGTCCTCTAAAAGACAGTAGTTTCAATTTTCTTTCTACAGTTCTTTCTACTTGTTACAACTGAAACTGCTTGAAATTTTATCAAAACTTCTGAAATTGAAGTAAAGCAGTGAAACTGACATCGACTAACATCACATTGCAACTCTTCGTAGTTCAGTACTGGTCTGACGGTGCCTGCGGTGCTTCCCAGACGTTCCATAAACCTTAGCCTTGTCGCCCAGGCGAACTACAACCTCCCCTACAACATATCCAAGCTGCGCCCGCAGACCGTTTCTGCCAGGGAGAAGGAGAAGCATGGTTTCCTGGATATTACCCGTAAAAAGTTCTACACTTATCTTGTGGAATATTTGGAGAGGTACCTATTGCGTTTCTGGGAGATAGAATCTATAACTGTTAACTTTCCTAGCTTCGGTCTGGAGGGAGAAGATTGCTTGCTGAGGTCTATATGCGAGATAGCCGAGTTCCCGGTGCATATAAAGGAGAGGGAAACGCTCCTAGAGAAGGTCGTGCATTTCATATTCACGTAAGTAATCGAGTCGTCAGATATGGTTATTGGTAAAGGGCGGACTTTTTCAACCAGTCTACGAGTTGAAGTAAAATATTTACTTCACCATAATTTGTTACGTTTATCATTCCACTTTTGCCCAAAAATCTACTCTCGAATCATTTAAAACACAACAAACAAAAAACAGTTACTCATAATAGACCTGCAGGTTTCAATTGAAAAGTATAATTCCAGACCATCGTTAGACTTTGGGTCAAAACTACGGAATGAGACGCTGGATGACACACAGACATTCACTGGAAAGCTGCTCAGAGCCGAACGTTTAGGTAAAGAAGACGGTAACTGTGAGGAAGCTTATTCGGAGTGTATCATCTCATTGGTGGATCTGTTTACTGCCAAGTACCTAATTTAAACAACACACAATCCTTTTACCCCTAGACCCATTATCTCTATAAAACTTGAAGATTCCAAGAAGCCCAAAACACAAGACCCTTAGATCGACCCCAAGATTCTTAAGCGGTCCTAAACAGTTCTAACAGTGAGATTCTAGAAAATGAACAATGGAACATCACTATAACATGTTTAACAAGATGGCTTCAAGTACCTACATATCTTACTGAACTGTTTTTAAACGTTTCATTGTACTGGATGTTTCACTGTTTTAGTAAGTTCAATAAAAGATTTTATCAGACTTGATTGTTCAATTCTTCAGAAAAGATGTCTGTTCCAGTTTAAGCGTTAAATAACAAATCTACTCCAGAATATAATTATGATGATTTGATGATATGATTTGATATCTCAATCAGTATTTAGTATACCTAATTCTGTTATTTCACGTCACTTTATGGAACCCAGTAGAGTATAAATCAATAGAAGAAGAAGAGACCAAACACTAAAACAATCAACATCACAAACATTTATATATAAAATGTACAAAAGGATCATAGAAATATACAAAACCCTAACCTATTAACTACTACGCCAGGTCATACCCCAACACCTCCTCCAACCCATAACCAAACAACTTAAAATCATACTTATACAACTCGTACAAGTTCTTTATCTCATATATCGACAACTGCTGTAGGTAGAACCTCAGCCTCTCCCTCGTATGACCCGTCCTCGTCATGGGAAAATTCACCGGCGGCGCTCCCACCAAATTCAATAGCGCCCGGGCGTCCTCCGCTATCGACTTGTACTGCCCGACGAAGGCGTAGTTAAGCGAGCACGGAGAGCACAGCTCGTAGATCGGGGCCCAGTGCTCGTTCGACGTAGCGCCTTCTTTGAGCAGATACCGTACGAACTCGGAGAAGGTCACGTTCGCCCCCGTCTCCAGGTCGGACTGTGAGGCTTTCGAACGGTAGTTCTTGATTATGTAACGGCCGTACCGACTCTACAAGAGGAAAGGTGTAAATAATACTTGGAAAAGTTTAAATGAAAACAACTTGAGCTGTCTCATTCTTCATCTCTGAAACTTACAAAAAATCTACGTTCTAATGTAAACAACAAGAGTAAGTACGTAATTCATCAAATAGTCTATGGTGTTTAAATTATTGGATTTTTTCGTTATTTGGTACCATACATCATTCTACAATAACTAGGACGCTTGTCAAAAAATATGATTCCTGATTTACTAAATCTATGCTTCTCATACCTGAAAATACTTTGAACTGGGCAAGTTATCCTGAAATTTGTTCCTGTAGGCTGAGAGCAGTCGTTCGAATGGATGCCTTGTGATCAGGAATAAAGTGTAATTGTTCAGCACAGACTGGATTTCGTCCGTAGGCATGCTGGATAGCCTAAGTGTCGAGTTCTCAGAGTGAGCTAGGAACGATGGAATGTCGACTAGGTTCAAGACGTTTGACTCGCCGGTCAAAACCATAAAAACCTAAACATGTATAAGATACTTTGGGTCAATTTGGTTTAATGCTAGTTACCCTTTTCCAATTTGTACATGCCACTTTAGGTACATAACAGTACAATAGTTTGTGATTGTGGTCCACTAGTATGTGATCGTAATTAAATTTAGAGAGCTTCTTCTTCAGTTTTAAATTCGAATTTTCGCAGCCGATCATCAACTGCTCCTGTCTAGAAATTTGTTCTAACCAAGGGAATTGCTGAGCCTCTATAATTAAATTTCACGATATTTAAGGAAGTTTTTTAATTATGATTGCTCTTACCTGTCAGTGGAATCACTATGAATACTGCTAATGATAACAATTTCAAACCACATCTCCTAACACCTATTAACATTGCTCTGCCTTTGAAATCTTATTCCTTAGTCTCTTAACGAACCTCAGGTTTGATCTATTTACAACACCTACAACAATACCAGTTTAAAAATGTTTTGTTAGATTAGTACTAGTTACTGAACTACTTAATCTCAAGGTGACCACAGTATGAGATTTCCTGCCACAGTTTTTATCAGCAATTAATTTAAATTCTCATAAACAATCATGTTTTGCTTGTAAACAAAGTAGATAGTTTGAATAAGTGTAATTCCGGTCATGTATTATAAATCTATTTGTGAGAGTTGTTTCATAAAAATTTCTATTTTGGGATTATAAATGAGTGACATATTTTGGATTTATTTAGTTCCTTTTGTATTAATTACTTCAATCTCTCCACAAATCAATTTTCATAATAATATTTTAACAAGTTACCATATTCCGATACGTCCTTATTGTCATCTTTCATAATCCTTCCGTTCTCTATGTTCTGAAGATGGAATGCCTGCCACACGTAACGCCAACTGATTTTAGTTTGACTCCTCTGTCTTTGTTGTTTTAAAGTGAAAGAACGTCTGATAGCCTTTTTTAAATCTAGAATGGTTGTGTTCCTCTGAGGGATCTAAAAGGAGAATAAATAAAAAAGGAAACATGTATGATATTGAATTAATGGAAAACAGATCAGAAAATGAGTGTAGAAGTAATGGCAGTACTGTGCGTACATTTTTGTGACTTCATCTGCACTCTTTCTTGCAAAATATATGCTTGATTTTCGTATTAAATCTATATGTAAGTAATAACTTTTCTCTAATAACGCGTTGAACATACATCCAAGTAACAGTAACAGTTTACAAACATTCTTTTTTTGTAAAAAAGTACTTCGATCAGGTTTCCCTTAACCCATCTATTAAATTTCTTACCACTACGTTAAGCGGGGGCTCCGAGTATCTTGTGACGATTACAGTGATCGACTGCCCCTGTGCCACGGCGATCTGGGCGGCGACCTCCTCGACGGTCACGTCGACCGGGAGGTCCTGCAACAAGGAGTCTGAAGTGATGATCCTCCTGAGGCTGCTCTGGGTGACCTCCAGCAGGTCCTCGTGGGACAACTTCTGGATCTCCTCTTCTAGAGTGGACGGCGCCCCGGCGGTCGTTGCCTCGTCTTCAGTTGGCTCGATCATCCTAAGAAGGGATCAATGCTCGCATCGGAGCAGCGCGATTTACATTAGACGTACATAAAATGTAACAGTAAATAACGTAACAAGTGGTCAACATTAAGGTTAGGATGAGCGTTTGTCAGAAAAATTGGTGACAAAGGGCCGCAAGGAGGTGTTACCAACCAAACATAACCCCAAAAACTGTAAATGTAAATTGCGCTCCATTTTTGATAACTTCGATGTTACTTCAGAAGAACTTATCAGATAATGTAATAATTAACCGTAATTACTCATACATTTTATCTTTTGACCCTGAAGGCACCTCAGTCAAGTGTGCCCTCCCTAAACCTTATAGGGAACATACCGATTCTGGAGAACTAAGGGAATTCGCATTCACAGCTTTTTGGAGACACCATCTGCTTTTATCTCCCGATAAGATGGGATGTTCGTCTTATTAATTGCTCAGTTGGACATTTAGGATCAAAGGTTACATCGTACATCTTTGTGTTAATTAATAATTTATGCTGATGGAGACATTTTTGCCAGTGTGGAGTGGCATTGCTATCTCGGAGAATGGTTATTAGTTATTACTTATTATTAATTATCTGTCGATTGATGAGAGAATTGTACGCATACATAATATACAATTTTTTATCGGGATTGACAAAATGATACAATATCTAATTAAAACAATCTTATAATGCCAAATCCAAAAATAAAAATAAAACTTTTAATCAAATGACACGATTAATCATCACTTATTTCAATCGTAAAATAATGATGATAATAATGATTCTCTTACGACATTTTTCTTCATTTTATCCTCAATCAGTTTATGAGGCTGGTCTTGCTATTACCAAAAAAAAACCATTCTTCTAAAATGCCCGATTCATTCTGGATTAATTTCTTTTGTGATGGGTAGTTTTAAAATAATATTTTGTGAATACAAAAAAGATCAAAGCAAAAACTTATGTTTAGATATTTAAAAATTATAAGTTTGTTCCAACAGCTTATAGGAAGCGTCTTAGAACGGTTATCTAATCGACCAAGTTTCAAGTATGAGCATTATTGAGTGAGTATTTTCACTCAACGGTAGAAATAACCCCTGCAACGGTTTTCAAGGCGTGTTTGAACAAACCTTACGTTGAATTCGTGTTCTAAAAATAGGACAAATCAAAGATTTGTTCCACCATCACCTTGTAATGTGGCACTTGTGACTTGTGAGTCTTGTGATTTTATTGTCCCGTGTCATTAATGTGTCCTGTGCGTGGTTCGTGTTTGACTGACGTGTCGGCTTTCCCTTAAAATAATAAAATATAACTTATTTAAGTAAACGATGGCTCCCAAAGAGAAGGAAGGCAAGGAGAAGGACGACAAGGTACCGTTCTATAACTTTCCATTCATATTAATCACCTCCACTATCGCCCAAACGCGAACCATACGTCGCCTAACCTAGCTTTCCGTTTTCCAGCCAGTGAAAATAAACAAGTGGGACGGTTCAGCGGTGAAGAACGCCCTGGACGACGCCGTGAAAGAGGTACGAACGATGCGTGCCGTAACCTTACGTTCCCCCCTTAACATCCCATGTTTCAGGTACTTACTAAGAAGTTTAGGTACGTAGAAAACTATGCTCTCATAGACGGAAGACTGACCATTTGTGGCATCGCGGTAGGAGTCGCCATGTTCGCTCTCCTCTGGGACTACTTGTACCCGTTCCCGGAATCGAAGTATGTCCGGTAGTTGAAGAACAAGTATGTCGTTCACTATCGTGATGTTTTCAGGGCCGTATTGATCTTTTGCGTCACCACTTATTTCGTCATGATGGGGATCCTCACGTTGTACACTACTTATAAGGAGAAGGGCATCTTTGCTGTTTGCATCCAGAAAGATAACTCGAAACGCGACATCGTATGGGAGGCGAGTTCCTACCTGCAAAAGTGAGTACCATGTGCTGTTATTATAATTTCTTGAAGTTACTGGTTTGACCAATAAATCTTATATTTCAGTTTGGATCTAATGATTAATACCTATTGCCTTGCTAATATTAGCTTAAAATCTTAAAATGGTTAAATTAAATTTTTCTCTTTTTTTTTTAGGTATGATGATAAGTATCATTTAATTCTGGCAGTCGTCGAGCCGAAGACCAAGCAGAGGAGGGAGACAAGCTCTAAAAAAAGCGTCGCTAACTTCATAGACGTCAACGGCAGCGTCGTTGGCGAGTTGGTCGACGCGGAGGTGACAAAACTGCACAATTCCCTGCTTAGCGAGCGTAAGGAGAAATGATATGGAGAGTGATCCGATTTCGGTGCATTTAAGTTTATTCCATTATATGATTTTTAAAGTAAACAAATTCGTTTTCGTACTTCTCTTTTCTCCATGTCTTAATTGGATTAAACATTTTAATATATTTAACATGCGGGCCAGTTCTTTCAATCCTCCATCAATAATGAAATGAGACACATACACAGGAGTGGTTATAGAAACGAAACGGAATTTATTGCACTAATTTCAATTGCTCTGAGGTAACAGGTCGACATGAGTCTTGTATGGCTTAGGTCCTATCAGGCTTAAGATCACAGGCAGGAGTACCACTCCGTGGAACAGACCGAATACTATGACTAGCAGGAATATCTGGAACAGAAAAAGAAATTTGTAGTGGTGCGTACCGTTGGTGTTTAGCTCACAGTGTATCTCACCTTAAAGAACGACTGGAACGTGTACGCGTCCGACTGGCTCATCATGAACACTCCGATGAACGTCGAGAGGCCGCCGTAGAGCACCGCCGAGCCGATCGACGTGACCGTCGAGACGGCCCTCTGCTGCCTCTCGCCGACCACCGTGAGGAACGTGTGACCGATATGTGTGGCATAGTCGACGCACAGCCCGATAGCTAGCTCGAGGCCTATGCACGAGACGAGGTCGATCGTCACGCCCCAGCGCTGCATGTAACCGCACACGTCTATCATCGTGATCAGCACGCAGACGAATATCCAGAAGCACGTCTGCCAGTTCACTATCAGCGGTATCGTGCAGAGCATCACGCAGAGGAGGGCGAGCTGGAGGTTGCGCATCACTTCGACTTCGATCAGCTGGAAGGTTGAACGAGTTATTTGCAAATTTATTAATTGGCTGTCGATGAGAATGCTGGATCTTCCGTAAGTTAGCTCTTCGAGTGATAAATTCTGCTAGACGGAGAGGGAATTAATACACTTCATGCAGAAATAGAAAACGACTATCACCCTAGAAGAAGTACAAGAGATTATAAAAAAATAGGAAATCACCTGGATAACATACCAAATAGATTAATTAAATATGGGGGAACAAAGGTAACAAAGCTACATATTTAAAAAAATTGATAACAACCAGAGGAATGGAGGAACGGGGATCCGCTTAGGGAGCTTGGTGTCTAGGATGTAGTGAGGTGGACAAGAACACGACAACACAAACATTAAACGATTCATAGGAAGACCAAAAGAACGATGGCACGAGAGTTCAGGATCGTAGCAACAGTAAAACAGGACACTCGTCCTATTAAAAGAGAGGGAATTACCTCGTCGGTGATCCACGTCGCGAAGAACTTGGACCATACCGTCGCGAAGCGATCGCCTGTCGTGAAGTTCGCCGACTCTGCGACGTCCCTCACCTGATGCATCGCCGGGATCTGGTCGCGGGGGTTCTTGTACTTCGTGAAGAAGAAGTCCACCAGCGACATCTGAAACAAAGGGACGTCTCTCGGTTAGAGGACGGTCTGTCTGGACCCTACGTCCGCAATGAGAGTTACTTTGATCCTCGGCGTCGGTGCCCCGCACTCCAGTTCCCCGTCGAAGGTGAAGTAGGCCTGGTACTTCGCGTGACGGGGGCTGTGCAGGAATTTCGAGAGGAACAGGCGGAACCTTTCGTCGTCCAAGGGCGATTCGTAAATGTCTGGAAGGAATGGACGATGGAGTGGAAATTAATCTTTTGTTTTCTTTAATATCGTACCAATGATCGCTAAAAAAGACCGTTGGTTAACTACTGCAATTAGTATTAGAATTAGAATATGCAGTACCTTAAAAATTTCTTAGGTAGATTAATGGCATGATTATTCAGGGTCGAATTCAGGAAGAGTAACGTAAGTCGTACGCTCAGACTAATAACTAAAGCTGGACAAAACTATTTGCAAATATTTGCGTGCCAACAACTCGCTACATTATACGATCAGAGCGCACTAGATGGTGGCTCCACTATTAGGTACAAGTCCCTCGCAACATTTGGCGTGCCTTACCCTTAGGTAATTTGGCACGCATTTCACAATACTTTATGAATGAAATGTTTCATCTATCTTAAGTTATTTGTCCGAGGTCCTACAATACCCTACGTACATTGAATTGTTAGTTACCTCCATGAAATGGATACTTATTGGGATCCGTATTCATTGCGGAAACTATTGTATATCTATTATTTAATGACAGGAAATTCTCCTTTCTTATACAATACTTAACGTTTAAGCCATATTTAGCTCTCTGGATAAAAATATGCGTAAAAACAATAAACAAATAGGTAATAATCCTTATTCAACCGTCATCATTTTTAATCGTTTGTTTAACCTTGTACAAGTCTACATGGTTTCCACAATAAATCAATCTACAAACCAGTTAAGTAATGGAAAATGTACTTTGTAACACAGTGAATTACAGTTTCGTCCAGTACAGTAGTACGATACAAGGGATGAAATTGTATTTCAAAAACAGTACTACTTATCAGTATGGTACCTAAAGTATAATAATAATTGGTCCTCTTGTAGAAGACATCTTTTTGCTCTTGTTCCCCTCGTTAAAATAATAGTCGTACTTCCAATAATGAACTCACCGTGATGGTAATTAACTAAGACGAACTCCCTGAACGGGTCGACCCAGGAGACGACGTCCGTGGTGACGTTCCCCATGTCCCGCAGCTCGTCGACGGCGCTCTTGATCTTGACCACCTCCTCGGTGTAGTTAAGGGCGCCCATGTACAGTCCCGCGTCGTAGCCGATGTTCGGATAGTGGAGCTGCTTCACCTTCAGGAACTGGGCGAGATGCGAGTCGGCCGGCAGGAACCACTCCGGGTCGAAGTGCTGCTCGAGCTTCAGGGCGCCCTCCAGCCCGAAACCGGCCAGGACGATGCTTACAGCTATCACAATTATCTGAAAACGGATGGGAGTTTAGTTTTTGGTCGCAGCAATGGTTACGTTGGAAAATATTGTTGATAGTAACTTTGGAACAGGTGCCTTTACGAGATCCTTATCACCATGTGCCTATTTTAGATATAAATATCCTACATGGTTTACGAAAGCAACAATATTATAACCTTATTTATCCTCAAGACAGTACATGTTTGGATGCAATACGTGAGATATTACCTTTCCAGGTGTCGTCAGTATGACGTTGGAGTAAACCGCATTGAAGATCCGATTCGATATCTTCCGCTGGCTAAAACTATTCGGTACATAGTCGTCAGGTAGTTTGATGCAAGGGACGATGCCGTTCCTCCTCTGGGCTATCCGGTGCTCGTCCAGGACGAAGCAGGCGATGAAGAAGGTTACAGAGAACGCGAACGTCATCATCACGCCAGCAGCGGCGTATAGGCAGAACGACTCCAGGCAGGGCAGAATCTGGACGCGGAAGTCTCAGTACTGATACTGTTTTTAGCTGGTAAACTTACCGTCGATGCTCCGATCAGGAAGGCGACGACGTCCGTGAAGGAGGTGATGGTGATGGATACGCCGGCGTGCTTCAGCATCAGGCCGACCTGCTCGTGCAACGGGAGCTTCTTGTGCTCCTTGCTCAGCTCGTCCCAACACGCCAATATCACGAACATGTCGTCCACACCTGAAACACGTTTCTCATCTCGTCGACGTTCTGGCGGTGCAGATTTTGCGAGTACAATTTGTCCAAAAATTGGGGAAACCACTCACAATAGTGGACAAATCGCGTCTAGAAATAGTTCCTCACCTAGTCCCATGAGGAGGAACGGCAAGGAGGTGTGCACCGGCCCGTAGTAGACGCCGAAGAGAGAGCACAGCCCGGCGCCGACGGTGAAACCCATGGCGATGGTCAGGAGGCCGACGCTGCCTAAAACGAACTTGGGGGCCATGAATAATAACTCACGGAACGATAGTAGTCGAGCCTTACCCTGACTTCCAGCCAGTTATACCTGGAGATCACCAGTTGTACGTAAATGAACATTATGAACACTCCGATGACCAGGAGGTGCATGTCCTGGAACATCGTGGCGTTGCTGATGTCGCCGAAACTGAAAGAGAGTACCTGCTTTGTGGAAAAGGTTTGGTTGATCGAGGTTTAAGTTACCTCCTTCCGGCCATGTAGTAAGTGTTTTTGTACGTTTGGGAGATGTTCTTCATCATATCGAGGAAGGTTTGTTCCCAATCCAGGGCCTCCTCGGAAGCCTACATAAAACATAGGTCAACAACTAATTCGAAAAAGGATTGAAATCTGTTTCAAATTACGCAAAATTCGAATTATTGAAAAATTTTCTCCCTGCTTTCTTACCCAATCGGCGGTCCCCGCCATGTTGCCCGACTTGTCCATATCGATGGTGGAGAAGTTGACGAGGAGGTACCAATAGTTCTGGAGCGCGGTGGCTCTCACGATGTGACCGGACTCGTTCCGGACGACGCCGCCCAGTAGGTCCTCGTAGTTCTTCAGCTTCCCGAATATGTAACTGGAAAAGAGTAACTTGGTAACGAGAAAATCGGCGAGGTACTGGATCCCCTCACTCTTTATCGTAAGTGTTCACGGCCGTCAAGATGTCCTCCTTCGTGAGGGAGAATATCTTTTTCCTGTTGAAGTTCCACAGCTCGAGGACGCTTTTCGAGTAGCACTCCTTCCTCATGGACTCGACGAAGCTGCAGTAGAGCGCCGCGTTCATCGTCGTGCTCGGATCGACGTCGGTCGTGTTGTCCTCGAGGAACTTCAGTAGATTCTTGTCGAGCTTCGGTATCCTGGAGCGATCGGGAAAGTGTCGGGTTACGTTTGATTAATTTTACGTTAAAAGGTTTACGTTAGGTTATTAAGGTTACGTAACAAATGTAAACCACGTGGCTCGGTAGTTTAGTGGTTTAGAATACCCGACGCGAAATTGGGAGACTCGGGTTCGAATCCCGGCTGAGCTACAAACACCTTTTTTCAATATCTCTTACATTTGTTACGTATACCTTGTCCTATGATTTAATTCGAGAACCTTCATCTATTGATTAAGGTTACTTAATCTGGACAGGATTACTTAGAAATAATTCAAGCATTAAAGGATTTTCTGTATTATTTGCGGTTTCAATTTGGGTCCAGGAAAAGTGACCTTATCGGGTGCGGTTTAAGGTTTGGCTCACTCGAAGCAGACGTCCTTTAGCGTTAGGTTCTTGGAGCTCCTGGCGGTCCTGACCTCCTGGTCGATTAAGTATAACTGGAAATTAATGTAGGGGTCAGGTTTTATGTAACAAGTATCGGGAGGTAATTTATAATAAAGATAATACGTCATGGTAGATTTAAAAAGCGTATAGTATGCCTCGATGATAATCTTCTGGATTGAAATGAAATTGTATCACAATTATATATTTTTCCTTATTCTTCTAGTCTTCTTGTGTTATCGCCCTATCTATCATGGTTTCCCTAGGTTCCTCTTGAGGGGTATATTTTGAACAGTGTTCTTTTTTGATTATCTATTTCACCCTTTTCGACTCATTTTCCACGTTCTTCCATGATATCCTTCCATAACGCAAGTACCCCGTATCCCACTTTGTATTCCGATCTTCCATTTACCTTCCAGCGGAAAGATTTTAATCGATTTTCTTTGCTTGGCATGCCGTAAACTGCAGCCTTGACGATTTCACCTTTGATCGAATTTGTGATTCGTAGACATCAATTGCGTCCATAAATTGTCCGACGAGCCATCAAGTGGCTTGGATGGTCAATTAGATTTGTTAATAATGTTATAATTAAATTTTGTTGCATTAATTGCCGTTGGTTTGCATGACTTGCCGATCAGGTGAATGGCGAAAAATGTTATAGCGATTAAATATCGTTTATTGATATTGTTTAAAGCGTCAATGTTTTTGATTAGTTTAAAATAACGCTAATTCTGGGAATGTTTGCGTAAGCAGATGCACATTTCAAGGATATGCATGTGTGGTTAACAATGAAATGTTATCAAATGTGGAACTTACGATTTAATATCGCAATAATTCGACACTATCCTTGGACTTTATGCTTCTTTTGTTTTTACATATATAACCTGTTCTTCACAAAAAGTGTTATCGTGACTGCTGTGACTATTAACGTATTGATAAAAGTAGACAAAAAAAACCGATCGTAATTAGGAAATAATATATTCTTATGAAGGTCATCTTTTGTCATTAGAGAGTATTTGAATGGAAAGCTTCCGATGATAATTACGATAAAATACATATAAATGTACATTAGACTCACACATGTAATATTTCTACGTAGGTACGTATCAATTCGTATTCGTTGGTTGAAGCAATTTTCCCTTAAATATATATTTTTTAATTTACTCTAGCTATTAATGTTCTTGAACGTCGCATTTGTAAGTATTCCCCTAATCCTGCCATACACCCTAAAGGACCTAACTCCTATTGATTTTATTTCTTTAATTACTCACGTTACAAGTTCAAGTGCACTATATAGATGGATTTCAAAAACAAAGGTTTCGAAATTAAATGTTATCAACTCGCGAACTCGGTAATAAATATATTGTGGAAAGTGGGTGAGTAAGATAGAAAAGCCACATGGTGTTATGTAGCTTATATTTATGATTCCTATGTTCCTAATGTTAGATTCCCTTTGTGTACGAGCAAGAACTGGGTATATAGATGCATAAAACACAATCAGATGACCCGACCGCGTTTAGGCCCAATTGAACGTGTTTGGATATGATGATGAGATGACTCGCAGCGTAACAGATTTCATGCTGACGGCAACTTGAATATTTTACACAATTTAAATACCTTACCCTCTTACCTGTTGTATGACTTGGGGCACGAGGACGTCATCGCCGGCGATGAGGGCCGCCTCGTCCCTGTAGCCCTTCTGTAGGGTGCTCATCAGCCACTCGGAGTCCCTGACGAAGGTGGTGTGCGGCGGCACCCACAGCCTCAGAGGGTTCTTCTCCTGCTGGAACCTGAGGAAGCCGAGGGCGCTCAGGAGCACCACGCACCAGCACAGGACGATCGTCCGCACGGGATGCAGGCCGACGAATACGCCCAATCTGTCGATGGAAATTTATTCTTGATCAAACTTGGAATTTCCATGGTAGCTGAGTTGAGGGAGTTCGAAGTAAAGTCGTAGCTGACTTACTAAGAGACAGTTGAGATCTGAAGTTTGATAATTTCAGAATTTCCATGGTGACTGAGTTGAGGGAGTTCGAAGTAAAGTCGTAGCTGAATTACTAGAGACAGTTAAGATCTGAAATTTGATAGTTTCAAAATTTCCATGGTAACTGAGTTGAGGGAGTTCAAAGTAAAGTCGTAGCTGACTTACTAAGAG
The DNA here is from genome assembly GCA_946251905.1 of Cryptocephalus moraei. NCBI lineage: Eukaryota > Metazoa > Arthropoda > Insecta > Coleoptera > Chrysomelidae > Cryptocephalus > Cryptocephalus moraei. Next base: position 30,582,394 of record OX276460.1, read on the forward strand.
ACAGTTCAGATCTGAAGTTTGATAGTTTCAGAATTTCCATGGTGACTGAGTTGAGGGAGTTCGAAGTAAAGGCTTAGCTGAATTACTAAGAGACAGTTAAGATCTGAAGGTTTGGAAGGTTTGATAGTTTCAGAATTTCCATGGTGACTGAGTTGAGGGAGTTCGAAGTAAAGGCATAGCTGATTTACTAGAGACAGTTAAGATCTGAAGATTGACAGTTTCAGAATTTCCATGGTGACTGAGTTGAGGGAGTTCAAAGTTAAAGTCGTAGCTGACTAAGAGACAGTTAAGATCTGAAGTTTGATAGTTTCAGAATTTCCAGGGTGACTGAGTTGAGGGAGTACAAAGTAAAGTCGTAGCTGACTTACTAGAGATAGTTAAGATCTGAAGTTTAATAGTTTCAAAGTTGTGGAAGTTTGAAGTTGCCTTCATTGGCTGTCACGTAAGAAAATAATTCCAATTAAAAGATCTAAGAGTGATATGTACGTGCAGCTAAAGATGCAGATCATGAGAGTTAAAGATATAAACTCTGAGAATGTAATAAATATTTAAAGTTGACAAGTGCAATAGTTCCTCAGTTATGGAAGTTAATAGTCATACCTAGGAATTTAAGAAAGTTGTATCTTTTTATGAAATTCAAATAGTTAGCCACTGTTCAATATTTCCGAAAATATATTAAAAATAATGAGTTCCACAGTTTCGAATTATATGAGTTTGCTACTTTCTGAGTTATGGTGTTCAAAGCTGAATTACAGCTGGTTATTTCAGATAGTTTAAATTTGAAAATGGGTTTAATATTGTCCTCTATTAATTATGGAAGTTTTAAGTGTCTATTCCAAATTTAAGGGCAATGAATTTAATAATTTATTAAACTATAGCTGATTTCGTGAGGAATTCACAGACCTTATGATATTAAAATTACGATTTAAATTCAAACTACTGTATATCTCGATTTTTATTTTGTGAAGATGTTGCGAAATTTTTCTAATAAAATTTAATATTAAATTCTTTTCAGTTTTAATTGATTTAAATGCGAGATAAAATAAATCATGATTGTGTCTGGATAATTCCCTACATTTTTAGATGTTATCATTACCTATAAGTGCACTGTAGGGTTTTGATAAAAAATACAGCGTTTTATCATGTTACTGAAGTGCATATATCGATGATAAGGATAAAATCTATATATACATTTGAATTAAAAAATGTCGAAAAGAAATAAAATAAAATTTGGCACTTAGTTACAAAAAATGCAATATGTACTCATGACTTATTAATAATAATTAGCATTGATAAAAATATTCAAGACGCTTGAAATAATGGAACGTGTACGTGTTTTATTAATATTAATGACCAATGATAATTTTATAGGCAAACACGATTAATATCAAACATTTTAATTTTTTTTAAAACAAATTTGATTTATTTTCCGATGCGCCACTAATTAGTATAAAAGATTTTTCCATGGTAAGCTTATCGCAACAGCATAGCATGACAGTAAATCATTAGAAGTAATTAACGTACCAGTTACTACCATCAATTCATTCGATTTACATTATAAAACAATGTTTAACTCGTTACAACTGAGTACTTATATGCGGCTTGATAGATTTTTAATTAGTCAAATCGAACAATGTCAAGGTGATACCAAAACCTTTTCACGATTAGGAAACGTTTAAAATAACGGTTCAGAGGGTTAAAAATTTTTTTCAAAAATAACTCAAAGCATAAGCAATATGTATTGTCTATTTTACTACAATTCCTACGTTCAGCTACTATCAGGTTATATTTATTTTCTATAGATCTACTATATAATTTATAGTTTTTATTAGTAGTACGTAGGAAATAAATAAGATCCATAAATCTTAAATTTATAATGTGGAGGATTATTTGAGATTACCCTTGATCTTCAACAAATACATTGATTCACTTTTAATTTTACTGCTAACAACGTTTAACGGCGCGGAAAGATAAGAAGGAATTAATAAAAGTGACATCGATGTTTCAAATTAAAATATTTGTGATAAGAATAAAATGTAGGCTAATGAATACAACAATAATTACGGTTCATTAAAATTGAAATATGTTCGAAACATTCAAATCACAAGTATTTTCCAGATTTTGAGAATTTCATCAGTTTCTTAGATAGAGATTAAATAAAAAATTAGCAACTAGTTCGAAGTTTAAAATTTAATACAGCACAACTCAAATAATTTTGAAGTTATTAACTATAAACTTCTTTGAACATATAACAACTTCACACTATCATAATTCAGAAAGTACTGAACTCAGTAACTCAATCCAATTGTAAAACCTGAGAGAAACCAATTTTATTTTAAATTTCATCAGAAGGTAGTTTCAAGCATAAACAAGAAAATATGTACGTAATATAAAAGTTTTCGAACACTAAAGTACCAGCCTTGAACTTTGAATTCCTGCAAGCCAAAAACCACTAGTCATTAATGTTCACTTTCCACTATATTAAACATCCCGCGATGAGTTAGTTAATTTCCAAGTTCCGTAACTTAGTTACTGTAAACTCGTTAATTTCAAATTTCGATATCAAAAATATGCAGTTTTTCCACAACTTAAAAATTTGTAAACTCTATAATTAAAAAATGTAAATATCTCCGAATATCTCGAAAGTTGTGACACCTCAATAACTAATATGGGACCCATTCATTTCAATCTTTAACTATTCTACAGTATTAAAAGCACGCAACTTACTCTGAGTCCTAATTATGAGTTAACGCTTAACTCCAAAACTTTAAATGTCATTCTATCTCGTTTTTTTACATTTGTCAACAGCCAACTAAGGCAACTTTGAAACGGTAAAAGTTGTTAACTCCAAATTTAAAATATTTTCAAAAATTGAATGGCTCGAAACGAGTCTCAATTTAGAAACTACTGGTTCCATTATGTGAAGTCTAAAGAGCCATTTGGTTTTTTAAAGTTTAGAGCCTATAATTACCTACCCTAATTCGTCGCTGTAAAAATAAATTTGAGAAATAATGAAATGTGAACTCTGTTTGAATAACAATTGCTTACAAATAATGCAGTAGGTACCTAAACAGCAGCAAAAAATGTTTGCGTTAAAAATAGTTCACTCAAACAAACACATGTAAATGTAATGGAATTAAAATTCAACGTTATGTAAATTTCACTGTTTACTACGAATCCTCGATTGAAAATTTTATTTTTAAATTTACGTCGAATTCAAAATATCACATTGATAATTGATACCTAATTGGTAAACAATGGTTTCAACCCGGGATGCACCTACATGTCACTTTTCCATAGCCCATTTTAACCGAAAATGATTTTGCCGGACTGTTCGGAGAATTATTACATAATTCTCCTGCAAGGCCGGATGACGAAGATGGCTATAAACACCATTCAACATAGTATGTAGGTTGCCATTGTGTGTGTAGTATGGGTATAATGTGCCATACTATTTTCAGAGACAATCTAAGAGATACCAAAAAAATCCAAGTTTGTAACTTCAGTGGGAGAAATTGGCAAGATAATACGAGAGTGGAATCGCTCGGTCCGCCGGAACGAATGCATGTTATTGCATTGCAATTGTTTTCGAAGTTTCTTTAAATTTCGACCGGAAAGACCCTAATACGGAAATGACCCAAGTCCTACACGTGACCCTAACGTCCCTTACTTGTAAAAGAACAATTCGGTGTAGTTGACGACACCGAAGGCGAGCCGGCCGAGGAAGTCCGACAACTTCTTGTTCTTCTTCTTGTTGGACGGCATCGTTTTACCGGTCGCGCTTCGACGGGTATCGTTCGACGTGCGGTATATACTAGGCGATCATTTTTATTCCTGAGATCGCGCGAGAAGTCATTTGTAGGTTAGGAGCCGACGCTGACGTTCGAACCGGACGAGACTTCGCGACGGAGTGTCAAGTCGACAAAAGCGGGATCGAAGAGGAGACGACGACGGCGGCGTCGGAGCGCCACGCGCATGTCCCCCGAAATGTGTAATATTAATAGATAAAGTGGCGATTATTATCGCCATCGCCAGAGAAATCTATGGCCAGAGACTCAGACGCAGACGGTGGGGTGACGTTCGTCAGTGATTAAATCGTCAGAGGTAGTCTGATGATGCACTAAAAAAAAAACACCAATACCAATTTCTTAATTCCATAAACAGTTATGCACGTTTTAATTGATATACGTAACAGTCTGTAGCAACACTTACCACATCAGACGAAATTAGATATGAGAACGTTCCAGTAGATAATATCCAGGTACCCTTAATCAAAAACAAACCTGGCAAACAATTCATAGTGCGTACTTCAAGTATCGAGTATCGACTCTATTTACTACTTTCGTTTTTTGCGTGGATAATTCAAAGCACACCCGATGTGAATTATTTTTATCCACACGGTATATCCCAAAATGCCGTATGTACTTCTAAAGTTATACAAGAAAACGGAAAACGTTCTCTCAAAGGAGCTCTCGACTACTCTAGAAGGTTTTTGCAGTTGGGTTATAGGAAAACCTCTTTTACTTTCTGATAAAGAATAATTCTTATTAAAACTATTTGCAATAATAATAATAATTAGTGATTAATGTACAATTAATGTCGATTCGATCGCCACCTGTGGGATCGCGCTTCGAACTACTTCAGTAGAGGTCTGTAGCACAGAAACGGTTACTTTCTTTCAAACACGGGACAGTCAGAGAGGAAACATCAGCAACGTCATAACCAACATAACCTTGACACGTTCCGTGCTTATTTTGACACCGATTTCTCTCTCGACCTCGAAAAACAACATTACAACGACCATAAATATTTATCGCGAAATCGACGACTCGCTTATCATCGAGTCAAAGTTCAACGGTCAACAACTCTTCTTCGAGCGACGCGTATATATATGATTCTCCTTTCGCGCGAGCACCGGCATTGACGAGCGACACTCGAGACAACCCCAAGTGACCCTTTAGGACTCCGATAACCGAAATCGCAGGCGAGATGACCGAATTGAGGTTCGACGGCAGGGTGGTGATAGTGACGGGGGCCGGCGCCGGCCTCGGCAGGACCTACGCCCTGCTGTTCGGCTCGAGGGGCGCGAAGGTCGTCGTCAACGACCTGGGGGCGACGAGGCACGGCGACGGCAGCTCGTCCAAGGCGGCCGACGTCGTCGTCGACGAGATCAGGAGGAACGGTAAGGAGCTGGGGCGAAGTCTAGAGTTTTCTCGGCATCTAGAATGTACTGACAGGCGGGGGGAGCGCATGCGACAGGTGGTGAACCTGGTTGAAATAAAGAGCTTGAAGTAACTGCTTTGACATATTTGAGATCCATTGAACACCTTTTGAATATAATGTTAAATTCGTCGGGTTACAAATACAGTTTGTTTTAACAAACTGATTTTTCATGTACCACCTGCTATGGTAGATGATTTAAACTGAAATTGAGCATTTTTCGCATCACTTTACTAATCCACAAATTCAAAACGTTACTCGATGTATGTGTCCATTATTTTGAGCCCTAATATACAGTGACTTCAATATAATTTGCAAACAACAAATTTAAAGTAGGTAATTACTAATTAGAGACAAATAATGACTTTTTATTATTATATTGCATCATTATTACTTTCAACATCCTATGTTTCCTAGTCCTAATCTTTAAAACCTTATTTATACCATAGTCATAAGAACTAAACTTTTAAGATACTCCCTATCTAGAGTACAAGTAACATTCTGTTAGAAACTGTTCTAATTTCCCTCAACTTCCTATTAATTTCAATTGTTCTCCAGAACACCTTTGATTAAACATAATTATTTTTCAGGCGGCACGGCAGTGGCGGACTACAATTCTGTAGTCGAGGGGGAGAAGATCGTGAAGACCGCCCTCGATAACTTCGGGCGGGTCGACGTGATCGTCAACAACGCAGGGATCTTGAGGGATAGGAGCATTCCGAGGATCTCCGACCAGGATTGGGGTGAGCCGAAGAGTTAACGTGTGATTTTAATTCTATCTTGATTGGTATTCAAATTTTGATTATCGTTTGATAGCGGCGTTTCGATATAACAATTTCAAGTTCGATGTTACGTTAAGATAAAAGTATTTATATCGTAATTGTAGATCGAAAAATACAGATACGGCACGTATTTCTTTTCTAATTCATTCAAATGAAAGGTTTGATGTTCAGAGCTTGGAATTGTAAATCGCTGGAGGCAATAATTTGTTTGTTTTATACGTTATCACTATGTAAATTTTCCAGATTTGATACAAGCGGTTCATCTCAAGGGCAGCTTTAAAACAACACAGGCAGCGTTCCCAATCTTTAAAAAACAAAATTATGGCAGGGTCATCATGACGGCGTCCAATTCTGGCATATATGGTAAATAGTATCTAAAGCTCGGTACAATATGGGCCTAAAAATTAATAAAATAAGCACATCTCTTAACAAAACAGTGCGTAAATAGATAAGTATGTTCCATGCATTATTTGAAGAGAAAATATTTAAGTATGATGTGATGCATTAATGTGCAAAATTGTAATGCAATGGTTTCATGATATGCAATGTATTCTCCACCCGAGTTCAAATTAAGACACCATATTTCTATATAAATTGGAAGGATTAATAAGTAACATAGCATACAATTCGAGCTTTAATGAAATGAACATTGACTCTAAATGAGTAAACTATAATGTATTTAGGTTTATAGCTCTTTAATTAAATAAATTGTGTTTTTTATTTAGGAAATTTTGGACAAGCCAACTATGCTGCGGCGAAGATGGGACTGGTGGGATTGACCAATACCGTGGCCATCGAGGGGAAGAAGTACAACATTCACTGTAACGCGATAGTACCGACGGCCGCGAGCAGGCTGACCGAGGACATCTTTCCCCCAGACATGTTCACCCAGTTCGATCCCAAGTACATCGCCCCCGTAGTGGTAAATTTAACTGCTTAACATAACCTAAGAGCGGAATTGTAGATGTTGGACAGTTTCAGTTGTTAAGAAAAGGAAATTACAAATTTGCTAATGAACTATAATTTGTTCAAAAGAAATTTATTTGAAGGGCAAAGAGTCCTCTTTCTGTCTTATTGACCTGCTAGGTTTTGCATCTTTAGAGGACCATGCTTATATATGTTTTTTTTTTTTAAATTCCAGTTAGTTAACCGTAATATTCATCTCATTTCCTCTTTACTTCCACGATATAAAATAAAACCATCTCCATTTACCTCAATTTCAGGCGTATCTCTGTCACGAGAGCTGCGACGAGACAGGCTCAATGATCGAGTCGGGCGCCGGTTGGGCCGGCAAGGTCGGCATAGTTCGGTCGGACGGCGTCCAGCTCAGGGCCAACCTGACCGACGAGGTGACGGTCGAGAAGGTCCGCGACAATTGGTCGCAGATAACGGACATGTCGGACGCGAAACGGCTCGGCAACATCAGCGAGGCGTCCGCCTCGCTGATGGCCTCCGTCGAGGCGTTGAAGAGCGGCGGAGGACCCGCCGACGTGTTCCGCTTCGGCGACAAGGAGGCGATCCTGTATGCCCTCGGAGGTAAGACGGATTGTGGATCGATGAGTTTTCTTTGAGAAGTCGGTTAGGTTTGGATAGGTTCTTGCCGTGGATTGCGGATCCCGATAAGGGATGTTGAAGACCGGAAGGAACAAAAGAGGAATAAATAATTATTCTAAATGGCTGGAGCTATCAACCCCGTAACCATGACTCTCTGACCTCTATAGCGTCGTATGTTACGTCGCTTACATAATTTTATTTCATGAGTTGCAGGTTCAAAACTTCAAAACAATTAACCTTTTCTTCTCAATTCAACTTTTTCTCACGTACGTTTACAATTGCGGCCTTATTTTATTTGTAATATTTCCCCAATACAGTTTTTGAAGAGAAACGATAACAAATTCTTGATTCTATAATTTGAAGCCCTAGGAAAACAATGTGCCTTATTTATTCCTCTTTCCGGTTTTCAATGCCCCTTATGGGGATCAACAGTCTATGGTTTTTACTGAGTTCTTTCCTTAATTTTTCTATGTTCCAGTGGGTGCGTCCGTCTCTCGTCCCGACGAGCTGAGGTTCCTCTACGAGAACCACGAGGATTTCCAAATCTTGCCAACGTTCCTCGTCCTGCCGGCCCTCCAGTCCGTCATGAACGCCGGTAACCTACTGAAGGACGTAGTTCCCGGCAAGACCGTCGCCCTGGAGAGAGTTTTACATGGAGAGCAATATCTGGAAGTGGTCGGGGATCTTCCAACCGAGGGAAAGCTGATTTCCAGGCCGAAGGTCGTAGAGGTGCTCGACAAGGGTTCCGGGGCCGTCATTGTATCAGACGGTAAGAAATATCAATGAGTCTAAAAATAGGGACTGTTAACAGATCAACTCAGCGTATTGTAGGAATATTGCTCAAAATACAACTATTTGATCTGAGTTTCTTTTTTTAGTGGAAACATTTGATGAGGGTGGCGCCTTGGTGGCACGCAACCAGATAGTGACCTTCGCCGTCGGGGCTGGTAACTTCAACGGTCCGAGAACTGGCAGTAAATTGGTCCCCGTCTCTAAGAGGCCAGACAGGAAACCTGACGTCAGCGTTACAGAGAAGACTGTCGCGGACCAAGCAGCCTTATACAGACTGACAGGTAGATATATGCACTTTTGAATTGGACGCCACAATGGCTATATGTACTATAGATACCTATGCAATATGGTAAAAGGGGTGTATGTATTCTTCTTTAAAATATAGCTATAGGGCTTAAAAACTGATTGTTCTTTTAACATATCTAATGAATTGAACGCTTACAATGTAAAGTACCTCAAATGTGAGGAATTCCCATCTGTATGAGTAATAGTCATCATTATACACTTGAAAACATTAATATGCATCTATTGCATGACCTAAAAGTTTTATTAACTCATGTTTTGTTGTTCTCCAGGGGATCGTAACCCTCTCCACATCGACGTCAACATGGCGGCCCTTGCCGGTTACAAGAAAGCCATTCTACATGGCCTGTGTAGTTTGGGATATGCCGTGAGGATAGTCCTCGGGACTTACGCTTCGTACGACGCGTCATTGTTCAAGGCCGTGAAGGCAAGGCGAAGTTCACTTACCATAACTTACCTTTCATCTTAAATTCATTAAAATGTTGTGTTGTTAAAATGAACAATACGAAAAAAAGTTAATTTTAACAGAAAACACAAACATTTAAAATATGATAATGAAATAATATCATAATAATTCATAATGAATGTATTCATTATGAATACAATGATTTTTGGGAAATATCCCAATATCCCTTGTATCCAGCCTTTAATAATTGTGTTGTGATTATTGTCTTCAGGCAAGGTTCATGAAACCGGTCATCCCAGGCAATACCTTGAGAGTTGACATGTGGAGAGAAGGGAATAGGATCTACTTCGAAGGCCACGCTATTGAGACAAATTATCACGTGATAGGAGGTGAGTGTCTCTTTTAGTAGGAAGCGAGGCGACTATTTATCTGTTAAAGTGTGGTTTATCATTAAGTCTCACTTTATATAGTGGTGCATACTTAATTTAATTGGCCCTTAAAAATTGATTGATGCACAATCGTTTATTTTACTTTGAGTGGACAAGTTTTAATCGAATTGTTTTGATTCCAAAATCAAAACATGAATGGAATGAATCCTTGTTGATTCCAACGAAAGTTAATTCAATCGAAAATAACGTTATCTACATGACCAATTTATTTATAGATATTACCTTGAAATCACTTTTATTAAATTCCTCGATTACACGCACTTCAGTTATTAAATTTTTCGATTCTAATCTACGACATGTCGATTCAAATCACCCGGGTCGATCCAGCCGATGACGCACTATCACACGTCACCCGAATCGATTTTGTGATGCGAGAAGAGAGCCAATCACACGCCTCGATATCGATAATCCGATTATTCCGTGTCATTTTCCTCGCTTTTCATTCGTCGGGAGTGTCGTAGTTACACTAATCGCCATCCTTTTGGTTTTAGTCTGGGTGTATTGTTTTAGTGATTGAGGTTAACGTTTAGTTAGTTAACTAAATAGTTTAGTAGGTATTTTTCATGTTTTTTAAAGTTGAGGATGAAACAATGGGCGATGCTCGTAATGGCAGGGGAGATAACCTCACAAACTATTCTACAGTACATAGTAATTGTTTTCCTGATTAGTAGAGTTTGCAATGAAGTCAGCACTTTTCCTTATCAATCAGGAGCTAAGGTCAAGACACATGTCCAAAGTTTAACATCAATCAAGATAAACTTTTAAGTAAAAATTAGAGTAGCCACGCTCGAAAATTGTCATTTACTATCGAACACAGTTAAAACAATCTTACTTTAGTCACTTTCTGTCTCCACAGGCGCTTACGTAGATTTGAAATCAGTAACCATGCAGCCCATAGCAAACCGACTGTCCGCCAGCAATCTGAAGAGCGATGCGATATTCGAGTTCATCATAGATCAGGTCAAAGCGGATCCGAGCAAGGCTAAGGCGGTCGGGGGTGTCTTCCTATATATCATAACGAAGGACAAGAAGCCCGCCAAGCATTGGAGTGAGTAGAATCGAGTTTTTAAACGGCCCTGCTTGATTTTTAAACTGTCTCGTTTAGCTATGGATCTGAAGAACGCCAAAGTGTTCGAGGGTAAGCCCGAGGGGAAACCGAGCACGACGCTGACGATCGACGATGAGGACTTTATGCTAATGGCCGAGGGGAAGCTGAACCCTCAAACAGCTTTCATGAAGGGGAAACTGAAGATCACTGGTAACATAATGCTGGCACAGAAACTGGCTCCGATACTTAAGGCCAATGCTGCCAAATTGTAATTTTAATGCGGTCGTTGTAGGGTTAAACGGTGATTGTTCTTATCAATAGTAAATTTTTGTATCTATACCGGTATTTTGGACTATTGGATATGTAATTTTGTTTTTGTTTTTATAAGATAAAGGTTAATTATATTATTGTTGTTTTAATGTTTTGGCAAAAGTATTGAAGCATTCTGTGTGGAGGTGTTCACATATTAACCGCTGTTTGGAAACTGCTTATAATGATCTAATTAAATCGTCCTATCGAATTGAATACAAAATATTACATTTATTGAGGTTCAAACAGTGTCCAAATTTATGAACTATATCATATGAGGAGGAAGCCAAAATACAGAACTCTTATATTAATATAAAAAAAACAATATGATCTCAAGGCACTAATTAACACAGAGCGACCCTTACAATCTAAGAAATCATCCTATCCGATACATCAATTACCTTAACTTAAACGAACAACGCAACATCGTGTGATGCTAGTACAAAACAGCCCCGATATTCAAAATTAACAACAAACTTCTTAAGGTTCTCCAAACAGAACTTACTCCTTGGCGTCGCCGATGCCGTCCGGGTTGATGGAGAACATTGCCTCAGACTCCGGCAGGCACGGCGAGTCGTATATCTTGCACATCCTCGTCTCGCCTCGGCCCTTCCTGAGGTACAATCTCGTTGTAGACGCATGCGCCATTATGTTGCCGCCGATCGGCTTCTTCGGATCAGCGTTGAACATCGCCCCTCCATCAACTTGGGCGACTACCTGGTTCGTTATCACCACCGCCACACCAAACTAAAACAGGAAATAAATTAATCGGAAAGGTTCCATTTTGTAACATCTTAAATTCGGTTTGTTCCTATGAGAAAACTACCACCAGTTATTTACTCAGAAGTGGAACGTTGTTAGGATTTTTGTTCGAAACCTTACCTCGTCGGCTAAACGCAATAACATCCTCAAAAATCTAGCGAGATGCATTTGACGGGCAGATAACTCGCCCCTGCCAGAGTAATCCGTCCTATACAGTGCCATCGCACTGTCCACAACTAACAATGCATATCTAGAAGAAATATAATTGTACCAGTGCAAAAGTACGAAGAAAATAAGTAGACTATTCATTTACAATACGCTTGATAAATGAGAAGATGAAATGTAACTTGTACAGACTCGTTTTTGAACTATATCCCATTAACATACCTGGATTCAATCATCATGGCAGAAGCCTGAACCAAGAGCTCGGTCTGGTGATCGGTGTTGTAGGCCCTGGCGAAGGCGACATTATCGAGAACATCTTGTCCGCTCATCTTATAACGTTCGGCAGTAGCGAGCAGTCTCTCGGGGCGGAACGTGCCCTCGGTATCGATGTAGAGACACTTGCCTTCGCCGCCTCCGCTCTCAATAGGCAACTGTCGAGAAACAAATAGGGATAAATTATGAGCGATGAAAATATGAACAGAAATTTAATAATTTATTTAACGAGTACCATCAATGTTGTATACGGAGCTTTTCTATCGAAACGCATGGTGGGAAATCAACAAGAGCAAACGAGAAACTTATAGTAGTTCGTTAGTATGACAGAGAACGATGTTTTGCAACGTTGCCGACCGAGCAAGCAGTCCAAGTCAACGCGTATCGCGGTCGCGTATCGCTTTACACTTTCGGATGTGTGCGGAGTGGATGAATGTGATGTTTCGCGAACTAGCAACATCGCAAAAGTTCTTTCTTTGTTAAGCCAACGAGAAATATATGGCCTTTCTCTCGCTCTCACGTTTATCCCATCCTGCGACTCTGTAGAAACGATCTGTATGTAACTTTACATAACGTTTGGTATATTTCAGATGTAGTAAATGAGTTCAGGATTGAATGATGAAGGTGAAGCAACATTTAAAAGAAAAGAAATTCTTGCCATAGTCAAAGAATTTTACCGAGAATTATACAAAAGCCGAAAGAAGACACACAACACACCAGAAGAGATGAAAAAAGAAAGGAGTGATAAACCAAGGTTCAGAAGAACTACCAGAGATTACCAAGGACAAAATTAGAAATGCTCTCAGAAATATGAAGAATTGAAAAGCACCCGGAGAGGACGTCACAGTGGTAGAGGGTATCAAGATAGGAGGGGAAGTTCTTTTTGAACAGATTCGAAACCTATTTAACATGTGTCAATATGTTCAACAAGTGATTGATGGAGAACAAGACTACTAGATTGGAGACGCTTTGAAAACAAGGGAAGCCAGGGTATACCACCGACACGATGGATGAACGATACATGGAGAGTTGAATATAACTAGGTGTAACTTGCGCAAAACAGAACTAGTTGGAGACATATGTCTAGCAGTAGATATGAGGACCTAGATGAAAAAGGAGTTCAGGATTAAATTGATATAGTTCCCGTTTACCTGGCAGGTGACGGCGAGCGTGTGGCACAATTGCGTCTTCCCCGTCCTGAACTCTCCGAATATCTCCGTGATCGAGCCGGTCTCGATGCCTCCGCCCAGCAGCTTGTCGAGCTCCTTCGAGCCGGTCGTCAACTGAATGATCTCGGAGCGCTTCTGGTGGAACTCCGTCGCCGTCGTGAAACCCATCGGGACGAGCTTCGCAGCCTCGGCGAGCACCTTGTCCGCCTTCGCCTCGGAGATGCCCTTGATCGTCAACAGGTGCTTCTTCGGCGCGTAAGCGATCGACTCGATGGTGTGGTAGCCCGCTTCGGCCATCTTCTTCAGGTCGCCGCTGGTGATGCCATTGCCCTGAAACGATAAATGTATTAGTTAACGATTTCATTTCCGAGTTCTCACAAAACAAGGTCAAAGTGGCTACAAGAAGTAATGCAAGATTTGAACACCGAAGAAAAGCGGTGAGAAGTGTTATACCTGTATAACTACTATAAAAATACCAATTATTACTTTTGAGGTCATTCGTTTAAAAGATAATGGCCTTTTGAAATTGCCATTTTCCATAAGATACGTAAGAGAGTCTGCGATAGATGTGAAGAAATGGGGCAAAACACGCAAGGAAATAAAATAAATAATGAATAGGGACGAGTGGGGGTACTAAACTACACACATAAATGGAGACCTCACCTCCAGCTTGGTTATAAGTTGGGGACCCGTTTCGTCGGCATCTTCGACAGTGTCAGCCACGGAGGCCGCACTGGGGGTGGAGGTGACACTCATCTCTTACAAATATCAAATTTGTCAACACTTTGTCAATTTGTGAAAAACCGTTTCAGCGGTTTTTAGCGACGGCCGCGTCGCTTTAAGACCACAGATCACTTTAAGATTCGAAATATGTCAAATGTCAATTTCGTTGACGGAACACAGAACTTGCCGAACACGAAGTTGTGAAATCTCAAAAAAAATAATCATTATTCGAAAGTCGACGAGGTATAAACGCATTTACCTATAATCGATGGATTACGATTGCAACCATATCATTCTAAACCATTTATGAACGATTTCTGTGAAAATCTTGCGATTTGTGAGCGTACTGCGATTCGAGCTATCGGTTCCATGACACGTTTCGTTCCGTGTTCAAACCGATCCACCATTTTCGCAAAATTTCAAATGTTTAGCTGCGATCTGTAGCTGTAAAGAAATAAACCAGTTAACGACGACGGAGACGAAGATTCGGCGAAGCTCACTTCACTCTCAATTGCGGCGACTAGTCGGGACGAGGCTGATACTTACCCGATGGATTTGTAAGTATCAAAACGGGAGATGAGAAAAGGTTTGAATAGGGATATCGAATAGGAACGGGAAACCCAAAGACAAAATCAACGCGGTCGGTCAGCTCAATTACTGCTACAACATATTGGAGTACATCATGACGGACCCGACCGGAGAAAACCTGCTAGTGCGGGAGCTGCTGTACGACCTCCAGATCTGCATCGCACAGGTGAGGGACTTCCTGGCCGCCAAGGAGGCCGACGACGCCGCGAATAATATCGTGGCAGTCGTCGACACGAAGAGCAAGAAGAGCAAGAAGGCCGAGGGAGGCGGCGCCCCGCCCGACCTGCACATCGAGACGCCGCGCGTGAAGGGCCTCTCGCACATAGCCGGCCTGAGGGAGACGAAGAAGCTGCTGCTCGTCTCCGTGCTGCTACCGCTGAGGCAGCCGCAGCTGTTCGCCAACCGCTCGAATTTCAACAGCGTCCTGCTGTACGGCCCGCCCGGCACCGGCAAGACGAACATCGTGCACGCGCTCGCCTACGAGTGCGACGCGAAGCTGCAGTGCATCAGCGCCGGCAGCGTGCTCTGCTCGTTGGTCGGCGAGACTGAGAAGAACCTGCGGGCCGTCTTCGAGGCGTTCCAGGATATCGACGGGATCTCCATACTGTTCATCGATGAGCTCGACGGGCTCTGCAGGAAGCGCTCCGACGGCGAACAGGAGCACACGAGGAGGTAACATTTTATGATTGTGCCAACAGACGAAACGTTTCGTTGGAGTTCTCTTTTCTTATTCAGCCCCTTTTCGTCCACTCCTGGACATAGGTCTTTCCTGATACCTGACTTGAGCCTTCTGATACCACTTTCCACCTGCCATGTACTTTCTTTACGTCGTCCATCCGCATTCTCGATTTCTCGTCCTGCTTTCTCGCATTAACGTCGCCGATAATGGTTAAAATTAAGACTCACTCGATCAATCCCCTCCTCAGGCTGAAGACCGAACTGATGTGCCAGATGTCGAAGATCACAGAGACGCCCAATCGCTTCCTGATCTGCGCGACGAACTGCCCGTGGGACCTCGACCTCGCGTTCTTGCGTCGCTTCCAGAAGCGCGTCTACATCCCGCTACCTAACGCGTTCGAGCGCGTCGAGCTGTTGCGCCTGTTCGCGGGCGAACACTGCGCCCAGTTCGATTCCGCGCAGTGGCAGGAGCTGATCAACGGCACGGCCGGCTTCTCCGGCTCGGACATCAGGAGCCTCGTCCAGACCACACTGAACGCGCCGATCATGGAGCTCGCCGACACCCAACTGTGGAAGCTGTGCCCGGACGACACGTACCAACCGCTGATGCCGACCGACGATGTCAGCGAGACGACCTGGATGCACATCAACCTGCAAGGACTGCCCATCGGGACGGTGAGGGCGAGGCCGGTGTGCGCGCAGGACTTCTTCGACAGCCTCAAGGTGGTCAAGCGGACGGTGCCGGAGAGTAGCGTCTTGCAATTTGAGCAGTTCCATTCCCATCCATCTGAATAAGTTTGTTAACATAATGATATAGTTAAGTCGAACGTTGAGATTTTAATGGGGACTAATTAAGGGTCCATTAAGCAGAAAGTAGCAAAATATTGCATCTGCTTAGGCGGTCGCTTTCGTTCATTACTTCTTTTGTTAACACTAATCACTATTGTCTCTTTTAGAGCCTCAACGATCTCGCGATAAGTTTAAACTTTACAGTACCTTACGTACTACATGCTATGTATTCTCAGGATATTTCGTTACTCAATAAAAACCCATTTCAAGGCGATAAATCTAGTTTAATGCAATACTATAGGTCGTTTACAACTCATAATCTGGCAGAATATTTACATAATAAAACGCAGTACATGGAATGGGTCCAGTCGGATCACACAGCCAAAACGAAAATGATTAATATATTAAACTTCAAGCGACGTCACATTCGAAATACAAATAAAATCACAGAAATCATTTTTTTTTAGAAAATTTCATTTTCTTATCGACTAAACCTTCCGCTTATCTACTCTACGAGATTTGTTTTTAATTAATCTGTGAATCATGAGTTAATGAATTACATACTTAAATAATAGGTACGTGTATGTAACACGTAAAAATACGACACCGTTACTTTTTCGCTTAATTGTTCCCACTGTTCAGATTTAATATCATCGAAACAGACACTCAAGAACACGGCATAGGCAGTTTACAGGTACCTAAAAACTCAGCTAGGGCTCCGTTTTCTCTGTACTAGTAGGCCCATACACGTGATGTAATTTATATATAATGTATTCAAATTTAAGGTATTTTGAAAACCAAATTCAAAACAATATCAAGTTTACAGGTCTACAGAATTAATTGCACATAACTCCTTTTAGCCCGAGAGCCAGCCAGCCAGGGTACTAATTTCGAAACGAAGAGAAGGCACCTTTTTACCTCTGTAATGTCCCGAGAACCCTATTCTTAATCGGTAAATGCATTTTAATTGTTTAAGCATCTTTTGAACTAGCTATTCGTTTGGTAAAAAAAGTAAGCTTAAAATGTATAGAGAAACGTAACCATTTCAAAATTGGTACAGACGGTCTGATGCTGGCGCTCGGATCATATCGCTTTTGTACAGGGCGAGGTAGAATGGTCTGAATGAGTTGGGTGTTCAGTTGCAGTTCGAGGAGAATTCTTAATTCACTTAACTCACCCTGTAGAATGGTGGATGTAAGGAGAGTTCAAAAAACGATTGAATTAGATTGCTAAAGAATCAATCATCTTTAGGGCTTTGCACGGAATAATTTCGAACTCTCATCACACTATAAGTTATACTCAGTATAGTACCACCATTGCTTTCTTGAAACTTGACTGCCACCCTTAACTGCAATCTATTTGATAGATATTACCACGTATAGACTGTAGATCCCAGTATGGCAAGTTGAAGAACGGAAGGAGTGAGAGGGAATTTGTCAAAAACAAGAGAATTTATCACTTATCTTCAAAAATTGTATTGGGGAAATACAATGTGTTTCAAAATAATTGTCATCTAGTTGGCGTTGGAATTTCTGTGCATGTAATTTTTGATGTGCCGCGCTCTATTGATTTGAACCTATCCAATTCTGACAAGTGTCACTTGTTGTCACACATTGTCAAACTGGCAATCAGTACTGCTGGTAATTAATGGCCCTTTTCAGGGCCAAAACAAATACCACAAATAGACAAATAATCAGAATTCGTCTTCTTTTGACAGAGAAAAATCAGAAGTCAAAAGAGGTTAAGTAGGTTATTTTGAGGTTATGTATAGATAGTAGAAACATGTCTATGGTAGAAACTCATAGACATAATCTGTATAGACTACGGATCGATATAAGGCGCGATATGCCCAATGGGAGCGAGAGGCAAATAAATAAGGCGACTTGTCTCTTGTCTCTCACTCTAAGTGGGCGGAGCTAACAACTCCGTAAACCATGACGCTCTAACCTCTCACGTTTTACGGCACGTCCTTTTATTTTGGAGGTCGCAGGCTCTAAACTCCAAGAAAACGAACTTTTTCTTCTCAATTCCACTATTTCCCCGCTATATTTACAGTTTTATTTCATTTCTTATATTTCCTCAATAGTTTTCGAAGATAAGCGATAACAAATTCTTGATTATATTGACATATGATTGACACGAGGCTGTAGAGGTTAGACCGTCATGGTTACGAAGTTGTTAGCTCCGCCCATTTAGAGTGAGAGACAAGTCGCCTTATTTATTTGCGTCTCGCTTCCACTGGGCACATCGGGCCTTATACCGATCCGTAGTCTATACAGTATTATGTCTATGTAGAAACTCCTATTTTCGCAAGGCGGGTTTTTAAATTTTACATGGGAATTCCACAGCCGACTAGATGACAATCATTTTGAAACACATTGTATAAGAAATGAAATAAGGCAGCAACTGTAAATGTAGCGCAAGAAAGTAGAATTGAGAAGAAAACGCTCGTTTTCTTGGAGGTTTGAACCCGCAATCTCCGAAATAAAAGTAAGCGACATGCTATAGAGGTTAGAGAGGTCATGGTTATGGGGATAGTTAGCCCATTTGGAATGCTTCTGGTCTTCAACGTGCCATCCATATATGTGGCAAGTCTATGGGTGGCATTACATAGCTTTAACCGTCGATGGGACTATTCACGACTTCCACCAGCCGCAACCTAGGGTTCCCCCTCAGAAACTACTGACGCTATCCCCGTCGACGCCACCGCCCCCGTTAGCGACGGCTGCGCTGTCGGGCTCGAGGTGGGGCGCGCTGCCCCACTCCTTCGCGCCCCCCATCGCTCTGTCGTCGTAGAGCGAGAACCTCGCCGCGGAGTCTGCGGCCGCCCTACCCCTCGTCCTCCTCACGGAGGCCGGCACGTCGCCGGGAGTCTTCACCCTCTGCGACGGGTCCTTCAGCCTCGACAGCTCGCTCGTCGAAGAGAATACCTCGCTGAAGCGCTCGAGCGAGGCGTCGTCGCCGCGTACGAGGCGCGAGACGCCGCTCGACCTGTTCGACGAGGCGACCGGCCCGAGCGGCAACGTCGACGGTCGGCGAGGGGGCGGCGGCGAGGGGGCGCCGCGGTTCGCCGCCGCCCTCGCGTTCGAGTCCTTCGAGGGGGCGCCGCCGCCGCCGCAGGAGCTCCTCTTCTTCGTATTACTATTGTTGCTCTTGAAGATGCTCTTGAAGCCGTTCCACTTGAACTTCGACCGGACCGGGGTCTCGGACGAGGCGTCCGTAGGGGCGTTCTGACGCTTCGGGATGCCGTACACGGCGTTCTGGAGGTACGGGATCGGCGTCGCCCTGTAGTTCACCTGAAGTGGAAAAACGATTTAGGTCTGTGTTCACAGACGACTCGGAACATAACACTAAACAAATACAACTTCTTCTTCTTATTCAGCCATTCATATTCAGCAAATGCAGTTCTGCATTCTGCAGTTTTTATGAGTTGCTCAAAGGCTAGGCCAGCCCAGTGTAGAATGTTCGTCATCCATGATAATTTTCTCATTCCTACTCCTCTCTCTCATTCGATCTTTCCTTTTATAATGAGTTGAGCATATCGACATTTATCATTACTCAACCCATGACACAGGTAAGCCATCTTGCGAATTTTTGTTATATCGTAGAACTCACGTTCCCTGTTGACTCTACTTAGTACTTTAGTGGAGGCAATGAACAATGAAGCACAAAAGTTCGGAATTTTTTCCATAAAGACGGATCGGAATGCGGTTTTTTGCATTCTCTTCCAAAAATTTTTTTGTAAAAAATGTGGCTACCTTGTGTTTCTGACAAACCGGAGATTGCATTGCTGCAGATGCATTCAAAAAATCCATTTTTTTGAGACGCTTTTTGGAAAATTTCAAAACTTTTTAAATAAGTGTCAGAACTGGTCAAAATCGGATACTCGGGGGTTTTCGAGGTCGCTGATCACGATTATGATGTTCAAATTGATTTCTCGAACACCTGGAGCTCAGGAACGCCGATGAACGTCATCTCCGTGGGACTCTCCCACAAATCGCGGGGAAGGAAAGAAACTCGGCACCCGGGGATTTTTTGGGTCGCTGAATTCAAATATGTCATCGTCAAACACCTTCCGGACACCTGGTGAGCCCGAACCTGGACGTGGCCGTCATCCCCGAGGATTTTCCTAACAAGATCGCCAAAATCAACTCAAAAATCACCATAGGGGTGTTTTTTGGGGCACTTAATCCTAATTCCACGTCAACAGCGACCCCTCGAACACCTGACGCACCGTAACCTGAGTCTGAATGTCGTCTCCAAGGGTTTTCCAGACACGATCGGTTTTGAAACAATTTTGGGTTCGTCTTCTTCGATTGTGTGAGGAAACCCCTCGGAGACGACGTTCAGGCCCAGGTTACGGTGCACTAGGTGTTCAGGGGGTCGTTTTAGACGTGAAGTTTGGATTAAGCGCCCCCAAAAAACGCCCCTACGATGATCTTTGAGTTGTTTTTGGCGTTCTTGTTAGAAAAATTCTCGCGGTTCCCTTTTTTCCAGTTTGTCAGAAACACAAAGTAGCCACATTTTTTACAATAAATTTTTGGAGGAGAATCCAAAAAAACCGCATTCCGATCCGTCTTTATGGAAAAAATTCCGAACTTTTGGCCTTTTTAGTGCTTCATTGTCTCGACTACTTCTTCATTAGATGTATGTGATGTCCAAGGAATTTTAAGGATTTTACGGAGTGTCCATATCTCAAAAGCCTCTGTCTTATTAATCACAGATGTTTCAAGCGTCCACGTCTCGGCATCATACAAGAGAGTGGACCAAACATAGCACTTAAGTAGCCTCAGTCGAAGATAGAGATTCAGCCGAGAGTCACAAAATAACCTCCTAAGTGTATTGAATGCACTTCGGGCTTGTTCGATTCTAGTCTAATTTCTAAATTAGGGTCCAGGTTACCATTAATCCAACACCCCAAGTACTTATTGGTCAACTTGTTCCAGTATTTTTCCATTTATTTTGCAGGGTATAGGAACATCACACAACTACTGTACAACTACATCAAAGTGTCTCCGCTCACCTGGAAGTTGAGAAACTCGTTGGGTATGAGGCTCTGCAGTTCCGAACTGCCGCAGTGCTTCGACGACTTATCGATCAGCAGGCTGTCGCTGGAGCCGGACAGCAGGTTCCGCTCGAGGCACGGGTTCCTTCCCTGGTAAGGTTGCAGGGGCGTCCTGCACGCGGCCAGCTGGTTCGAGTTCTTGCAGTTCTCTTCGGAGGGCGACAGGAGCGTCTCCATCGTGGCGACGGTCGAGTCGATCTGGTGGTCGTGCAGATGATTGTTGTTGATGAGCGACGTCGGGCTCGCGGGCGGGTGCATCGGGTGGAGGCTGCGGCCCTTCAGCGACGGCAGCTCGAGGAGACGCTCGACCACGCAGAGCGTCGTCAGACGCGCCTCGGCGTCCTAGCGATAGGGGAATAAGTCGATCAGACTATCCACCATATACTATTGAGATGGTGTGTATTAAATCTTGTATAATTGTGCATTCAAAAACCCTCTCACAAATACATATACACACATATAATTAGACATGGACATATTCCTACATAACACACATATGCATACACGCATACAATTTAATGAAAACTTTAGGGACTGTACAAGCATTAAACACGTTATTTAAAAAAATGAATTTTTGCCGTTTTTGGCCACTAAAAATTGCCGTAGAGCTTAAAGATGGGCATTTTGAGCTTCGACCCCATTGAGACTTTTGATCAGGGGGACAAAACGAACAATTTCCCAAATTTTTAGCAACTTTCACCGGAAGACCTTTTTCCATATAATATGTGCGGGGTCCTTTCCCATCACTGCCCTACCTGATCCCAGCAGTCCTCGGCCGTCTCACAGAGCAACCTCGCGGCCGACGTGTCCTTCCACGATATCGGCCAGAGGGGCCTCGCTTTTCTCCTCGAGACGAGCGTCTGCATCTGCTCGAGCGACGGGCTCTCGCCGGCCTCCTTGTGGAACGGCGGCGCGTACGGATGCGGCTCGGCGTTCTGCATGTCGCTGCACCTCGAACCGAGCTCCCACAGCACGAGCCCCAGCGCGTACACGTCGATCTGCTTCATGGCGCTCTCGCAGTCGCGGAGGTTGACGGCCCCCTCGAGCACCTCGGGGGCCATGTAACGGAGGGTACCTGTACAGAGAACGGTAGGTTTGTTTGAGAAAGTAGGAAACTACTACAGTTAGTTGTTGTCGATATATGAAGATTTTAGAGTTTTGTTTGCCTTGTTATTTTTTTTTTTTTTTTTTTATAATCACCATTGCTTTTACAATGTGGTGTCTCCTAGGTATTGTCTTATGTACTTCTAGTAACTTAACTCGTTTTTAATCAAAATTTTCCAATCAATCCCCACTACTAATTAAATATCTAGTTAAAAATTGGTGACTACATCATGTACTTTACCTGCCTCGCTGATGGCTTTGTTCTCGGCTCTCCTCGGTACGACCGCAAGCCCCAGGTCGCAGATGCAGCAAGACAGATCAGGCCTGACTAAGATGTTCCGAGTGTTGATATCCCGATGGGCTATGCAGGGCTTGCCGAGGTCGGAGTGCAGGTGGGCCAGGCCCTTCGCGATGCCCAGGCTCATTCTGCTCAGCTTCGGCAAATCGACCGTGTTGTTCCTCAAATAGTCCTGGAAACAAAGGTATGCCTCAAGCCCACAGAGAATGTTCCCTCACTCCTTACTTGTAGGCACTCCTGTTCCAGACTAAGCAGCAGGATGTAGTCCGGCCCGGTGGGGCTGAAGGTGAACTCGCCGCCACCATAGCACTTTAGTAAGGCAGCATTCTCTCCCGAGACTTTGTACATTTCGTGTTCGTTGAGGAAGTAGTTACGGTGGTGGGCTGGGAAGACCTTCACGGCGACAGTTTGGTCTTCGACGACGCCGCGCCACACGCTTCCGTATCTACCTTGACCTACAAATTGAGACCATCAACAAAGGAAACATAATGCTATACCTAAGATATTAAAGTGGAAGTACATAATACCTTATGTTAGCCAAGTTAATAATAGCACATTAATTACAGTACATATTTCGTAAATTAACATCATTTGCATTTGATCAGTTAAGTCAGGAAAGTCCTTATATAATGACAGGTTTATGTCGGATGAGGTGGGGTGCCTCTCCCAATTTAGTCCATTTAAAATAAAGGTAAAAGGTCGGGAAACGCTGGACTTGACGAGACCACTTGTCCCTTATATATTTTGGGGCGCTGATTACGAAAATGGGGGTTGGAACTTGCAGCAATGGTTGGAACACCCCTAAAATTGGAAAAACGCCGCTAAATAGGGGTGTTTTTCCACTGTACTGCGGAATTCCCTTACGAAACCTCCCGCGGACATTTGACCTTGCCATAGAAAACGAGATATTTGCCAAAAATGTAGAAAAATCGATTTTTATGACTTTTGACCCCCGACTTTAAAACTTGCGACCATACAAT
The DNA here is from genome assembly GCA_946251905.1 of Cryptocephalus moraei. NCBI lineage: Eukaryota > Metazoa > Arthropoda > Insecta > Coleoptera > Chrysomelidae > Cryptocephalus > Cryptocephalus moraei. The sequence goes on from OX276460.1 coordinate 30,605,851, forward strand.
TATATGAGAATTTTGAGGAAAGTTTTAGGATGCCAAAATAGAAGTTTTTACGTTTTAATATACTGGGTATGTCGATTTTCCTAGGTGAACCCCCTATAATGACTGGACTAACGCCGTTTGTCCACCACCGCCGTCACCGAGACGTCACCGAGAAACGAGATTATTCCTACCAATCGACCAAGTTCGAAATGACGTAACGGACGTTGTATTGGTACAAATAATCTCGTTTCTCGGTGACGTCTCGGTGACGGCGTTGGTGGACAAACGGCGTAACACACAAATAATGACAGATTATGTCTAATTCACTGTCCCCAACAGAAACTGACCGATGACGTTCAACAGCTTGAGCTTCTCGAGGCTGTATTCTTCCGGAGGGGGCAGCTCGTGCTGGTTGCTCTCGGCGTCGCTCTTCTTCGGCCTCTGCTGCCAACAGAAGTAAGATATGATGGCGAGCACGACGACGAAGAACAAGAAGATGACGCCGATCACGATGTACACGATTGGATTGAGGTCGACCTTCGCCGACGAGACGTCGCCCTCGGGACCCAGTGGCGTCTCCGGCACCTCGACGTACGCGTCGGTGAAATTCGAATTGCACAGGTCCGTCGAGCAACAACAGAACTTCGTGTTGTTCAACAACTTTGGCGGTTTGTTGTTAGAGACGCATTCTCCTTGGTCGCACTCGTTCGAAGAGGACTGCCAGCAACCTTAAGGAAAAAAATAATCAGGTTAAAGTGTGATGTATGTATGGTGAGTTTATGAGTTTATCTCACACTGGTGAACCAGTGTGAGATTACTAAGTAGCACTTAAAGTGGAATAAAGTTAAGTGGTACTTGACGTCTGTAACAAGCCATGTGGCTCTTAATAGTTAAGTGAGTTTTTTAGTCACATTGCAGGACACTTAGAATATTGAAAGTAAAATTTTCTTTACATTTAAGGGAAAATTTGTTTCCAAATCTTATCAGGTGAGGTATCATTTTGAAGAACTCAGATGGTAGTTTCAACGTTTAACAATGAGAAACTACATTTTCGTTTTAGATTTAACTAATTTAGATTCAAACTAGGCGATTATAGGTCAAACAGTTTAATAAAGTTGATAAACTGTTCTTCTCAGAAACGTGGACTTTCAAAGTTAACACCCTTAATAAATTGGAGGCATTTGAAATGTGGGTCTTGTGTAGTAAAAATATCATGCACCCAGCATATATTACACATAAAGAAATGCAAAATCGTATGGGAATGGAACGGGAACCGTTAAAGATTGTGAAACAAAGGAAAACGTCTTACTTGGACCATGTATTTCGAAACGATAAATAAAGCATCAGGAAACTTATTATTAAAGGCAAGATCGAAGCAAAACGGGGACTTGGCCGTAGACAGCATTCCTGATTGAAAAATATATGTGACTGGACGGGACTTAATACTACATCATTAATTCGTGCGACACAAGATCGTGACGAATATACCGAGATTGTAACCAACCTCAAGTAATGGAGACGGTACTAGGAGAAAATGAATGTTTTGTACTCAAAATTTTTGTTTTGGCCTTATGTCATTCTGGCAACCACCCTATCGGACTACACCTTCCGATTAATAAATCCTACATAATCCCTTCACTCGATTTACACCTAGCACCAACCTTGGTCGATGATCCTCGCGTTGCTCCTGTTGCCAGAATCGACCTGCCACACGGTGAAGCAGTAATTCCTCGTGAAGTCGTTCGACCTCCTGCACTTGTATAGCGAGTCGGAGCGGACGTCCTCGGGTGCTCCGTCCTGGGCGAGGTGCGGGACGCGGTCCCGAAAGTGGGCGCACACTATGTAAGCGTCATCGGGTTTCTCGAACGATTGCGTCGAACCCGACGCCACCAGGAGCGCCGACAGGCACAAGAAGAGCGTAGGCGACATGTCTGGTTAGACTAGGAGGCCTAAGGGGGTCATGTCCTGCAAAGGGTAAATAATGAATGAAAGTGCTAGCTGCATAAGTGAGAAATATTGGATCGGTTGAACTGTGTGATGTTGCCAATGTTGATGGAATTGAGTCAATCCAGAATTTAAGATTAGGTTTGGTAAATAATTATTATGACATCCATCAAGAATTAGTATGATGAATATCTTGGTTATTACTGAATATTCAGAATAAAGAGTCTAACGAGAACAATAAAATGGTCTTAAGTGGATTGGGAAAAATTGTTTAGTACTCCTTTTTAAGATTTGTAGTGTAGTTTTATACAGGACCACATTATGTGAATCTCTTCCATTTAAAACTCAATTCTCCTGGTAGCAGTTCTCATCCCTAAGCATTTTCATTTATAAATGTGATCAAATCATCAAGTGGAGGTATAAGCAAAAATTTGAAATGAGATTAATTATAGTTAGGGACAATTTTTCTTTCCAAACTTAAATTCGGTGATGGTCTTTTGACACGTACCGAATTCCAATTAGAATCTTATTTACCATTGATGACGAGCATTTTTTCTTGGGAGAGTCTTGTTTGTTAAATCGATGAGTGAAAGGCGTTCCGACTCTCAAAAAAAAAATACAAAATTACACGAGATGCCTCGAAACTTCAAAACAAGTCGCATTCGATTAAATTGATTTATCGCCCGACGTACATTAGATTATAATTACGTCAATTCGCGATTTATCTCCAGTCAAAACATAAATATTGATTTTTATCCACTTTAGAAAAACAAGCGTGACACGCGAACTCCCCCCGAGACAGATAAGAGGCGTGAACTCGAACCGGGACTGTCCGCTCGTACTTACCTGTTAATGTTGTCTGACGAAAAAGGGAGGAAAACTGAGGCAAGGATCAAGCCTCTCCGGGCCCTTACGATTCTATCGAACGATCAGAGGAAATCAAACGCCCTTTCCATTGTTTACGTCTTCGATTTTCGCTACGAGTCGCTCCACCACACACAGACGAACGTCGAAAGTTTCGCACTTACAGTTAATCAGATACAAATAGAGTTGAGCTAAAAATCACTACCTGTGAATTATTCACTGTTAACGGAAAATCACATTCACGACCTGTGAACAATTTTAAAATAAAGCGTGAATGCCGTGGCCCGTGAATGTGAATGTGAAATGTGAATATGAAGGAACGAGTCACGGATCACGGAGAGGAGAGGGAGAACAGTCGAAGATCGAACACGTTTCCGAAACAGAAACGTAAACCGTGAATTCACATTCACAGGATAGCGACCATATGATGTGAACTGCATGCACGCTTACGCTGTTGACAACAAATGACTAACAAGATCAAGGCATTAAATTTAAACCGTGAATTCACATTCACAGGTTAAAATCACAGTGAATAAAAAATCACGTTCACAGATATACCTGTGAATGGAAAATCACGGTTTAGCTCAACTTTTCGCCATTTATATCCTGCAAGCGAGGACAAAAAAAAAGTGACAGTGACAGTTCCCTGGCGCCGACAACAACACAACCACAGAAAACATCTATATATAGAGACAGAGACGGAACATTAAGCTTGGGGACGCATTTCAACTTGACCGTTTCTTCACTAATGGGAATGAATGCTTTTTATCGAATATCACTTGAAGCGCAATAAAAATAATAAAATGGACGTAAGCAAGTTCATATGTCTGTCAAACTTTAACACCAACCGCACAACAAACTATCCGGCGACCAGACCTAACCTTGTCTCCAACAAAATACAAATATGTCTATCCTTACATCATGTAGTATATTTATTTATTTATAATATAATATATATTGAATGATTTGAACCGTTTGACTAATTGGAAATAGAAGAATGACATATGTATAAGCGACACATGTAACGTTATAATACGTATGATTTGCGGAAACCGCCACATAAAAAATTCTCGACTCAGTAACTACTATTATCTAATCCTACTACCTTCATTAGGTGGAGTCAGAAGTACCGATCTTTTCCAATCACTCCCCGCCAAATTTCCATTCAAACACCATCAAACAACAACTACATACATATATTAAACAACAACATTCAGAATTAAATAAATTACAAATAACCTAATTACAATTAAACCTCCGACGCCTTCAACTTGCGTGGAACTGGAACAGGTCGAGTGTCGGCAGGTCGAGGTTCAGATTCTCGATGTCCGGCTCGGTGATCTTCTTGAACCTCTCGTTGACGAACTGATCGACGTTCATCACCTCGTCGGAACTCGTCGAGTTGTCGAGCAGGGCGCCGCCGTTGTCGACCGGCGGCAGCATCAGCTCGTCGTCGACGACCGAACCGCGCAGGTTTAGCAACGAGTTGTCGGACAGCAGGTGAGCCGAGGCGGAGTCCTTCCCGTCGTCGGGTTGTTTGATCTTGGCGAAGAAGTCGGTCGATGGCGGCGGCTCGACCTCCTGTTTGATGTCGATGGAACCATTGACCTTGCTCGGGTCCTTGACCTTATTCACTGGTTTGAAGAAGTCCGTGTTGGTGATCAGTTTCAGCACGGTGACATCCTTGTATAGCTCGTTGTCGTTGAACTTGTACTGCCCGGGCGTTAGGTTGATGGCGTTTCCTAGCACTTTGTCCACCTCGACGTAGTTCTTGTTCGACTCTACTTCCTTGAAAAGGGCACTGGTCAGCAATGAGACGTTGTGGAGAAGGTTGGTGAGTTCCTCGCAGAACTTGATGCCACGTTGGGCCGGCGGACACTTCTGCGTTATGTCTACGAGATAGTTCCACACCTCGAAGTTCAAGTCATCTTGGGACGCTGGGATGGGTCCGTGGTCGGGGTACTTTTTGATGTGTTGGATCATTTTCGTTTTTCCAAGGTAGGCCTTGTCACACTTGGGGCAGCGGTATTGGGAGGCCACCTTCCGGCGCCTCTGGTGGTAGACGAGTTCTTTGATTTCCGGTTGGGTTTGGTTGGGTTCCTCCTCGTACTGTGTGAAATTGGAAATCTTTAAGTTCAGCTCCCCATTTTCCCTACAGGAGTCATCCAACTCTACTTTTTTGAAATCCTGAAACATTAAGCTTGTCAACAATGAATAATTCATTAGAATATATATAAAAGTGGGCTCAAGTAAACACACACCACATACATAGTCAGGTCGTAGCACTTCTTGCTTAGGAATATTCTAGCAGAGCCTATACGTATCCTATTCAAAATTGAAAAAAATAACCCTAACCTTCTCGATATGCTTGGGAAACCTCACGACGCGTCCCGATCGCGTCCTCGGCGCAGGCTTCACGACCTTCGCTGGCTCGATCTGTGGCGGCTCCTCAACTTTTTTCTTCTTCGGACGACCCCTCTTAACGTTATACATCGGCTGAAACGAGACCTGCATCAACGAACTGCTCCTCGGATGCTCCGCCATCTTACCTTCAGATTCATCTGCTCCGGACAGATGATCTCGTAGACATAATTGCCGACCCCCGGGATATGCTCCCGGTACTCGACGTACGAGTCGTCCTCCTGCTTCTCTCTCGGCTCCTCTTCGACACCTTGCAGCAAGGCGAGCTGGGGTAATTCGTCCGCGTTCCCGCCATTCGTTAGCTGGATAGCACTGACGGCCTGCAGGTGAGGGATATAAGCGCGATGATCGGGCATTACGGTAATCGTGGGTACTTACTTCCTTTAGTTGAAGAACGTAGGGAAAATTTTCTGTCATTTCAACGTCCCTCCTTCCTTAATACCCCCTGCAAAATGGCAAAAATAGAGGGATGAATGGGATGATGGATGATCGAATTAAGTTTGAGGCACAGTTTGAGGTTATGAGCGATCAGTAGCGCACCGAGACGAAATGTATTGGGGGAAAATCAATCGCGATGTTGATGTAACAATTAAACGATTGCAATTAAACATTTGTCTTCGTTTTCGATCAATAAACCACAAATTGATTTTGAGAATTCATTTGAAACAAATGTAATGTATATTATGGGGAAAATATATGGCGGCACAACTGGTTGCCTAAGACATCGAAATCAATTTTTTGGACGTGTCGCATATATTCGAAATATTTTATAGCAAATCGCTTTCAATAGAGTAATTAGTAGTTAAAAGATCGCTCGGAGCAAATAAGAAATGAAGTCAGTTCGACAATGCATGCACGTCGACCGCTCGTTTTTATTTTTTTTCAAACTGTTCCGCAAAATGGATTTTCTTTAAATTTTGGTCACCTGTGTAGAATTGAATAGCGAATCGAATTTAAAAGGAAATCCAATTTGCTGAACAGTTTGAAAAAAAAAACGAGCCGTCGACGTCGTAGTTGGGTCAGATACAAAAAGTACGCTTACTCTTAGCGGCCCCGGATGACTATCAGCTATCAGCCACTAATCGGACTATGGTCATTGGATTTGCTATTCAATTCTACACATGTGACCAAAATTTAAAGGAAATCCATTTTGCGGAACAGTTTGAAAAAAAAAATGTCAGACATTCAGATAATTTTATAAACCAGAGAACTTTCACTTTCAAAAATTCTTGATTCCGTTTTCGCAGGCAGAAAAAAGTTATAGGATCAGACAGACACTCCTTAGGAAAATTTCAGAGAATTAGGAATGCCTGAAGAATTACCAGCAACCAGCAATTTTGATGGAAAGCAAGCTGAGATAATTTTAGAGGAGCCTGCATGCAAACCTGGTATGAGATAACCTGTAGAAAATATTTTGTACTTAGAAGCTCTTCTTTAAACTTTACACGTACCACAGTTTAACACAAGAGTATTGGTACAATTTAACACTTTACTTAAAAGACATTTTTTTATGTTCTTATTTATAACAAAAGTTTTCCTCTTGCTGTTGAAAGACGCGCTTGAGTTGTTACATAGCAATGATGTTGGTACTATATTTGGTACTACTCGAGGGTAGAAATCATAGTCTGTTCTTTCCCTAAAAGGTTACATGCGTGACTTCTCGTCGAAGTCTCCGTTTTCCGAGACTTTTCCGCGCACGATTTTCATTTTCCACGATTGCGAATCCGTCCAGACCGATGTGATAGCGCCAACAATCGGTGACGTAACTCCCATAAGATTTCCCCATACCTACCATAGAGAAACAGGTCATATAGCGACTCGTTTATTCGACCTCAGAATCGGCGCTGCCTTTGTATGGTAAGGTAACGTTTCGACTTTTGATGCCTACACACGTGAGACAACAATAAGTCGGAATTTCATCGGGAAAAGTGAGAGTGGACGTGCGTGCGCTTTTCCTTCACGTTCCCGAAGACGTTTTCCAAGTGAGTTTCCCCTTAAATTTTCTCGTGCAGTTGGAATACTAACTGTAACTTTACCTTGGGCGCGGTGACGGAACGGAATGGAGATAAATAATAATAAAATAGTGCACGGACGGTCGATGCGCCTAAAATGGTCCTGTAAAGATATTAGTGAGACAAAGAGAGTGTACAAGGTGTTCCAGTGTTATTTACGAACGGTTGTAGATACAGTATGATAATTGAGTACCTACATTTGATCACAACATATCTGACAACTAAACGTGAAATTATTTCAATTTTCATGATTTCATCCAGGAATCAATCGATTTATAGGTTGAATCTAATAAGGTGTTTTGCACCTATTATAAATACACCTATACCAGCAACTATCCCAAAGCTTTATTTTGTTAATTGATCACTTTCATGGCGGTTCTATTTTTCACTTTCATTACCATTTCTGTCTAGTTTCCCATTACTGACGTAACGCGAAACAATTATTAATTGTTGAAACACAATTTTTTTCCAAACAATGATGGTACTACATTATGAAACGAGGGAATGAATTGATTGTTCTTTATATAAGGAGATCCTTAATTACCGGTTTTTTTTTTCAGATTTTCGTAATAAAACGACCCAAATTGCATAGATTTTAATTGCAGTCTGAAGGTTTTAGCCACAATAATTCCTAGTTTTATTGTCATCTGCCGATAAAATAAAAAGGTCAAGGAATTTTGATTCACAGCACTTTATTGTCATTCAGTTTTACATAACATATAAAAAACTTTGATATTTAGTTTGTTGCATAAGCATATAAAGCCGTTAGTTAATAATCAATTAATGTAGTGTAGAAAGTTATGAAACTGCACAAATAGTAAGTGAGAGTACCTACTTATAACATAGTATCTATTAATAGCGTGGGACTGATAACCGTAATTTAAAAACTAGATTCGATGAGGTACCTCGAAAGCGTACAAGTGAAATTGTACTTACATATGTACCAAATTGTACCTGAACGAAATACCTACACAGTGTCAAGAGTATCAGGTGTGCACATGAATAAATAATTTCAATAATACGATGACATCATCTTCAATGCGAGAAAAGGTGTTCCCTTTGCTTATGCATATATTTCCAGCATTGAAGGTCGAATACTAAACCAATAAGTTATACACACAGGCAACCTCACATTTGTTTATTGTGATTTACATCTATTTTGCATTAAAGGGTTCCTTTAAACGTATCAAATTTCTTTTAGGATGGCATCTTCTTGAATCTAAACTAGATAAACATGGCGAAACGTGTATCGAAGAACCATTATGTCGCCACTCCAAGACTGAACCATTCCCCTACTCCAGTACACATATCCAGGAGCCTCGCTTACTCAGATGGGGAAGAAAGCCAGAGGGCCCCTTCGGAGAGGACCATGTCCGAGTACACATCAGTGGTGAGTGAATTGATTAAATTTAACCAGAAAGTATACCTGTCTCCTTGGGTTTTGTATTTCAGCCATATACGGTGGTGAACGGTCAAAGCCACCAGAAAAGCACCGGCTACCATAATGGCAATATGAGCTCCCCGAGAGCCCCTTCGGCCATGAGCAGAGGTAGCGGTTACGATACTAATGGTTCTGATATTTATGTAACGAGTGGTGCTTACAAAGCTCATTCAGATATTAGGTAAGAGAAATGTAAAACTAGTAAAACACATTCATTGAAATCTACTTCTTATTTTTACAAAAATCTGTTGATTGGAATGAATAATCCCAATTGTATCTTATTAGGGCCCCTAGTCATTACTCATACAGAAGCGCTGGGAGTGTCATATCACCTTCAGTGGCGAGCACTAACAAGTCCAAGAGAAAAGCAGGAATGACAGTGGAGGCCATGGTCGCCCCTAACCCTTTTTGTCCTAACATCAAAGGGATGTGCTGTTTGATGCTTCTACTGAACTTGGGGATCATTCTGATAACATTAGGATTCGTCATTGTTATTCAGTTCTTTGAGCCATTATTCGTATGGTAAGTAGAGAAAAAAGTATGTTGAAATAGTGAAAATTAAGACAATTAGTATTATTTTCCACTAGAATTAAAACTTCTTAATTTCTTTCCAGGGTATTGGGAATAGTGTTCCTAATATTCGGCTTTCTGACCCTAATAGGAAGTCTCATCTACTGCGTTGTGATCTGCAAAGACGTGCGGCGACCTAGTGAAGTAAACCCGGACGATCTCTATTGGACTCACTACTGGCAGAAGAATATAGGTTCGTCTGAGATTCACTATAAGGCCGAGGAGAAGTATGGTGACGACAAGTATAGTGATAGATATTCTGTTAGTAAACTTTCTGGGAAATACTCTGACAGAAATGGGAGATATTAAGTAGCCCGTTCGTACTAAAGCTGATTAATACTGAACTTACATTAAACAAACTAATGTAAATACCTCTAAATTTTCTTTTCAATTTGGAGTTGTCTTAGGTTAGAAGATTGAAGTGAGTTATTGCAATTTATTTTCCTGTTTTTAATACTCTTTAATTGTATTTCTCTTCGCTAATAGTGAATAACGTTCATCTAGTCATCTTTTATTTCTGTGAGTAACCTCTGATTCCTCTATTTTCTGTTGTTACTTTTACTTTTTACTAATTGTAAGTTATACTTATAAGACCAGAAAAATGTAATGATTTACTAAAATATCAAATATCTGAAATAAATCGCTATTATACTTACATAATTATTACATAAGATTTAATGTTTCCAACGACTACCTACATGTTACTTGTACTACTCTTCTAGTACAGAGTCACTTTTAGAGGCATTTGGTTATTCTGTGAACTCCGAAAATTCTATGAAAATTTATCCTAATGATACCAGAATTTTTCAGTATCCAAGAGCAACGTTGAAGAAGTCCTAGATATTCTCTGGGAATTTTCTAACTTTCTGGAGCAATCTAAAAGATTCTTAGAGGTTCTATTAGGACTTCGCTAATGTTTAGAGGTTCTAGGAGAACTGTTTTAAAACTCAAAAACATCCAAGATCAAGTGTCCAAGACAGAAAGTACCGGAAATTATTACTTACAAATTCCTTACGGATAGCAAGGAATTTGTGAAAATACCAAGACAAGAGAATGAGTAAATTGTGTTATTTTCTTGATAAATAGTTATTTTAAGTTTATCAATAATTTGACGTGCAAATTAATACTTTCTCAAAGTCTTTGGAAATAAAAATTGAGTTTGTCTGGAATCCTAATTGGGTTTCCATATCAGCTAGGTACTTAGGGTTGCCTATCAACCGGCTCTAGCTTATGAAGGAGAGTTGATTGAGGTTATGTATTTTATAAACAAAACAGAACTAAAGACGTGCGTTTTTATTTAAAGCCTTAAGTGAAGGCCAGAAAATGTCCGGAAAAGAAGCTCCGGTCGTACAGAAGAAATTCAATACAGAAATCGTGACATCACACAAACTAGCCATAACCATCCTCATCAGGAGCTTCTGTGTCTACAGGGATAGCCGTAAGACGAGCTACTCGAGACAACTAACGGTTTGTTTAAAATTTCGCTTCCTTCTTTAGACGATTTTAAAGACATGCAGGACACGTCGCTGCGTTGCAAGCACAGAAGAGACTTCTGCGTTCTGATCTTGCGGCTTCTTCAGAGCCCCGACTTGTCTTTGACCGAGTTCCGGAACTTGCTTCTGAACGATAAATATGTCATTCCTAGTCTTGTGCTCGACATTTTTGATGAATCATTATTGAAGCTGCATACTGTCGGCATCGAGAATCTGCTCGATATCGTTGACAGTCTGGAGAAGATTCTTGCGTCCGACAGATCGGATAGTATCAGTGAAAATAAGTCGATACTCTCCAGTGGTGTTAATTTTATTGCCAAGATCAGTATTGTCGGTGAGTAATATTACTGTTTATTTATTTACTAATCACACTAACAACTTGAACAAATAAGATACATATATACTAAAACCATTAATTGTATGATTTTATGTTATAGTAATATTACCATAATAATGAAGTCTTCTCTAGTTTTACTTTGTTACAGGGTATTTCATTAGGAGGTTTATAATATCCTTTGACAGACTTAACTTCTCTGAGGTAACGAGGCTATTTGAGGAATACCAAACTTACTACCAAGAAGGGCAAAGAAATGAGAATGTAGTTAATAAAGAAGAAGGAGAGATTTCTTGGTGAATACTGTACTTTCTAAATTTATTATAAAATCTATTTTTCTCACATTTATAGGTATTCTAATAGAGAGCAATGGTCGAAACGTCAGGCCGAGCTCTTCATAGCCACCCAAGCCGCCCTATTGTCAAACAATAAAGAGAAAGCATTACCACCACCAGAACTCCAAAAGAAAATCACCAGTATATTGAAATCCAATCCTGACCTGTCTGGAGCGGTGGGTACTACATTAACTTTCAATTTCGATAACCACGTTTTCTCATCTTTAGCATTTCCTGTCTTACCTGAATTACTTACGTGTAGATGAATTCTGCGGCGCTCTGGATTGTCTGACCCATTGCTTCGATAGGAATGTTGACCCAGACGTTAAGTGTTTCAATGATGAGAAAAGTAAACGACATAGGTTCGCCGCTCTCAACTTGGCTATATTGCATTACAACTTTGGCCATATGTAAGAACGTTTGGATAGAATGATCAGATTTTATAGTATAGTTTTGCAGTGAGGAGGCTCTTTCTGCCCTGAAGGAATCTATCAAGATATCTCAAGAGGCTAATGATAATGTTTGCCTTCAGCACGCTCTGTCTTGGTTGTATCGACTGACTACAGTTAATGAGGGTCAATTAATTATACACTGTATATTAAAAAGTTCAGAATTAAGTTTGAGTTACACGGCATCATTGGGACTGCAGACTTTTGGGCAGTACTGTTGCTTGTATACTGGGAAGACGTATGATATATTTGAGGTAAGCCAAAGGAGCAGGAATATATTTTATAATCTCTTTGTTTTTGAACTATGACTTGCATATTTAACTCTGAAAATTGTTATAAAATTTGCAGACTCTGGTAAAGAGCGACATGATAAACTGCCAGCATAACTACAAGGATCTGATTTCAAATAACTACGCCATGAAATCGTCCTTGTGGCAACTCTATGGAAAAACTGAAATGTCATCTTTGTGGAGTCAATTACTTCTCTACCAAAATATGGATTCAACGTCCCCAACTAAGACTTACTACGGCGAAGGTTTCTGCCTGGCGATCTGCAACATAGCAAATCACCTTGTCCTCCAAGGCGAATACTCTCTAGTGAATTGCATATTAGGTAGTTAAATCAAAAGGTATTTTCATATTTCATTTAATATTTCTCTAGGTTTTGCGAAGGCGAGATTTCCGGACGAGCCAAACTCGCACATCTGGATGTTCTGCGAGACCTTGTTCGTTTTCACTAGGGCGTTGTATAGGGAAAATTTCAACGAAGCCGAATCTGCAGCCCAAAAAATAATGGTCTTCGACAAGAGGGAGAGTTATCTTAGGTTAGCCGAGGTCTACTTTTACAAAAGGGATTACATCGAGGCGGATAATTTCGTACAGATGCTACTCAACCAGCATGAGGAAGAAACTGCTTATAAATTCAATGACAAGTAAGGGATATTGTGCAGCAATGATTAACACCCAAATGAATTTAATTTGTCCTTGATTTCTTAAGTAGGGTCCTTGCTCTTCAAAAATTTTAAATCAACATTTATTTCAACGGTGTTCATCAAAATTTTAAATTAATTACCCATCTTATTTCTAGTTACTACTACGTTAGAGCGAAGATCCTCAAAGCTGAGATCCAGTTCGCTAGCAGTTACCCAGATTGGGTCCCGACAGGGGTAATATCTATTTTGGATAATTGCCTGACTGAGTTCCAAACGTCCCAGTTAGACTACCAATCGGCATTGATACATCTGCAGATTGCGAATTGTATGCTTCTTATAGGTTTAACTAGTCAGGCTGTGGCCATATTGGATAAATGTTTAGTCCAGGTGAGAAATGACCAGAAAATCCAGAAAGCTGTGTGAAATACTTAAGTAGTTTTTGAAAACATGGAATACTTCGACTCCTGTTTGTCCTGTTATTATGTTAAATTCCTGTAATGAACTAAAATGTTTGCAATATGTTACTGTCTGTTTAAATGTTTTAGATTTTGGCTCATGGTGGTTGTTATGATAGAGCAAGAGCGACTTTATTATACGCCAAATGCCTGGTGGCGGATTCTAATAAATTGGTGATGAGCAAGAGGGCGACTATCATATCGAACTGCGCTCAATTGTTGGAAAACGTGAAAATCGAATTTATGAAAGTCGAAGCGTACTCCAGAGTGAAAGATGTCCTTTATTTACAGGTAAGAAGAGTTATTGAGTACTTATTTTTGGCCTTCAATATTATTTTATGTAATTTTCCAGGCTAAATTGTACAATTTCCTGGATATGAAGTTGGAAAGGAATAGATGTTCGCGGGAGTACAGGATTTTAGATGAAGAGTATGTGACGAAAAACCCTTATACCCTTCTGAAATATGTTTAATTGTTTATATGCTGACTGATGGTAGAGAATAAAATTCAAAGATGTTTTACAGATTAAGATTAGGTGAAACTATGTAATTAGAAGTTGGAAAAACGAGATTGCACATCTTGTACATAATTACTATGCATAATGACTAATTTTCATCTTAAGAATAAATGATTCCAAAAGGAATTTAACTCATTAATTAGTGCCAAGGTTTAAGCCAATATACTGGATTTCTCATATTATCAAGATGTGGATCCATTTGGCTTTACAGGGCTTTAGAAAGGGGAAATCTCGGATCGACTCAGTAACGATGTAATTATATCACTCCATGATTTCAGGTGACATAATTAGAATAATTTACAGATAGACGAGAATGGGGAAGTACAGAGGTATATTAATGCATTTCTCTCCTTCTTTATATAGATTGGCCATCAACTTATTTTCCTCCCAATTCATTCTGATTCGGCACTTAAAACCTTTTCAAACTCAGAAAAAAGGAAAAAAGATTGCATGTGAGTTCGCTGAAATTTAAAATGAATGAAACGTTGGAATAGCGAGGCAATCACAGAACAACTAGTGGGTCAAGCGAATAACATTTCATGTCCTCCAGTGCTTTATGCAGCTCACTTCGCTCGCTCTTTCATTTCACTCACACCACCCCAATACGAAAATGACAGTGACACAGATAGGTGTTTTTTGTTGAAAGATTCGCGAAATGATTAATGATAATAATTAATAAATGTGGCGTTCGTGCGTGAAAACCTCTAATTATGTCTACGCGTTCACAACTCACGAAGGACCTGAACGGTAAGCGAATTAACGGGGGCCCGTTCCCCTGATTTCTCCCGGATTGTTTACGGTCCGTCTAGAGGGGAGTGTCGATGTTTATCAACGGGGAACTCGCCGAAAATCCAGTCTTCGATGTCGATCCAGTGTTCGGAAGTTGTTTACATTCGAACGCTTCTCCTTATCCCATTGTTATTAGCATCGGTAATTAAATTTATGAGTCATCGACGACTGCTCGGCCCGACGAGCCGCTTAATTGAGTTCCCCGAATTTATTTTTCCAATTTTACTCGGCATCGTTAGGGTGTTCAAGTGATGACCCACTGACCTTGCGATTTGGAGAACTTTCCACATCAAATAGTGACAATTTGTATGCGAAACTCATCCACACTCTAACGTTATTTAAATATATTAGGATCCTACATTTAAACAATTAGTCATTATGCATATCGGTATCAAAGTTTAAACAATTGACTCATTTTAAGGGATTTCACTTGCCTCAGCGAAAACCTGGAATTCGCTTGATGATTAGGTTATCCTGTTACATTGGTTGAAATGAGTTTGAAACTGAATCCTTAATAGTCCTTCTATCTGATTAGCTTTAATTGCATTAATGGGAATGTAAATCAATCTAAAAAAGAAAGTAAATAACATATATTATACTTATTTTATATACTGATCTCTTTTTTTTCTATATTAATAGAAAGCATAAAGTCCTCTGTTGGAAATAAGGTGAAGATCCTTTTCAAAAATGTGGTTCGGCTTGAAACCAAAGGAGACAAGACTGAAAATAGGGTTTTGGTGAGTTACAATTTTAATAATCTCAGTTCACCCGCAAATCTATTAATACCTTCGATAGAACTGTTGGAAATTGTTGTCTAATTCGTTTTTATGATGGCAATTAACCATTTTAACCAAAATCAATAATTCAGTTCGTTTAAGTTTCCCGCTTTCTTTTGTAAACTTTTGCAACGCTTTAAACCAAATGGGAGTTGCCAGATGGCGCTCAGATAGCTGACACTTGACACTTTATTGTTTGTTTCGCATTGAAAACGTAGTTACATTAAACTACTTTCTCTAAGTACCCATGTAATTAATCGAAAAGACGTGTTTTCACCAGCAAATGTGACTTATCCACCGGAGTTTTAAGTGAAAGTCTAAAACCCGCCAACCAGCTGTTCTCACTTCTCTGGACACACCTAACCTAACCTTTAAATTGTGACCTGACACTGACACATCGAATCGATTTGTTTCCTTCCCCGTCCGCTTCGAATTAAGCTCGATCAAAATGGGTAAACGGGCCGAGGTAGGTACCCCCAAGTACCTCGCCAACAAAATGAAGGCGAAAGGCCTGCAGAAGTTACGCTGGTATTGCCAGATGTGTCAGAAACAGTGCAGGGACGAGAACGGCTTCAAGTGTCACACCACCTCGGAGTCGCACCAGCGGCAGTTGCTTCTCTTCGCTGACAACTCCAGGAGGTTCATCGACGACTTCTCCTACCAATTCGCGAAGGGATACATCGAGATACTGAGGAGACAGTTCGGGACGAAGCGGGTCAACGCTAACCGAGTCTACCAGGAGTACATCCACGACAGGGACCACATCCACATGAACGGTACGAGGTGGGTCACTTTGACCGGGTTCGTCAAGTGGCTGGGCAAGACCGGCCAGGCCATAGTCGACGAGACGGAGAAGGGTTGGTTCATCACCTACATCGATAGGACCCCGGAGACGGTCGAGAAGGAGGAGAAGAGGAATAAGAAGATAAAAATGGACAAGAACGATGAAGAGAAGCGGTTGGAGTTCGTCGAGAGGCAAGCCCAGTTGGACCGAGAAAAATCGAAACCCATCGAGGAGCCCGTCTTTACAGAACTCGTTAGAGAAAGTGATGAAACATTAAAGTTAGATTTAAAATTGAAAACCAAAGTAAAACTCGAACCGGTCGCTGTCTTCAAACGTCCTACCGAACCTCGAGACACAAAAGATGTGAAAAAGTTCAAAATTGAAACAAAGAAAAAAACTGCCTTGGAAGAATTAATTGAAGAAGAAGAAATAAAGAAGGAAAAGAAGAATCGCAGGGATTATTGGCTGACTGAAGGAATCGTCGTCAAAGTCATCACCAAAACCCTAGGAGAAGAATTCTATAAACAGAAGGGTGTTATAAGAGAAGTCATCGGCAAATACATAGCGATAGTCAAGTTACTGGAGAACGGAAAGAAACTAAAAATCGATCAGGAACACTTGGAAACAGTTATACCGGCGATAGGAAAATTGGTTAGAGTCGTTAATGGTGCTTATAGAGGAGAAACTGCTACCCTACTAGCTCTCGATGAGAAGAAGTTCTGTGTGGACATTGAAATCTTTTCTGGTTTGCTTAAAGGGCGAAAAGTGGCTGGAGTTCAGTATGAGGATATTTCAAAATTACACGAATCATAAAATATATTTATATCTCTAACTCTACACAACAAAACTATTGTAATCAACTTTACAAATCTATTTTTAAGGTTTAACCCTGATGATTTCAATAAATGCGATTATGTAGATTCATAGTATACAATTAATTAATTATACTCTCTCATTACCTTAATACATCAATCACGACAGTTCTACTATAAAACAAACTTTCCAACATCATTCAAGCTTGAACTGAAAGTTTTCTACTTGGTAATTAAAATGGTATCAAATTACACCTTCCAGGTATTTTCACCATGCCGAATCCTATTGCTCACAGCGAAGGTGCCAACAAAAGTAAGGAGACTCAATTAATCTCCAATACGTTTTTGTCTACATAACATATTTCCAGATCGACACTCACTTTCACTATTTGGAAATACAGGCGTTGGAGAGCAAAAGGGGCAATCAATTGAGTTTAACTGTGAATGATAAAGTTTATTCATTCCTCGTAGGCGAGGACTCGACATGTAGTACAGAGGTCGATAATATGATAGGGGCACTGAACAATGCCATCAGGAACATATTCCCTACGGTGCCATTGCAACACATCATTCGGAAGGTAATGTTCGTAAAAAATGTGAAACATGAAGTTTATTCATTTTGTGTGTAGATTGAGGTGATTCCCAATACAAGGTTGCAACAGTTACGTGATTTAGAAGCAATAGCCAGTAGCAGAAGGGAGGTAGGGCCCTGTGGTGGTTTTTCTAATCAGTATGCATGTATGTGCGATTTCCATGGATTGACCTATCGGGAGGAAGTAGCGTGGGACATCGACAATATATACGTCGCCTTGAATACCAGGGAACTCAGCCTTAAGGATTTCGAGTACTTAGACCAGAAGTATGTAGAAAAACAAAGAGACTCAGTTCCTCTGAATATATTCTTTTCT
This sequence comes from Cryptocephalus moraei, assembly GCA_946251905.1. Taxonomy (NCBI): domain Eukaryota; kingdom Metazoa; phylum Arthropoda; class Insecta; order Coleoptera; family Chrysomelidae; genus Cryptocephalus; species Cryptocephalus moraei. Next base: position 30,623,666 of record OX276460.1, read on the forward strand.
TTCTTTCAGAGATTTAATACCTATTATTAGCGCCCTGGAGTACAACACTTGGTTCACTAAGTTGCGTGCTAATCAAGTGAAACTCTCTCATGACAACATTGATAGAATTTTACATGTTTTAAGGAAGTCTCTCAATTTAGAAGAAGTGTATCTTGACAATCTCGGCTTGAAGTCTGACTTTGTGAACAAGTTGTCAGGCGTTCTCAAGCTCAACCTTGCCTCAGCTTTGCATACTATAGATTTGTCTTACAATCCCATTGAAGACAAAGGTAACTAATCATCTCTGACGAAAACATTTTGTAATGCTTGTTTTCAGGTGCTACTTACTTAGGAAGTTGTATTCCAAAGCTCAACAAAGGTCTAGTCCATTTAAATTTGAGTCATTGCGGTTTAAGTGCTAAAGGAATCAATAACTTATTTTCAGCGTTTTGTAACTGTTCAAACACATTCTCCACGTTGACTTATCTTAATTTGTGTGGCAACAGTCTCAAGGATGATATTATAGTAAGTGTAAGTTCAAAAATATATTCTGAAAATGATTCAATTCTGTTGGTAGCAATTTCACAATTTCTTGTCTCAACCAAATGCTCTGCAATTCCTGGATATCTCCGCAACTGATATTATTCTAGAAAATGTAAGTCGAGTGCATTAGATATGAATTAAATTCTAACTGGGGCTTTTTCAGCTTTTTGGTGCTCTAGTTCGAGGCTGTACGACTCACCTAGTACATTTAAATATTTCTAAGAACCCTTTTAGCAGTAAGAAAAACAAAGAGGCTCCGATAGCTTTAAAGCAGTTCTTCAGTACGACTCTTAACCTTAAATATCTCAACATGTCTCACTGCAAACTACCCCAGGAGGCACTTAAGTAAGTAAGAGGTAATTCAGCATTAGATAGTGTTCAATGGTTAATTGACATTTTAGAAATCTACTGTTGGGATTGGCCTGTAATGAATTTACCAAAGAAATGACCTTAGATATAAGTAATTGTGGGTTAGGAAGTCAGGGGGCCCACGTTTTAGAATCCTGTGTGCATGGAGTTCGTTGCATTTCTAGTCTTGATATATCTGAAAACAGTAAGTAAACGACAGATAGTCTTTTTAAGAAATGTATTCTAATGTGGGTCTCATTGTTCTCAGATATGGATTCAGATCTGTGTAATGTGGTGATAGCGACAAGCAAGAACAGGTCATTGAAACATTTGAACATGTCTCGTAGTATGAAGAAGCACATGGCCCTCATTATGGATTCAGTTGTGCAAATCATTCAGGATGATGAATGCATCCTACAGTCTCTAATCATACCTGACTGCCGCTTACGATCGGATCTCTTCAATCTACTCAATGCCTTAGGCGATAACAAATCGTTAGAAACCTTAGACATCAGCGGTAATATGATAGGAGACTCGGGTGCTAGGCTACTAGCGAAAGCTCTGCAGATCAATAATAAATTAAAAACTATCATATACGATAGGAACAATATAACATTGCAGGGCTATACAGATATAGCATATGCCCTAGAAAGCAATAGAACAGTGCAATACATGCAGTTCCCAATATTCGATACTGCTCCCTGTTTGAAAGCAAACGCTGAAAGAACTGACCTTCTTATGAGGAAAATCCAGGATTTACTAAACCGCAATGTGTCATATAAACAACACCTACTAAAGACGTTCCCACTGCAACCCGGCTTTCTGCTCACCTCTAAACTGCAAGCATTAGATCGTCTCGTCCTTCAGACTCAAGAAGCTATAAAGAATCTTACATCCGAATCTATAGCTTCCAATAATGATGTTAATCACGCCACTGGAGTAATACAGGATGCAGAGAATGCCAAGCAGTTGCTTGTCAGGCTTCAGGAGGTCGCGCAACATAGGGACGATAAGAATCCTGTCGAGGAGAAATTGCAACATGTCGCTAATGAGATACATGCCAGTTTGTATGATTTTGTACAGGTAGACATTGAATCTTGATTACTTATTCATTTTATTGTGAAAATTAATTTTGCAGACTACCACGGAGAAGATGTTGAAGTGTTGCAAAGAACAATGCCCGTACGTTTTACATGATGATGAGATCGTTCAGGAAATCAAAAAGGAGACAAAGAAGAAGAAACAAATTTCGTTGGATTTCATTACGACTTGTATCAAGCAGCAGGCTGGTGTTGATATCATGAATAAAACAAGGTAAGAGGAAGACAGGATAAACGGTTACAGAATTTATCAATATACTGTGAATTACATAAATAACTAAACAGTTTACTAGTTTCATCACTCTGTATGTCTTATCTGTTTGAACTCTAGTAATGTTCAAAAATACGAGTTTTAAATTTCGCGGGTTCCACATGGTACAAGTGTCAGTTCCGTGTTACCTTTTTGGGTGGCGTGTGTTTTGGAGGTTATGTTGTGGAAAGGTGTTGATCGTCGATCGTGTGGCACTGATTGTCTCCAAGATGAACAATTCTCGTGTAGCACCAAATATATTAATCACCGGAACTCCAGGCGTCGGCAAATCGACATTATGCGAAAAACTCTCTCAGCTTACCGGACTGCAATGGTTAGAAATCTCGAAGATAGCGAAGGACTACAACTGCCTGGAAGAATTCGATGAGGAATACCAGTGTCCCGTCCTGGACGAGGACAAACTCCTCGATGGTCTCGAGGACGCCATGTCTGTGGGAGGCAACATCGTGGATTACTTCAGTTGCGACTTCTTTCCCGAGAGATGGTTCGACGTGGTGTTTGTGTTGCGTGCCGATAATACCACTCTGTATGATCGGCTCGTCAGCCGAGGCTACTCGGGAAAGAAACTGGAGGATAACGTACAGTGCGAGATCTTCCAGACGATCCTGGACGAGGCAAAGGCTTCCTATAAGCCGGAAATAGTACATGAACTTTCTAGTCAGACTCCGGAAGAGTTGCAACATAACTTGGATCAGATTTGTTTATGGATGCAGCAGTGGATTCAGAGCCTATGAATACATTTATAGTCGAAATCGGATAATTCATTCTTTAATTCTACATTGCCTTTCTTTATTTTGTTAAATAAAATGTTTCTAAGTAAGATGATCTTTTTTGTAACCTACCAACATCCAAGTTTTCCAAAATTTTAATGACTGCCATTACTCTAGGGAATTAAATCTGATGGTGGCCTCCTACTTATCGGAGCAGGTGACGGACGAGGTGTATGATACCCTGATGAGAAGTTACAAGATACTAGTCGGTGATGCCAGTGCAATAAGAATAGATTCGCCTCCGAGGAGGTCTAGGTTAAGTAGTTCGGATAGTTCTCGACACGGTGCTAGTGATATTTCTATAACGGACAGCAGTCATCAGTCGGACCATTCCCCATTGGTGAGATTATCCTTTTAGTACAACAAAATGTTTCTTATTAAAAATGTTTTCTTTCCAATGCAGAAGTTGGAATATTTGAATTTAGTAAGTATTTGTGCAGAGATTTATTAAAAGCACTTGTTTTCGTGTTGCACTTCTGTCGTGTTAGATTTGAACCTTTTTTCTTGTCTCTTGGTATTTGGTAAATCATTAATTTTTCTTTGCCAGGCAACCCCTCACATGTCAATTAAAAGGAAAAGTTTGCACGGAAGGAAATTACGGCCTAAATCTGTAGTGGATAGTGTGGAAGGTATATCAGCCGATGATATACCCAGTTTACTGCCGTCTCTCCCCAGTAACTCGGAGGAGGAGGATTCTGTCACTGAATTACCAAACACTAGTCACCAGCTACAACATTTAGTAAAAGGGATATTTCTTAACAAAGGTGAAGGGAAATATAAACTTCGTCTAGTCAGCAAGCTCATTGGCATGTTTGCAGGTCGACCGAGAAGGGCAAAAACCAGAGCTCCGACCAGGCCGGTGGTTAAACCGCCAGACATAACAGACTCGCTCTCGCAGGATCTGGTTGAAGGTCTGGACTCGTTCTTCCGTCCAGGTTCTGTGACGCCGACGTCAGACGATTGTCACTCTTTCCACACTGCTGGTAGTCCGAATCACGATTTCTCATCACCTACCTTAAGCGAAGATAGGAAGACGCCGAAGTTGAGCAGGAATTCCCCACTGTTGAGGGGTAAGTCTCGTAAATAAATAATCAGGCGTGTGATAGTGTTCTCTTGTAAGTACTCATTTTTGAAGTATTCTCTCTATTGTTTTAAGGGCTGATGACCCCAACGCCACGATCCAGATCCATTGACAATTTGGAGAAGTTCTCGCCTTCTTTTTTAAGAAAGAACGTGTCGGATTCGGCTTCGCCGTTAACACGAAGATTGACAGGTGAAAGTATAATATCGCAGGAGAGCAGTGATGGCAGTCTAGCCGCCGAATCCAGTTACGATCACTCTCCCGGCAGTACTCTATCTAAAGGCATATCGCCTGATGGCTCCAAAGCAGGTATGAAATTACTTTTATCCGGTAGTATTCCCCCAACACTTTGCCCAAGAACGAATAAATGTCAAATCTCCTTTTTGATTTTTAGATGAATCAGATCTGTCGAAGCAAAAATTAAAATCCTGTCCGTCGATCGCTCCTAAGCCAAGGCCATGGTCGATGGTCAATTCGAATTCGGAGACGAAATCCGCGGATCTCAGCCTACTGTCCGACGGTTCATCCCCCAATAATTCTACGGGTAACACGCCGGATTCTGCCGAGGCTCTTGACAGCTCAGAATCCTCTTCCATAGATCGCAAGCTATCGAAAGATTTGAAGCTCAAGAGAGGGGGTGGAGGAGGTAAGTAAAAGTTACAGGAAGAAATACAATTAAGACAGCTTGTTTGTATTTCATCATTCATTTAGATGTACACTCACGTCATACAGCTTACGTTGTCACAACCCATCTCATTTTGTCGCTTATGGCGTCTACGTTGGCTGTAGGAAAGAATATGTGTCTCATTGTATCTGCTTTTTGGGTTTTTTTAATTTCATTTTTCTTTTTGCAAGGCATTTTGCAGAATTATTTTCCAGATCGTGGCGATTTCAAGTTTTTGGCTCGTTACAAGGTATTTTTATATATGTTTACTTTTTTAATTGGTTTTTGCTTGATGTCATTTATCATTTTGCAAACATCCTACATGCATGTATATGTTGAAAAATAAAATAACGACTCCACATTTTAAGCAATGGTTTCTATGAGCTCGAAAACATATTTCTAGGGGATAACGTCCCATAAACCGGATTATCCCGCAAATTACTTGGAACAGAGAAGAGACAGTAATTACAACTGCAGAGGGGCAGCGGATGCACATATAGGTAGATGAGCCTAGAAGGAACGAGAAAGTTTAGACCTAATCTAGCGTAAATTAAGATTTTCTTGTTGTATTTTTGTTACCTTGGCTTTGATAGTAGGCATCTATTTTCAAAAGGAAAAAATGTGAGAGAAATAATAATAACGATTTAATTAGTATTACGGTATTCTTGACTGCCATGTTTTTAATATAGGTACCTAGCGAACAAATTTATTTTTTAGACTCACATATTTTTGTCCACACGAACAATTCTTATGCAGTTCTCGTGATATTTTAAGTGTTCGTTCATTGGGTTCCAATCTATTCCATTCCACAGTTTACCTTTAGATACACATTAGATTCAGTTGATTGTTATTACTCAGAGTAAGGTTGGTAGGCATTTAAAGGGAAATCAACATTTAATCACACACCTCGAGGATATTGTTAGTGTTCAAATGTATAAAGTCAAACACGAAGTTTTCATCTTAGGGATAGAAGTGATGAGTCTTCTTTATTGCTAGATTGGCATTTTTCGATCTCTCTTTTATTAAATATGATTTTGCCGTGACTGAAATTGTTGCTGGAATTGCTAATAGGTGTAATATTTTATTGAAATATAAAGGGTGTCTTTTAGTCGGACAAGTTTTTTTTATGACAAATAATTAGCAAAACTAGCAACATTAAGCTTTTTATATATGTTATTTCAAATTATCCATTGGCGTACATTGGATGTATTAAACTGCTTTTTGTGCTTATTTAAAATAGTACAAATATTAGTATTATTGATAGGTTTATGAATGCCAGTACGAATTTTTTTTCTAAATTTAAACATCAAATATTACTCATGTTAGGATATATGAAGTAAATTCTTCATGACACAGCACCTAAAGAAAGATATTTTGTTCTTTGTGATATCTATTATTTTTCCATTCCGGCAAATATTTCGATTTCACTCCGCACTTGTATATATATCTATTTGATATTCGTATATTATATTTTTATCTCATTTCTCGTGAAGTAGTGGTTTACTTTCTCTTATGTACTTGTATGAAATTTGTATCACTTGTTTATAATATTCCGAGACTTTTATACACTTCCATTGTAAAAAAATGCTTCCATTTTATGTAATCTTTTTATATTTTGAATAAAATTATTATTTCAGTTCAGTACGTTTTGTTAAGAATAAAACTCGAATTAATGGTGATAAATATTTGTATTTAAAATTAGTACAAAATTGGAATTTGTATTTGGTGTTTACTACGTTAGGTGGGTATCCTATCCGTTTCATAATATAATCCTGAGTAGATGATAATCCATGTGACCTATGAGTGGAAACGAACGAAATATTAAATTTATTTATGCGCTATTGTCTCGGGTATTTTTGACTTACAAGAAATCCAGCGAATGAAGTCATGAAACCTTCCTTGGTCAGTTCCCATGCGCCCCCATATTCATCCTCATCTACATTTTGAAAACTATTACAATAGAAATATATCACACCAGTGTTTATTATTGCGAACCTGGAAACAAATCATGATATTATAATCGCTTCGGTTGAATTCAGGAAACTTACAATATTAATCCTAAGAATCCTTTCAAAGGTAGTAAACCCCAGATTATCCCTAAGAGTACTCCGAGAGCCTGCCTCGCCCAATAGATGACGTCTAGAAATTCCTCCTGAAATTGATAATCGCGATTAAATTAAGAAAAATGGGCCATTACACTTAACCAACCTTATCCGGCCATTCGGAGTTAGCCTGAAACGCCTTGGCCCACGCCGTCGACCGTTTGGGAGTAGGTGTTAATCCATTTTTCTCTTGAGTCCTAACTTTAGTGACCATCTTTCATGTGTATTATAAAAGAAAAATTAGAAAAATCAAAAAGTGAGAAATTGCCAATGAGGCAACTCACTGATGACACTGACAGTACTTTGACACGGGACAAGAGGAGCTGTGAACGGTTGTATTTGGGGTTGCCTGCTTTGTGGAGGATTACTTTGGGATGAAGGATGAATAATTAATATAATCGTGGGTTGGGTTGGGTAGTTTAATATAATTGTTTCCAGGAAAGAAATTTGGGTATGTAAACTACGTTACATTTTGAAAATTGTCTCTGTTCTCAGATTTGCTAATATGACATACGTATGTTATCTGTGACAGCATGACGTTAAACGTCAAACGTAGTTTGTAGGTGGCACGTAAGTGATATTTGTGATCGTGTAGCCTTCCTCGATAAAAAGTGGCGATAAAGTAGTCCCAGTAGCTAGGATTCGCGTACTCCACAACGCAGTTTAAAATGGTAAATAACAATCATCACAATATCTGATACTCTCGGTATCTTATCTCACAGTTCATAAGAGTCTTGCGACTTTCACTTCGTCTGTCCGGTGCAATGAACCAAAAGATACGTTTCACTAAAAAATCGGAACGGTTCTTGTTTCTCCTAAACCGATAACTGCCCGTGTGATGTTACCATAGACGCTGTGTTTGTTTCTAGATTCTGGTGTGATAATGGAAAAATTCCCTTTGAACAGATTCGGCCCGCCGTCGGCTCAAAATTCGCCCTCTTATCAGTCGGTCAACAAAAAGGTAACACATGTTGTGTCAGCTTGTATAACGTAAAGAGAAGGTCGCCTTGCTTGGGTAATTGTAAAGACAGATTGTTCTGTATAGAATCCAGGCTGGAGTGCATTTTGATATGGCCATGGAAAGTTTTAAGGGGAAATCATGACACATCCAGAGTATTATTTTTTACTGTACCCAAACAATCTATAACTAAAACGTTTTTTTCGTTATTGATGTACCCAAAAACTATAAATGTTCCATACATGAATATGTTCTTGTGTATGTTTAAGATGAGCGATTGTAGTCTTGTATTTAGTCCCCATCCCACATGTGCTGTTTATGTTTGGTTTCATCAAACTCAGTTTAGTTATTCTTATACTGAACCGATCACAACCAAAAATTAAAAGTAGTGCTTAGCAACTAAACTTGGTTAAATCAAGGGTAAACAGCTATAAGCACTCCTATACCAAGTCATGGTGAAATGCTTTCTAACTCATGAGTAGATCTAACTAGAGCTTTTGTAAGGAGTGAACTAGAATACTTGGATCTCAGATTGGACTAAATACCCCCATCTGTTTCATTGGTAGTAGATTGGATTGTCTCAATCTGTTTTTTCGTTTGTCCGTGAAAAGTCTCACTAGCCAATATCTCGTGCTAAAACTATTAAGACTTAAAATTGTTCTATTAAGAAGAGAACTTCAAGTCCATAGTCTTACATCTCTTTAGCCTTCAGAATTTATAAACTGTTATCTTATCTGTTTTAAATTGATGGAGCTCAATCATGACTAATGTTATTTAGAGATAAACATTTTAAACCAAAGCAATAAACCATGTTGTATAGCTAAAAGAAATGAAGATCTAGTTAGTCAGTGATATGAAATTTTGTCTACTAAAATCACTTTTTTGTCAAATTTTATCACCTTTCATGGTATTTCAAATATGAGTCGATATATATTTCCATTATGGGAAAACAATTTTTTGTAATGGTGTTGGGAGCATTCCTAGAGAGTATTGTTGACATTATTAAAGTAATATTTCCAACCAATTGCAAATATTTTATGAAATAAGTTGCCAGTTTCAAACAACAAGACAGTTGAAGTGTATTTATTGATTTACCTGTAAAATTGTTTCTTTACCTCGAATTTCTTTGAATCTCTTTGTCGACTATCAAAGCAGGAAATTCTGGGTTTACCATAGGAATGTCTCGAAATAGCTGACTTAAAAAAGGGAAATTCAATAAAACGCAAATTACAACTTATATCTAATCAGGAAAATAAATGTGCCTATCATGTATATGGAAAAATACGCTTTGTACCCTTTGGAATCAACACTGAGTTGTGTATGTATTCCCGATTTTCTAAGAGTTCTTTTATGGAAGTCTAATGTGTTTCAACCAGAAATATTTTAATTTGTGGGAACCATTTCGTTGAATATTGTGGACCACTATTTATTTTCTCTTTAACTCAACGCCACTGGAGAAGACGAGCAAAAGTTAATTTAGTATAGGTGTAATTAATATTTTGTCTTTTTTTTACATAAAAGTTGTAATGAGCAATATTCCTCCCTTTGATTTACTTTTTTGCGATAAACATGAATCACCACCCTGTATTTTTTGTTCAATAAGTAATTAATGATTCAGTAGCAGTTTGAATAAAAAAGTACTACCACCACGTAACAAAGAAATTGTGCTTATTAAAGGTATTCCGTTAAGTTTATAAATGAAAGTAGGTGGCGATGTAAAATATTGATACTGTAATTGCTAAAACCTAGTTGTGCAACTGTTTGACCTACTTATTGCTGATAATCGTCTTCAATTAATTTACTTACTAATTTTTATCCTTATAGTTAACTTTTCATTATAAATATCGCTAATTAATCACTTCATGATTTCTTGGACGCTTCACATTATGTTTGCATAATATGCAAAATATAACTCACGAATTTCTAAACAGGTACCTAGTAATTAATAATATTGTTATTGAATAAAATCAAAATTGGGTTTTCCCGCGGTATTCCCTTGTACAACCGGTATATTAAATTTTATAATTAGAGCCGATTATTGGTAGAATATTTACCTTCGCGGCACATCCGACAAACCGATAAAGTATCGATTTTCTCGCGCATGCCAGCTTTTTCCACTCCTACTCCTTTTTCCACGCGTCCACGTTCCATTCCGAGCTTTTCCATTCATACACGTTCATTCTTTCTTTTTCCTTTTCTCTTTCTTTTCTCGATGGTGATTTTAGTACGCGAACGGAAACTCGAAGGCGACGACTTACGTGAGTTCTCCGGATGAAATGGTCGACATCAACACTTCTGGAGCAACCGGAGCCTCAGGTGAAAGGACTACTAGATTGAATGAAGAGGAGGACGTCCTGTCGCATTGTAAGTGAAGTTAATTCATTTATTAGGTCCTATTAGAGATCTTTTAAAAGGTCATTACTGATGTGATCTTGTAGGAGAGCCTACTCATATCGTAAAGTTGGATCAATTGTTTTTCCTGTCTGACAAATCGAACGATTTAAATGAGTATTTCTTGAAGCTTCTCATTCAGCTAACCTAAACAAATCTCATTAGCGAAATTTTTAGTATTCGTCTTGCGGTTAAATTTACTTTTGTTCACCACTTTAAGTTGTCATTGGTGTAATCCCAAATATCCATCACAATTAAAAAAGGAGATAACGAGGATTAAGTATGAAATGTAGTTATCGCTTTGCACTATCGGCAATTAACTGATTAATATTTTTTTAAGTACTACATTATATTGTTTTTGTTGTATTAATCACTTAATTAATTGTTTTCAGATTCAGTGTCTTACTCAGGATCGCATGGTAAGAATACCTCATTTCTATTATTGTTGTTCACAGCTAATGTTACATAATTTAAAACGTTTTACCATGACGATTGATAGTAATTCAGTCGTGTTCAATCAATTACATACAATTGAATTTACATTTAAACAGATGCCGCTGATATTCCCGGTATCGGACAATATGACGATTTCCACACCATCGACTGGCAGAGAGATATTGCCAGGGATCGAATGCGACACAGGTATAAATAATACATGAAATTAACATTGGTGATTTATTCTGTTGCTAAAATAATCATAGACAAGGCGACCTAAAAAAAAAATAAATAAATAAATAAATCATGGCTATCAACCACAGCGTTTTCACTGAAATATTCAGGAAATTCATACTAGTACTTGACTTCATGGCAAATTTGAATTTTACTAGCTACCTTGTGAACAAGAATAGCTGAACCTCAACTTCCTTCCTTTAAATATACTTTCGTCTCCAAACTTGCATTTAAATATCCAAAAAGAGATAATACTTTTACTTACCATATTTGATGACGCCAACCTCTTCTTTAATTAATTAATAAATGAAACACATACATAAAACATTCTCTCAACTATCTTGTTTTCTATTTCTTATTTCCTAGGTATATCGTGAAAAGGAAGCAAGACTCCCTTTGGAACCTGATAGAGAGCGCTCATGATGCCTGGTCCGGTTGGTTGTGCGTGCTCCTGGTGGGGGTGTTCACGGGAGTCATCGCAGGGACGATAGATATCGGGGCGAGCTGGATGACAGACTTGAAATTCGGGATATGCCCGCAGGCGTTCTGGTTAAACCAGGAGCAGTGCTGTTGGTCGTCGAAGGAGACCAGTTTCGAAGGAGGGAACTGTCCCCAGGTAAGGGAAGGGGTTTTAGTGATTGTTAAGATATTGCATGGTTCCTATTACAGGGAAATAATTTTTCTTGGTACTGTACTGTTATGGTAGTTTGATTTTATCTTTCCAGTGGTTGACCTGGGCTGAAGTCTTGGGCCAATCAAGATCCGGTGCGGTCTCTTACATCATTTCATATCTATTCTACATAGTGTGGGCGATATTGTTTGCTGCCCTTTCTGCCTCACTTGTTCGTATGTTTGCGCCATATGCTTGTGGGTCAGGTATACCAGAAGTAAGGAGGATCATTGATTAAGACAGGTTGGCATTATTCCATCACTTACTTTTTCCAGATAAAAACCATCCTCAGTGGTTTCATAATCAGGGGCTACTTAGGGAAGTGGACTTTGATAATCAAATGTGTCGGTTTGATCTTGTCCGTATCGTCCGGATTAAGTTTGGGTAAAGAAGGCCCCATGGTGCACATTGCGTGTTGTGTGGGTAAGTAAAAGAATCGAGTTGTTTGCTAATTTAACAGTGACGAATTGTTCTAATATGCAGTGATACTTGACTATGTTTGATGCTTGCAGGTAATTTTTTTTCGTATCTATTTCCTAAGTATGGAAAGAATGAGGCGAAAAAGAGAGAGATTCTCTCAGCCTCTGCGGCAGCTGGGGTGTCGGTAGCTTTTGGTGCGCCAATTGGAGGAGTTTTGTTCAGTTTGGAAGAGGTAAAGAAATATTTAGTCATTTTAAAAATGATTTTTGAATAATTTCTTTTTATCTTATTAGGTCAGTTACTATTTTCCGCTAAAAACATTGTGGAGATCATTTTTTTGTGCCCTCATAGCTGCCTTCATACTACGTTCTATCAACCCATTTGGTAACGAACATTCTGTTCTTTTTTACGTAGAATACAATAAACCGTGGATATTTTTCGAGCTCATCCCGTTCATCACGTTAGGGATTATTGGGGTAAAACACATTGTTTGATTGTTTATTGAAAAATTACTATTGTTTTGTATTGCAGGGGATAATAGCGACATTGTTCATAAAGGCCAATCTCTATTGGTGTAAATATAGGAAATTTCACAAACTGGGTCAATACCCTGTAACTGAAGTGTTGGTTATCACCGTTATAACGGCGATTATTGCCTATCCAAACCCTTACACCAGGATGAACACCAGCCAATTAATTTATTTGCTATTCAGCCAGTGTGGCATCTCGAATTCAGACGACTTATGGTATACCAGTCGAACTTGAAATCAGTACATTTTACCACTCTTCCATTTTTAGTGATTATAATCGTAACTTCACGGACGTAAACTCGGCAATAGAGATCGCTAAGGCCGGTCCCGGCGTCCACAAGGCGATCTGGTTGCTAATCCTCGCGTTGATCCTCAAACTTGCCATGACGATCTTCACGTTTGGTATTAAGGTGCCGTGCGGCCTTTTCATTCCATCTTTGTGCCTCGGTGCCATCGTCGGGAGACTCTTCGGCATAGGTAAGGGAAGATGAATTTAGGCACATCAGAAAGGGGAATGCATCTCCTAACCAATGGTAATTTGAGTATAGGCGTCATCAATGTTAATTGAAACTGCTTAAAAAAAAAACAAAAATTATATGTAAGAAGCATTTATGATTGTCGGTATGGTATGATGTTCTCGTTCTCAGGTATGGAACAATTGGCGTTTAAGTATCGTAAGATCTGGCTCTTCAGCGGCGAGTGTTCGACGGGCGACGATTGCATAACGCCCGGTCTGTACGCGATGGTCGGCGCCGCTGCGGTCCTCGGTGGCGTCACCAGGATGACCGTCTCCCTGGTGGTCATCATGTTCGAGCTGACCGGCGGCGTCCGTTACATCGTACCACTAATGGCCGCCGCCATGGCTAGCAAGTGGGTCGGCGACGCCTTGGGCAGGCAGGGTATATATGACGCTCACATCGCGTTAAACGGTTATCCTTTTCTGGATAGCAAGGATGAGTTCCAGCATACTTCGTTGGCAGCTGACGTGATGCAGCCAAAGTAGGTTTTAGTTTTAGAGGCAGTGATTGAAGTTCTTCATGAAGAATGCACTTTATGGCAAATCAGTACAAAAGTGACAAAAGCATTATAACAAATTTAATTACCGCTTTGCCTAGAAGATCTGTGATGGTCATAAAATCCAGTAGATATGGCACTGAATGCTAAGTGCTTAATTTGTTTTTAATGATTGTTGTCATTATTGCTAAAATATCTAATAACCTTTAATACACCTAGTTTAAAACTATTAGGTTAATTTTGAGAATCGCGCATTATTATTTTAGGCGCAATGAAACGTTGAGCGTCATAACCCAAGATTCAATGACTCTCGACGACATAGAGGCGCTCCTGAAAGAAACCGAACACAACGGATATCCGGTCGTAGTATCGAGAGAATCCCAATACTTGGTCGGTTTTGTTCTAAGGAGAGATCTGAATTTAGCAATAGGTAAACTAATGGATCATTTGTTGCTTGATTCTTATAAAATATTAATTTTTAGCGAATGAGAAAAGAATGATGGATGGTATATGTGGTCAGTCGCTGGTACTTTTCACGTCGGGTAACACCCCTCAAACTTTAGGACCCCCACCCCTAAAACTCAAGAAGATCCTAGATATGGCTCCTATTACTATCACTGATCAAACACCGATGGAGACTGTAGTAGATATGTTCAGGAAATTGGGGCTGAGACAGACGCTGGTTACACATAACGGGTAACAGAAGTGTAAAATGTGTATTGTTGCTGTTCATAATATATTTTCATTTTTCTAGGCGACTTTTAGGTGTGATAACGAAGAAGGACGTCCTTAGGCATATCAAGCAGATGGATAACGAGGATCCTAATTCGGTTTTATTTAATTAATAATTCTAATCTATTTTATTAAATATTTATATTTGTATATACAAATACTGCTGTATATTTCTCAAGTCCTGTAGGTCATATAACAATAATTGCAAAGTAATAATTTTTAATTCACTGTGTTATCGATTATTATTATTAGATTATTTTAATGTGTTATGCAATGTTGAAGTATTAGCGTTTTACCGTCTTCCCTCCCTTTTACCACTACTTTATCACACACAGACACTTTTAGAGACTTTATTCATTTTTAATTGTTTTTCATGGACATATTTTAAATTTGTATATTTATTATGTTTATAATGCTCAGAATAATACATATAAGTAATAAATGAGATTTTATAAAACAAATATGGCTACAAATGTAGTTTGCTCTTAGGGAATTTTCAATTGTTTTCAGGTGGGTTTGTCATTCAAAGGATTGTTTTTGGGGATGTGCAGACCATACAGTTCGTCCGAACCACATACCTACACACAAAATAACAGATGCAAGTGCTCATGTACACAGTGAACAGAGTGATTCGATTCTGGTGTGTTGGGTGAGGTGACTCTGGAAAGTGCGTTTTCGCGCTTCGCGGCGACAAAAATATTTCGGTCATGCGGAAAAACGATGTCTTTCCTGGCACGAGTCCCGCCTAATCTAAATATAATCGGCGAATATGACCCCCGTAGTGATGAGTTAGCAAAACATAAACACACGGGTCGCACATATTATCAAAGCTCTCAATAGACACGAAGATAAGGGCTTTATCGGCCGCTTGAGCCCATTTAAAAAAAATCACACTCGATTGGACTTGAGGTCACTGACAATTCGATAATTCTTTCGATTCCCGAGCGGTCCCCCAGACGATCACTCTGCAGCGAGGAAGAGGAGTTCTACGAACTTCGCTGGTCCTGAGACGGGATTATGGTGGTAAGCTTATAGTTTTAGTTATTGCAAATGTAGTTTTAAGCCAAGGGGATTGTTTTGGAGAGGACTCAAAGTCGTTGAGTGTTTCCAGATTGGAGCGGACTATGGAATTGTTATTCATGTCTGTGAGTCACACTGTTTTGCTACAGATCAAGGACATGAAAAGTTATTTCGTAACACTTTGCATGTAGTAGTACTTTAAGGGCTGGTGATGGTTATGCGCGACGGCTACCATTTGTTAAAAGGGCTGAAACTGTTAAAAGTACGCCGTGAGAAAAATTGTATTATAAATAATGACGTTGACCCGAGAGACCTTCTTCGGCAAAATCACACTTCCGCAAATATATTTATAAACAAACGTTCGCGCTCATTATCGACCTCGTTCGACTTTTATTCCAGTGGATCTGAAATCTGTTTCGCCTCTGATAAACGAGTAGTAGGTAATAACCGTTAATCATTTTCGTTTCAATGCGACACACCGAAAATATCAAATGATTTTATTTCTACATCACATCTGCGCCTGTTGTGTTCCAATGTGGCGTTCAAAGAACTTTCTAAAGTAAGCGTATTATGACTTCTACAGCTACTTTATTAGAATGTTATATGCGATTACAGTGCTTGATAATACAAAAAAGTACTCGTTATGTAACGTGGTAAGAAGAATGTAAGTCGAGAGTAATATCACTGTTTTTTTTTTAACACGTACGTACTGCAAAAATGATAATACTGACTGGTGAGCTACAGTACAAAGTCTCAAATCAGACGTCCTTTGAGATAACATTGCATGTAGTACTAGAGTAGAAATGTTATCCGAATGTTTACAGAGTTTAATCGTAAATATTTACGTGAAAAACTGTCAAACATTGATTAGGCAATTTATAACAATTCTTCTAATGATGTGAAACGTAACGTCTGGATCAAAAACAATAGAAGCAGGTGGATATAGATAGAGCATTTTACGTTGCCTTGGTTAAACGTATGTAAGTAGGATTTCGTGTCACTTATCATTTGAACGGTAAGAAAGATGCTATCACAGACACTAAACACACTTTACGAACTGAGTAGATAACACCTTTGAATAGGACAAGATACAATAGGCTTGTTTCAGCAATACATTTGCAATGAAATACTTTATATAATATTCTTTTAAGTCTAGAATGTTAGTGGAGTTAGAAGTGGCAGTTGCTCTTCTTGGTTCTCTATTAGTCATGAACCCTATGGAATAGTTTGAACACTTTTTGTGTAACGCATTCCGGGAGATTTAAAGATTTTCCGAGGAGCGTGCACCTGGAGATTGTTTACGAACTCGCACCTTGCGCGACGTAAATGTTAAATCTATTATCCAGTAATTATGATCAATGTTATCGAGGCGTTCTGTTAGGAAGTGCTTTTAAGAGAAAGAATGAGACCTCAGTACGTCCCTGGCGAAGGTGCAAGCAAAGGCCGCCGCTTTAGATCTTCACACACACACACGCGCTAGGTAAATAAATACTCTCGATGATGATAAAACCGGCCCGATGGAAACTGAACGGGTTCAGTTCGACGTTTAATACCGCGGAGCGATCGACGATAACTCTCGTGGCCCAATATGTTGAACGAAGAAGACTGCGAGATCAACCTCAGGAACTTCTCGGAGAAGTTCGCCCTCGCGGAGTCCTTCTCGAGGATGGACCTGACGGGGGAGAAGCGGAAGATGGCCCAGAAGTTCGGGCTGTTCGACGACTCGGGGAGTTTCATCCCCCCGAAGCAGCTGCTTATGATTTTAGTGAGGTGAATAATCGCTTTTGATTTTTGTTTGAGGAAGTGGTTCTTTTCTGGTCGGAGATCACACTTATGCAAATCTAGTGAATATTTTCTATATGGTGAAAGTTTACTTAATCCACTTCTGCCCCAAGGGGCACTTGGTTTATCCTTGCCCCCTTGCGTTTACAACGCCTTTTCGAGTTATTCCACTATCCCCTTGGTGCCTTGGTTATTTCTTGGGGAAATATCTGTAGGTATATCGTTACTTAGTACTAGTAGTACCTTCAGAGAAAAGTTGCGATAAATAGGCGAAGTGGCTTAAGTAAACATTTGCCATTTCTAGTCAATAGTGTTATACATATATATTGAATTTGTATGATGGCGGCCACTATTGAGGGAGTTTCATCCTACTTCACTATATAGTGATTTCAATAGTTTTCCCTTCTATTCGGCGAGTTTTATATATCCATTACTAATCTTTTTATCAGATATTAAATATTCAAACTTTCCAGAAAATTTGGAGTACCTGCATCATAACTGTGAATTAATGTTACAGTTGAATGTTCAGACAAGGCGCATTTTTAGAATTTTCCATTTTTCCATTACTTGATTTATTTTTATCTCCTATTTGTTCCTTTCCTGAAGGAACTATGGAATTTTTTTTAATTCAAAAGATTTTTATTTCTGTCGATTCAAAGGGTTCGATTTCAGTAAGGGAAACATGTAGTACATTTTCAGCCCATTGAGCAGTATAGTACTTAAAAACATTTAAGAGAGAATCGTCGTGTACGTTTTGGCTCACTACTATTCAATCTACCGGCAGTTTCACCAAAATTATTTTTTTAATAATTCGGAAGTGCTAATTATTTGAAACTCCATTTTTGTTTCTTTCGCTCAATGTCAATGTCACAAGTACCTACATCTCTCATTTTTCCTAAGGTAAAGAGAACCTCTGGTATAGGAACCGTTAAAACCAAATTTCGAGATATCTACTAAGTAAAAGGTCATACATGTGTCGCTAGATTAGATTAGTCTTCGACGTTACACAAAACTTCAATTCGTCTCGCTCAACCTTCCCAATAACGATTTATCATACATGAATGAATGTGCATTTCCGTCCCGTGGTGCGTTTGCAGTTCTTTTCCTGAACCGGGAAGCGGAAATCGGAAGCACGCCCAGCGATAAAAGTATTTCGTATTAAAAGAGTCACGTTCGTCACGCAACAAAGGAACCAAGCAATACTTCTAATGGGCCGTTTTGCGCGAGATTTAAAGGTCAAGTTTGGAAGATTGTTTATGCGTGAAAATTAGAATAATCGGATCCCGACCTTGTCAATCGAATAGCATTGTTCCGATAACGCCTACGTGTACGTGCTCGCACAATAACATACAGAGATGTTAAAATTCTGACGTGAACTGCGGCGCTATTAATTTCTAATTTGTTGGCAATACGTCATTTGGACTGATATATGCATAAATTATATAATCCGGTCCAGTTCAGGAACTAAATCGTTAATTAATGTCGCGCGTATTCTTGTAAAACTTTTACTCGTGCTACTTTTCGGTCAAAATTTAACCGTATGACGTCTGCACGCGGCTACCGTTAATGTTTGCTACGTTATTTATAGTCTTCCAGTTCAAACAAGAGGAGTTTAAACGGTTATCGGAATGCGTAACGTTCCATTGTGATGTGCGCGTTCAAGATGAGGATTTTTAGAATACACTGAAATTCAGGGAGATACAGAGAAATCCAAAATTTTCCGCTTGTGCTGTAAATTTAATTAGAAAGTGAGCATTTCTAATGGAAAAATGCAAATTTAAGTTGTGGTTGTAGAAATTGAAATTCATCGATAGAGTGTGGAATTTTAATTAAGATTTATAACCACTATGGCCCATGGATTGTTACTTATGATAATAGATTCCTTTTTTGGTTAAAATGTATTTATTATTCAATTGTAATTGGGAGTCTTTCCTTAGTATATAACCAGTCTTAACTAAAAATAACTTAATTAGGCGATTAACAGGGTACGAACGTTTTTAAGTTGATAACAAATTGACGTGATTTTTATCGAACACCTTTGAATCAAATATAATGTCACGTAGTTGTTTGAATCTCAAAGCAGGTTATACATTTTTCAAGGTATGAACGTTATAATGTAGTTCTTTTAAATGGTTATGGTAGCGAGCTGCGTCCAAAGTTTTGTACTGTTACAAAAATATTAAAAGAATCCCACACTCATGATACATTTCACTTAAAATTGCAATCTTAAAGGTCTGACAGGAAGAATAAAATAACAGAAATAATTTTCCTCGTAGTTGATTCCTTAGAAAAATTAAAACGCTAATAATAAGAAACTTTTCTACAAAGCACTGCAAACAGAAATTAAGTAATAGCAATGAAAAAGTAAATTTGTAATTACGTGTCCACAATACTTCTATTCTATAACAATAATTGTTTTATAGAGTCTTCCCAACCAGTCGCACACCATAGAATAGAGTGGTGCATGCGCAGTAGATGTAGAGAAGTGGCCGGTTTCTGATTGACTGAAACTGTGGCGCGAACCTAAACTCTTCGGATTTATAGTGCGATCCAACCAATCGAACTCGACTGTTGCTCGTCCGCTACTGCGCATGCACCATTTCTGTGTAAATCTCGCAACTCTGCCATAGAAAGACCTACTATTTTGTATTATGTGATTTTCCATTAGGAATAAGGAATTGTTCGATCTTTGAGAGAAACACTAAAATTTCCTCGCCCCTTTTTAATAAATCTAAATAGTAATTAGTAAACTCTTCGACTTGTCGGTGGGCGACATTCTCTTTTCACCTCTCTTTTTCACGGAACAGAAGCATTTTTTCGCTCCCACACGGAACATAACATAAGATTGGCGCGAAATACAAATTCGGCATTAAATTTGTCGGAGGCGAAACTTTTTGTTTTATCGCGCGAGTTACGAGAGAGTACTTGCCTGGATACACACTTATTCAGCTGAACCAGCATTCTCAATGCAATGTTATAAATACGACCAACTGAGGTGTATCTTCAGACTATTGTTGTTAGCCTTGCAATAAACGTCTCACGTGTGTAGTAAATTTTCGTTTTTAAAAACCCTGCCTAAAGGCACGACATCGTAATTGGCGCAGTCAGTAGGATATTTCGGGAATTGAACGTATCGAACGGGCAATTTAATCGTTTCAACGACTAACCGGAAGAACCTCAAATCGGTAAAAACTGTAAATTCGAGTGAATATCGAATCGAAAGCTGCTTTCCTGTTCGAGTGAATATCGGGTAGTGAAAAGACAGTACCAGTTTACCTCAGAGACACGAGTCGAGTACTCCAGCAGGGAAACGAGGACTACACATCCTGGGAGAGGAACACCAATCGTCCGAACCTACAGGAACTAGGATAAGAAGATAGGACTAAGGACTAGGAACTAAGATTCAAGAAATGAAGATAATCGTCTTAGCGTAAGTGCTCTTTCCAATTTTTTTCCCATTCTAACTTTCCCCATCGTGCTAGTAGTTATAAAATAATAATAATAATTAAGCTAAACTAGATTAAAGTTATCAAATTTGATGAGTGAACCCGATTTAGACGAATTAGTAGAGTTATTTGCCGAGAAGTTACAACCAACTCCATCTGAAACCGCCCCTAGTAATTTACATACCACAATGGCTACGACTCCGACCAATTATCAACTACTTAGACTTTACTTAGATTCGATCCCTCCTTATGAAGGAAATCCTCATACGTTAACGATTTTTCTCAGTAATTGTGAGAGCCTGATCAACGCATTTGCAAGTCCAACCGATGCCGGGTTGAATTCATTTTTATTACGAGCTATTGTAGGCAAATTGACGGGTAGAGCGCAAATATTAATTGGATCTCGTACAGAGCTTCAAACTTGGAAAGATATAAAAAGTGCTTTAATTTTGAGTTTTGGAGACCAACGAAATATTGATTGTTTAGTTCAAGATTTAATTAATTTACAACCAAACAAAAACGAAACCCCATACAATTTTGGCATGAGGTGTCAAGACTCTAGAAGTCTTATTATTTCCAAACTAAATTCGATTGAAGGTATTACTAAAGAGGAACATAAGTTGCGATTAAAAAATTACGACGATTTGGCTTTAAAAACTTTTATTAGAGGTTTGCCTTTGCCTATTCAAACTAATGTTCGACTAAGGTCGCCAAAAGACTTAGAGACCGCCATGGGCTTAGTAATCGAAGAAGAAAATTTCTTATACTCTACCAGAAGTTCCAATAACCTAAATACAAACGTTTCGTTTAAGCCTGGCTTACGAATTGCTCCTGCGACAAATCCAAGTTATGGGATGCGTCCAGCGTTTATTCCGAATTTCAGTAACGTTCGACCTATGTCACATCCCCCTCGTCCCGCATTTCAACCTAACTTTACAGCGCGCACCCCATTTTCGAGTTTTCAACATTTTAGGCCAAACACATTTCAGAATTCTCAACAATTCAGACCTAATTACCAGTCTAACCCTTCATATAACTGGCGTCCGAACAATAATTTCCCCACTCGCCTTCACCCATTTTTCCAAACGCAAAGAAATTTCTCTCAAATTCAACCTAACCGTCCCAATACCTCTCGCAACGATCAACCGGAACCAATGGACACATCGTCTAGTAATTCGAGAATTCAATCGAAACCCAATTTTATTGCAACCGAACTTTTCAACCAAACGATCCATAACCCCTACCAACATCCAGAATTTTACGAATACCATCAATTTGATAATTCTCACAACTACGAGTATAATCAAGACTTATACCACACGGATGTCTACGATTCTTATCTCGCTGAAACTCAATATCCGACGGACTATCACGAACTTACACATGTCACGAACAACAATACAGATTACGACCTACCATCTCATTCCCAACCGACTCAGATGAACGAAACCGAAGAACGTCAGGATTTTCCGCAAGTTCAGAGTTCAACCAACCCGACGTAATATTAGTTAACGCGTTGAAAGCAAATTTACCTTATATCGAAATTAAAGAACTTAATGCTAAGTTCTTAATTGATACAGGTAGTTCAAAATCTCTCATTGACCCCGATTTAGCACATAAGTTTTATCAAAATTTTATTTTCCAAGAAAATTTCAACATACAAACCGCTCACGATATCTCTTATCATGATGAAGTAGCTAACATTCCCTTATTTGCCATATTTAACCTGCCAGAATTTCATAAATTTTATCTCTTTAAAGTTAGTAACAGATTCGAAGGGATCATAGGCGTAGATTTACTAAAACAATTAAAGGCCGAAATAAATGTCAGTAAGAACCAAATTATTACTCCGAATGCTATCATCCCTTTAATTTTCGACACGAATATCAAGGATAACCAGCTGCAAAATTATTCTATTACAATACCGAGTCGTTGCCAACAATTAGTTAAGCTACCAGTAAAGATAAAAAATGGATTGGGTATACTTAATTACCAAAACTTTGGAAATGGTCTTGAAATGCCTAAAGCTTTGGTAACAGTATCGAACAATTTTGCCTTTACAACTATCACTAACATTAAGGAAAATCCGGTTAAATTAGAAATTTGCGAACCTTTTGATATTGAAACTTTAAACTTAGTAGAAGTCAACTTCATGGAGAGGCTCGAAACCGTCCCTGATTCAAATTTAACTGATTCTCAAGACATCAAGTTAAAACAAAATTTAAAGAACATCAGACTCGATCATTGTAACAGGGAAGAAAAGGAAATTCTTAGGAAGCTTTGTTACGATTACAGGGATATTTTTTATTGCGAAGGAGTTCCGCTAAGCTTCACCAATCAGGTGAAACATAAAATAAAATTAACTAACGACTCTCCAATTTACACAAAATCGTACAGATTTCCCGAAGTTCACAGGGAAGAAGTTAAGAAACAAATAGCTCAAATGTTACGCGAAGGCATCATCGAACATTCGACGTCCCCATTTTCGTCTCCAATATGGGTTGTCCCTAAACGCGGAGGGAAGTGGCGTCTTGTAATTGATTACCGAAAATTAAATGAACAAACCGTGGACGACAAATACCCTTTGCCCAATATAACAGAAATTTTAGACAGACTTGGCAGAGCAAATTATTTTTCAACTTTAGATTTAGCAAGCGGCTTTCACCAAATAGAAGTAGATCCCCAAGACGTAGATAAAACCGCCTTCAGCACCCCTCAAGGTCATTTTCAATTCAAAAGAATGCCTTTCGGCTTGAAAAATGCCCCCTCGACGTTCCAAAGAGTTATGGATAACGTGCTAAGAGGACTGACCGACGAGACTTGTATTGTTTATCTGGACGACATTTTAATTTACAGTACCTCCCTTCAAGAACATATAGAACGACTGAAAACCATATTTCACAGACTCAGACAATACAATTTAAAGGTACAACTGGACAAGTCAGAGTTTTTACAAAAAACTGTCATGTATTTAGGACACGTAATAACCCCTGACGGCGTTAGACCAAATCCAGAAAAAATTTCGGTTATCAAAAATTTTCCTATCCCAAAAACCCAAACTGAAATAAAGAGTTTCCTTGGACTATTAGGATACTATCGGCGTTTCATCCGAGACTTCGCGAAAATTACTAAACCAATGACAAAATGTTTAAAAAAGGGTTCCCAAGTAGTTCATGACCCCGACTTTCTAAATTGTTTCCAAATTTGTAAAGAAATTTTAACAAACGACCCCGTACTACAGTACCCAGATTTTACAAAACCTTTTACTCTAACGACCGACGCCAGCAACTTTGCAATAGGTGCAGTCCTATCACAAGGCAACGTACCTAACGACAAACCAGTGGCATACGCGTCTAGGACTTTAAACGACTCCGAGACCAAATATTCGACGATTGAAAAGGAACTCTTAGCTATCGTGTGGGCGTGTAAACATTTCCGACCCTATTTATATGGAAAGAAATTTTTCATATACACCGATCATAAACCGTTGTCGTGGTTGTTTAGTTTAAAGGAGCCAAATTCAAAATTGGTAAGGTGGCGATTAAGATTAGAGGAATTCGACTACAAGGTAATATACAAAAAGGGAAAATCAAACACGAACGCAGACTGTCTCTCGCGTATTAAAATTAACGCTTTAGAAACCGAATCAGTAGTTAACAATGCAGGTGACTCCGGTAATGATATTTTGGAATATTTGCGAGATTTGGCAGAAAATATCCCCGAGGAACCACCACCTCCTAAAATTAAAATTTTATCAAACACTCAAATCCAACCACCCTTACAAAACGACCATCGAGACACTCTAACGACCCCCGAACCTAACTGGACGACTAATCGGACTCGTTCAGAAATTTCAACACAACACTCGACCGCGACCGAAACTACAAATTCTGGCATACAAATTTTAGACGAGATCGTAAACAATAAAACCCATCAAATTCTAGTTTATCCAAACTTACTCCCTAAGATCGACATCGCCCACGAATCTTACGAACACCATAAAATAACCAAAATCAAAATCCCCGAAACTAACAACGAGAAGTTAATTTTCGACTTCCTAGTCGAGTTCACCGACACCAAGAATACGTTTTACCTTCACTTTAATAAAGAAAAATTGTATCAAGACTTTAACGCCGTGTACTTAAAACACTTTTCAGAACACGGACCCAAGTTAATTAAATGTACTAAACTCGTAAACACCGTTTCTGATAAAGAAGAACAAATCCTTTTACTTAAAAACTATCACGAAAGTAAAACCACTCATAGAGGTATCAATGAAACTTTAGAGCGATTGCGCCGAAACTATTATTGGAAAAACATGAAAGTCTCTGTAACAAACTATATTAACTCATGCACTATTTGCCAGAAAAATAAATATGCCAGACAAATTCCTTACGTTCCGCTAATGCTTACCGAAACTGCCACTAAACCTTTTCAGATCATTCACATGGACGTGTTTATTTACGATGCTAAAAGCTATTTGACCCTTACCGACGCGTTCACCAAATTCGCTCAAGCGATCTTCATACAAGGAAAAACGGCAATACACATTAGTAAAGCCTTAATAAAATATTTCACCTCTTTCGGCGTTCCACAATCAATAATAGTTGATCAAGGTCGAGAATTTCATAACGAAACCGTTAAAGACCTTCTTGCATTACATAAAATCAAAGTTCATTTTACAACACCGGCCCATCACGAATCGAACTCTATAGCAGAACGGTTGCATTCCACTTTAATCGAACATCTACGGATTTTACAAGAAATTTATCCAGACGAAAACGATCTAATGGACTACGCAATAATCGGATACAATAACTCTATTCACAGCTCGACAAATTTTACCCCCTTTGAACTCACCTTTGGGCACACAGATTCTAGAAATCCTAACGAAATATTTATTCCCCATAGCTTTTACGCCGATTACGTTAAAGACCATCAAGAAAAGTTAAAACATGTTTATCAAACCGTACACGATAAACTAGTAGAGAAAAAGATTAAAGTCATAGAAAAAAGAAACGATCAAGGTGAAGTAAATCAAGAATTCAAAATCGGACAAACGGTATATAAAGCAAACCCTTACAAAAGGAATAAAAAGGACAAGCAATTTTTAGGTCCTTATCACATAACTAAAATGCTTGACAATAACCGCGTAGAAATTAGTAGAGAAATGTTAAAGCATAAAAAATTAAAGTTACACGTAGAGACCGTGCATATTAAAGAATTAAAAAAACCTCCTATTGCAGGTTCCTCTTCTGGACCATCGATGCAAAACGAGGATCACCCCAGTACCATAACCTAAACGACAACCCGGGAATCTTCCCCTTTAGATTAGGAACCGCTCAGGTTAAAACTGATTTTTGGACATTTGTGCATGTCATCGATATAACGAATATCACGAAAAACTTTTTAACTCTTAAACAACAATACGATACAATTAATAATTCTCTCTCTAAATCCTCGCCATATTTTAACTTGAAAGAAGAATTTCAAAACTCCTACCATTTAATTCAGATAATCGAAAGCAAGATAACCCTTCAATTAAATCAGTTAAACCCCTTGTGGAACTCAAGAGTAAAAAGGTCACTTTTCAACGGATTAGGTTCCGCCGTAAAATTCATAACAGGTAATTTAGACCAAAGCGACGCAGAAAGATATGACGAAACGATTTCTTCTCTCTCTAAGAATCAAAACAAGATTAAAACTTTAGTCGAACATCAAATCACTCTATTACGGACCTCTATTCAAAATTTTGAAAATGGCTCCAATCTATTAGCTCATAATCAATTAATATTGCGCTCTCGTATCGAGGACATTGAATCGATAATAAATAACATAAATGCGGAGAAGGTAGAAACGTTCCACTATTTTTCGTTAGAACGTGTCGCCTCACAATTTATGATAAGCTTCCAAATTATATATGATATATTGGAAAAAATTCAGACAGCCATTAGTTTTTCAAAAATTAATATCCTTCATAATTCAATAACCGACCCGAACGAGTTGTTCTCAGAAATAGTAGCAGCTAGTAAAAATTTAAACAACAATATCAGATTTCCATTCGAATTATCATTACAGAATATTCTCTTATTCGAAAAGGTAATAGAACTTAAGGGATACAGTAAATATAATAACATTGTTTTCATACTGGAAGTACCAATTGTTGAGAATAGCGACTATAACTACTATCACCTTTACTCTCTACCTACACCCTCAACGACGTCCTTTCGAACCATTTTTCCTCATTCCAAATTTCTCCTTTTAAATGAGCACAAATACGCATTCCTTGAAGCTAGATGTCAAGAAGTAGCCCAAGACGAATTTATCTGCCAGAACGCCCAAATGTTAGAAGCCTCTCAAAATGCCCCATGCGAAATACAACTCCTAAAATTTTCGAAACCTTCCACGGACTGCCAGCAAGTTCCTGCCCTGATCAGCGATACGAAGATCCAGAAGATCGAAGAAAACCAGTGGATTGTCATTACTCCGCGTAGCGTAGTCGCCCTTCAAAAGTGTGGTAAAATCGCGGATAATATCCCTTTGAACGGAACTTATTTAATCGAACTTGACAATTCATGTGAAGTGATAATAGAAAATGTGTTACTAAAAACTTTTAAAACCGATATTCCAAATTATAAAACC
Organism: Cryptocephalus moraei; assembly: GCA_946251905.1. NCBI lineage: Eukaryota > Metazoa > Arthropoda > Insecta > Coleoptera > Chrysomelidae > Cryptocephalus > Cryptocephalus moraei. The sequence continues at coordinate 30,650,798 of OX276460.1, forward strand.
ATCGAACTTCCTAAGATTAATTACAAAGACAGTCACATATTCAATAAATCAACATTCAAGCCAGTTTTAATAGATTCTCTTAAACTTGACGAACTAGACAATATACAGAGCGTTTTGCGGCAAGACCAGGCAGAAATAAAAAATTTGGAGATTCCAGCCATACGTTTTCAGAATGTCAGTTTTTACACCATCTTATTATATGTCTTAGTTATTTTTGTAGCCATTTATGTAGTCTACAAGTTTTCCTTCAAGAAGAAGCAGCCAAGGACGCAAGATGCCTGTACACCTGCGGACAACGACCTTAGGAACTTCCCCCTAATTTCGAACTCTGGTTCCACCCCATAGTTCTCATCTGACCCCGGAGGAGTTACGAGAGAGTACTTGCCTGGATACACACTTATTCAGCTGAACCAGCATTCTCAATGCAATGTTATAAATACGACCAACTGAGGTGTATCTTCAGACTATTGTTGTTAGCCTTGCAATAAACGTCTCACGTGTGTAGTAAATTTTCGTTTTTAAAAACCCTGCCTAAAGGCACGACATCGTAATTCGCGATATCCATCAAAGTTCGAGCCCTCTCCATCAAAGTTTATCTCGCCGGCGATATGGTGTTAGTTAGTCCGCACAATCATCACCAGTTCGATTCTCGATCGATCGAGACTGATCAAAAATTTTACAAATCCCCAGGCTGGAACCTCGACGAGTGACCCGGCGGCGGCCGTCGTCGTCGTCGTTTACGATAATCGCGAGAACGACCGCACCACCTGACAATCAATCGATAATAATCGATACGATGATGAGTGCGCTATATTGGATTATTTTTCGGTGAAAGTGCGCGACGTGTACGACTTTTGTGCGCGACAAGATGGCGAGCAGTCGTTGCGTGATGACGATAGGGAGAGGAGTGCACAAGTACCGCCGCTCCATTCTGCCGAGGTAAGGAAAATCGGGGAAAAGTTTCAGCGGAACGTGTGGGGCGACCTTTAACTTGACCTTGTCGCCCGGACCGGGCAGGTCAGGATCGGCCGTGACGTATCAATGATTTGAAGGATCGTGTAGTTTCTCGAAATTGCAGTACTAATACCCAGGATGTGCAGGAAGTACCAAATTCCTTGGCCGAAATAACCCGGGAAAAATGGTTTTCCCAAATTTAAACGACGACTTCAAACTCGACACTTTTCAGTGGATGTCCACATAGTTTTCTGCTTGTTGGAATATGTAGTACTAATACCCAGAATGTGAATGTGCAGCAAGTTCCAAATTCCTAGCCCGAAATAACCCGGGAAAAATGATTTTCCCAAATTTAAACGACGACTTCAAACTCGACACTTTTTAGTGGATGTCCACATAGTTTTCTGCTTGTTGAAATATGTAGTACTAATACCCAGAATGTGCATGAAGTTCCAAATTCCTTGCCCGAAATAACCCGGGAAAAACGATTTTCCCAAATTTAAACGACGACTTCAAACTCGACACTTTTTAGTGGATGTCCACATAGTTTTCTGCTTGTTGAAATAAACGTAACCGTTTTCGAATTTTTCCCCAAAATTTAGCAAGTTTTCCCATTTTACTCTCAAAGTGGGACAGACTCACTTTTGTCAGTTTTTTTTTAATTCCTCATAAGACAAACTAAAAGGACCATAACCCGATTTACCTTCTCAGATTTAAACTGTCCTGATAACCATTACCCACTTATTCGATCACGATAAGGAAGGTATGGTCCAGTAGGTACCTAAACAAGTAAGAAAGATGTATAATCTGTTCAAAACAAATCCCGATGCACGTCATTTTGATGACGTCACCAAACATCCAATACTACCAACTTAATATAGTCCCAGGACATCGCAATTTATGTGTTCCGTGTATATTTTAGATTGAGAATACACATACCCATATATATATTGTCAACCTAAAATATACACGGAACACATAAATTGTGATGTCCTGGGACTATATTAAGTTGGTAGTATTGGATGATTCTGACGTCATCAAAATTACGTGCATCGGGATTTGTTTTGAACAGAGTATAGTTCTTAAAACCTTTGTAATATGTAGAGCAATTTATCACTTCAATTCAAAAATGATACATTCAACAAATCACCTTTTAAACAACCCTAAGGACCTTAAATTAATTTTATATTTATCGAATAAGATTTAATGTTCCTTCCTTTTAGCGGACACCTAGTATATAAAGTCTGTCTCTCACTGTTCCATTGAAAAGTCGAAAATTTTGGACGATTTTGAAAATATCATTTCATCTTCACATTGAGACGTGAGTAAATTTGCTATTTTTCTCAAATACAAGGTAATAAGAACTTTTAGCTAGTATATATTTTGATTTTAACAGACACCAACATAGTTGCGGACATTTTTGCACCGCAAAAGTAATTATTGTAATTCGTAGATGCAATTTCGTTTTAGCACCTGCAATAATAGTACCGAAAATATACACAGAAGGTAATTTTCGCATATTCACCGCAACACTTTATGTAACTTCTAATTTGCACTTGTGAAACAAAAATGAAATTAACTCATTTCACGTGCGTTTAAGCGCGTTATCGCTGTTGACTGGTGTATTTGTAGTAATTAATTTTTGGAAAGAGGAGTAACAATTTTGTAAACAAACGTGGGTAATTGGAAAAATGGGGAAACACACGATATTCCTCGAAACGCGATAGAATTCCGCAATAAGTTCAAAGTTTCGACATCTTTCCACGTACTCAGTGGTTTATCGACGATTCGAATTTGTTATATCGATACTACGGCGTCCACGAGTAATTACAAATCGGCGACGTTCGTACCAGAAAAGTAATCGAATTCGCACAGAAATATCCTGTAATTTGTTTGTAATATGGAGGTGTACATCGGGGAAGGAACTGTTGACAAAATGATTCAGGAAAGGGCGCTCCTTAAATGGCTCATACAAGCAGGAATAGGGTATGTTTATCGATTAATCTGTTGCTTCAATTAACTAATGCAGGCTATAAAAAGAACGAATGTTTTCTTAATTTGATCGTGGTACTATTTTTTTAGCGCGTCGATGCTAAAATTACGTTTATACGTTTGGCCTGTTTACTCTGGCACATTTCCAATGCAGAATTTTGATTTGTTAATGTCTTTTATGACGGCCATTTCACAAACAACCGTGACCTTTCATCGAAAGGAAAATAAATACACCAGAATTGTTTCTGAACTATTTCGAAAAGTGTGTATTATCGAGCGCTAGAGCTCGATAATATAAAAATGATTAGAATTTTTACGCTTAATAATAGAAACTTACTCCATGCTCTTTAATCTTGTTTGGTTGAAACTTAACTGACAAAATAAAAGCTATGAATAATTGTGATGTAAACAATAAAATAATGAAGGTGAGGTAATGCAAATACAAAACAATTTATCTGTCACAATTTGTTATAGCATACTTTTTTGTTCAAAATAGATTGATGTTCCAAATGTTCCACATCTTTTATGGAATGTTACACAAAAATATTCGGCAACACTGTATAATGGGGCGATTGTTCACCTTAAATTTTTTAATATCCTCACCACACAGGTGGAACCCTACACTTCACCCTTCATATCTTTGAGCAAATCACGTAAACAAATAACACCCCACATTAAATATGCATTGAATCGCTTGTAAACATTCCTCCGGTAACCTTTTGGCTCCCAGGCCCGCAACATTTCCATAACCTTTCATACTCACAAGTATAAATACCTCCCAGGATCCGACCGTAACGTCACACTGACTGTGCCACGTACTGTCACCTCTTAGCCGGCGAGAATGTGAAATTACTAGTATCCCTTCCGCTTTTCCAGGATGGGAAGTTTCACGTCCGCCCCGAAGATCCTTAACGACGATATCCTGGACAACGATGTGAACTTCCCGAGGAACATTAGCAGGAACGAGCTCCTGCAGCACTGCCAGAGGCAGCCGAAGGTCCACCCGATGTTCAAGAGGAACTGGAAGACGAAAGATCCGGACTCGAATTACGAGTTGAAGGCCAGGAAACTGAACAGGGTCACCAAAGGTGAGTTTTCGGCGTTGTCGTCGTTGGGAGTAATTACTGGACGTTAGTTTTGTTTCAGGTTGCAGTGAGTACATCTCGAGTCCGCATAATCTACGTGTGCTGCAGTGGAATATTTTGTCTCAAGGTGATTAAATCATTAAATTTCCCCAAAACTAACTGTTTTAGCGTTTATGAATATAAAATTTTCGTTCATTTCTCTAACACTCTTTTTTTTAGCTCTTGGTCAAATGAACGATCACTTCACCAAGTGTCCAGATGAAGCACTCGAATGGCACTCCAGAAGATACTTAATTATAGAGGAACTCATCGAATATTGCCCAGATTTGATCTGCCTTCAAGTAAGTAGCATTATATGTGTGTGTGTGTATATATACACGCTGGGTTCCTACAGCCTTTGCAGTTTCCCGCATTTTGATCTCCAAACCTCCCTATTCCTCCAGTCCTTTTCGTGTATTGCTCTATCTTACATAATTTGTGTTACACCAGAAATCCAAGTTTTACGTGGTCTTCCTTTTCGTCTTCTACATTTGGGACTGTAATTCAGGGCAATTTTTGGCCATCCATCCTCATTACGTGGCCATACCATAGTAACTACTTTGTCTCTATCATGTCTGTAGTTGTGAACATTCTTCCTGTACGGATCCTAATTTCTGCATTCGTGACAGTTGTAATATTGATATTCTAGCTATAGCCGATCTTCTTAAAAAGTCCATTTCAGTCGTTTGTATTTTCTTTTTACCGGCCTCAGTCATTGCCCAGCACTCTGAGCCATATGTTAATATCGGCTCTACTATGTCACTGTACAAGGTTATTTTTATTTTTAATTTAAGTCCTGTTGACCATAGTAGTGTGTTCATTATACGGGTGGCCTTGTTACCTTGCTGTACTCTGTATTGTACCGCCTTTTCTGTTGTTCCTGCGTCTGATAAAACAGTTCCCAAATATTTGAACTCCTTGCATCTTTTTATGCTTTTATGTATAAATTCGGATCTTCTTGTTGTTGTTCATTTACTTTCATATATTCAGTTTTTCTAATATTTAGTCTTAGTCCCCACTTTTGATACTCTTCTTCCAGTTTTCGAAACATGAAATCTGAGTCTTCTTCATCACAAGTTACAACAAGTTGATCATCGGCAAATAATAGGTTTGTTAGATCTTGTCGTCGTCTAATTGGACTCCCATTTTTCCGATTTTTTTTTCTGTTATATGTGTGTTCAAGTAAAAATCTGAATTGGTGGCACCGAATGGATGAGTTTGTTTCCTAGCAGAAACTAATTTGTAAATTCAATTATTAAGTTTAAAAAATTGGGGTTGCAGAATGAAGGGATTTACCCAATAAATTGATTCATTTTTTCAGGAAGTGGACCACTTCAACTTCCTCAGCCACATCCTCGAAACGCAAGGTTATAAAGGCATGTTTTTCCCCAAACCGGACTCCCCCTGCATACACATAGATGGGAATAACGGTCCCGATGGTTGCGCAGTTTTCTTCAGAACCGACAAATTTGACTTGATCCGAGCTGATACTCGGATATTGGAGATTTGGCGAGTGCAAAGCAATCAGGTAAATGTGAATAAGATAAGAATGAGAAGTAGTCTTACATCGTAAACTGTGAGTTTGTAAACACGCTATATTTTTAATGTTAAGACGTCAAACTTTATAAGTCATAACTTTGAAGACATTTCAGCTGTTCCAAACTTAGCTCGAAGTTTCAAATTGACGTTTCCTAGTTCGCCGCACAAAACATATATGTGAACGTATTCCAGGTCGCCCTGTGCATGATACTCAAAGTGAAAGAGACGAACCAAGAGATCTGCGTGGTCACCACCCACTTGAAAGCCCGCAAGGGCGCCCTCCTCTCCACCCTGCGGAACGAGCAGGGCAAGGACCTCCTCACCTTCACGCAGTCCAACTGCCGGGGTCGCCCCCTGGTGCTGTGCGGCGATTTCAACGCGGAACCCACCGAGCCCGTCTACAGCACCATCCTGACGAACCCGCTGAGGCTGGGCAGCGCCTACGCAGACTGCGAGGTGAACCTCGACCTGCCCTCCTGGAGGAGGGAGCCGCCGTACACGACCTGGAAGATAAGGGACGAGGGGGAGATCTGCCACACGATAGACTACGTGTTCTACTCCAGGGGCAGCTTGGAGGTGGAGGCGGTGCTCGAGCTGCCCTCCGAGAGAGATATCGGGGAGCACAGGGTACCCTCGTTCGCGTACCCATCGGATCACTTCTCGTTGGTTTGTGATTTTAGGATTGTACGTAGTAATAGTGAGACATGTGATAACGGTTGTAAAATGTAAGCAGGTTGTGATGTGGCTTTTTAGTTTAAGTGATTGTTATGTATTTGGAATTACAGTGATCTGGTCCGTTTCTTGATGATAAATCTTACTTAATACATGAAGCATTATGGATTTTACATACTGTTTACTTATTAGGTACTAGAGTTCGATATATACGTAGATGCATATCTGTAAGTATAATGTGTACAAAATAAATTTGTTGATAGATATCTACTGTCCTGTTTTTCGTTTCATATTTTGTAATTAGTACAAATTTACATTAATAATTTTGGAAGATGTTATACTTTTACCTTCCTTAGGAAATGTAGATTTATTAGTTATTTTTTTAACATCATCATATGCAAAATCTGTTAATCTGTATCATGTTATTTCATGAGATTCAATAGAAAAGAAATCCTTGGACAAATTATAAAAAAATATTACATTACAAGATATTACATATTTTTAGTAATTGCAAATTGTTGATTTTTATTGAAAAGAACTTTAGTGGTGAAGTTATGTATAGTACATTCAAATCTTTTAGGTTTTTTTTCAGCCAATAGAATTAACAAAGAGCGACTCTAGGGACATAACAAGGCAACAGTGGTCTCTACCTTATTTTTTTGGTAGTTTAGACCCATAAACATGGATTTATAAACCCTCAGGTTGAGCTCCAGTTGTGATTCAGTTGAAGTTGGCACGTTTTGATGTTGGCACCACTTATGAACGTCGTTTTCGAGACACCCTTGACGTAACCTAAAATATTGTATACTTTTTAATGTATATAAATGTATATGCATATTTTATTTACTCTCTATGTTGGCGTGGTTTTAGTGTTTTGCTTTCAAATAACATTTTTGTGTCAGTTGTGTAATTTCATTCGATTGCGTTTATGCGCAAGCGTGATCACATCATGATCTTAACAATGGAACTCGCCTATGAAATCGCGGCTCGTGATTGGTCCGTCGCAGCAGCCAAGGAAGTGAGTGAGCCCAGTGAAGTTACAAGGTAACGCAGGTACTCGTCTCTGTCGAGAAAATCGTAGAAAAGCGTCGTGGGGTCGAGTTTGTGGCGTTGTGTTATGATTTAATGTGAAACAAGTGAGGGTGCAGCGGAGGAAATGAAGGTTTCTTCGGAAGAATAAGGTAATGTTTGAAAGACGCCATTGCGATTTGTTATTTGGAAGGTCTTTTCAGTACCCCTTTACTTTATACAAATCGTACGCAGGATATTAGTTCCTAACTTCGCTATCGCTCATACCTCAACCTGCTGCTTTCCAAGTCATTTCTTTACATGCGCTGCCTGCCTATTTCCCTTTTTTTATTATAATATCATCGTCTCTTACCCAAAATGTAAGCATCTACATAACGCGTAACGTGCTTCTACTCGCACGTCTCTCTCTGGCCACATAGCCTGTACGTTTTTATTTCCTTTTTTTCGCAGGTTTCGGCCGACCTTCCGTGTGGCAACTCAAAGTTACGCATTCGTTTGTCGTCGGGAAAAACAAAACGTCGTTCCGCGTTGTGAAGGAATACTGTAATGACGGTTTTACATTGGAGACTCGTGTGGTAATGGAAAGTGTAGCAGTGAGCTCAGAGGAGAGCGGGAGCCTCTCTTGGAGTACGTCGAAAAGGTAGGGAGTTTTTGAAATCTTAATTATCACTTTGATGTTACAAGATTGTTCTGGAGTATGAGTACCTACGCATGCCCAGTTTGCTTAAAGGACAGTTGTGTTTTTGTGATTTGTGATTTGAAAGCAAATCTACTAAATATAGAGTCGATAAACAATCAATTGGATAATACGGTTGGCGCTTTAATAAGTTTATATGGATTTATTACAAATGTATATATTGATTATCCTGATATCCAATAAGCTTTCCAGGTCAGTTCGTTGTGGGAATCATCCCAAAATTGCCGTGTGATTCCAATGCTTCTGTTTGTTGCTTTTTCTTCTGCATTCCAAACTCCTATAAATACGCTTTTACTTCCTGCGACGATTTTCTTTTTGGTGTACTCTTCCTCATTTGTGCAGGTATCCAATCAATGCATTTATAACTGCGTCTTCTTCAGACATATCCCAACTGGTTTAGTATACTTAGTTCAATTTTTTTAATTACTATATATTGTTTTAGAATTTCCAGTAAGTATTCCTTTTTTTTATTCAGCTTAAAATCGGTTTGTAATATTTTTAAACGTTTTCATACTGTAACCTTTATTTCTAATTTATTTACACTGTCCTAATTATACACTACACACTACTTAATTTATCTTAGATTATTACTGAACTAATTTATATAACACACTTAACTTTTTCATTTATTCTTACAATTCGCTTGTCCTTTTTTCGCCTTGTTTATTCCGCGGCTTCACGTCTAATCTAATCTCTCCGACCGCAAGCCCGCTCATATACATATCTCGATTGTATTCGCGATGAATCCTGAAAGAACTCGATCCTTCTTTTCCCTAATAATGTTTATATAGAAACGCTCAGAAGGTAATAAATCATTCTTTCCTTAATAAGATGTTGCGGGAACGTTGGGGACGTTTTTTTTTATTGCCCACTTAACGGAGCGCTTTGAAGTAGCTGCCGAGGTCCGATAAGAGTAAACACGTTGCGTGCTGCTGTTTACATTTCGCGTTACAATACAAATGAGATTTGATTTAAGTTTTGCATATTCTTAGGGTGACAAAATTGCTCTGTAATAGTAGTATATATTTATGCGTTCACTGTATTCTCCATGATTTTCCATTGATTTTCGATAATTTTTACAGATTATCGTAATCCTCAAATAATTTTTTAATCTGCGTCATTCAGCATTTTCATCGTGAAGTTTCCTTTATTCGTAATCAGTAACCTGAACCTATAGAAAATCTAGTAACTACTGCATCAGCATCAGCAATGGGGAATCAATATCATGTGCGTTTCAATAAGTTTATTACATTACAAATACACTGTACAATTTGAACATTACATTTTGAAAGTAAACACATGTAGTTTATTCAAACTGCGGCTACTCTAGACTTTGTGTGATTTTGTATTCTATCATTGAGCTTTAAAGTAATTTTAGTAATATTTGAATTAGAGATTTTCATTCAATACTAATAACGTATTTTTATCTGTTGGTGACTGAGTGATGACTAAATATCTTAGATAAATACAATAATCCACGACAAAGCCAGGAGACAAATTCTATTGCATAATATATAACAAAATATTTAAAACGTGAAACAGTAAATTCCCCCAATTAAAGTAATTTAGTAGGTCTAATGTCTACATATGACTCATGTATGAATGTATCTGGAAATATTTCCCAATACTTTAGTGCCTGTGAAACATTCTAGATTTTTGACATTGAAAATGAACTTAAGCATGCTCTAAACTATAAATATTACCTCAGAAAATGGGCAGTACTCTAAAAATTTCCATTAGGTTTCTGGAATATAACAACATCCCATAGTTTGGTCGAGTTTTCGGAATATCCAAATAACTTTACAAATTACACACCTTGATTTTTTAAAATCTGGTTATTAAATGCATAGAACCACTACAATTTCTGAAGTTAAGGGAATTTGGTACCTATAATGCGCATATATCATAAAGGAATCTGGAGGGATTTTCTATTAGATGAGACCATATGCAAGGTTCTGGCTTGATCATAGGCATTGGTTGATTGAGTGAGAAATATACTACTAAATTAATTTTGCTTGAACCAAGTTTGATCGGTGGGTACAGCGCTTGTGTTTCTAGGCGAGAATAGGATTTATGATATCGAATTTCGTTGTTAAAGGTGGTAAAAGTTTTAAAAAGGTTTGTACTTGAAATCATCACACCTACTGAGAAATTGAATGTCAATGCGGATAGGGAGAGAATTTCTAATAGAGCGTTAATTTGTGGATCCAATAATCCCATTTATAGACTCCGTTTTAAGCAAGGCTGTTGAGTTTCTTGATTACAACAGACTTCAATTCGTTACGATAATACAGCGAAAGTTCTAGGAGAAACACACAGAAGCTCGTCACGTAACCGATGAAAATAATATAGAATGCCCCCAAGAGGTGCGAAAACGTCAAAATGTTGGTATGCATTTCATCGTCGTAACTCGTGTGGTCTACAACCGGTAATCCGCTCTGAGCCACTCGTAACAAATTCGTGTTTATCCTTTCCAAAAACAAGGAGCCTTTCCTGAACATAAACGTCGACATGTGAGTCACCAAAGTCTTGGGCATTTCTTTCAATTGGACCGTTTTATATACCTTTTTGATGTACCTCAAGCTACTCCTCGCGGTGCTCGTCGGTATGATATAACCGTGAGTCCTCGTCGCGTTCGGTTTTAACAGCATGTGTCTCATCTCCATGAGCGGAAGGACATCTAACTTGTCGTTCAAGCCGTAAGACTTGGGCAGGAGGTCCGCGAGCAGCGACGTGGTGTACAACCTCATCGGCGACGCTCGCAGCTCGAAGATCTTCGTGATCTCTCCGTCGAATTTCACGTCCACGAGGTCCGACAGAAGGGAAGAGTTGAAGAACACCGAAAGGACGAGGCAGAACGCCAACCAATAGACGACGAGGAACGTCCTCTTGCGCTCCAGCCGTGGCACCGCTATCCCGAAAATGCCACCGAAGAAATCGAAGAAAACGTCCGAGCGATACTTCCGACGTTTAGACAGTTTGAAGTGTAAGTAGGACATGACGGCCGGCAGACCGAAGATGACGAACAAGATCTTGGAGTAGAAGAAGCGGAAGATCATCATGTAGGGTTCCTTGCGCTTCGGCTTGGGTAGCACGGCGACCAGACTGTCCATCTTGAAGGGGTAGGAGAATTCGACGGAGGTGAAGTGTGCGTCGTAGAGTTTCGGTATGACGCACAATTCGACGGCGCCGATTTCTAGAAGCACCGCGGCGGATTCGTAGAAATCGTTCTGGGCTATTTCTAGCGTTGCGTTCATGTTTTCTATCGCCAAATTCAGGATTGTGATGTCGTATCCGATCCATTTCCCGTCTTCGAAGTAGTTCCTGGGGAAGTCTCGCGTCGCTACGGCTTTCAGGACGTAACCGTTCAAATCTGAGAGTTTGTCTCTGAACCTGTCTTCGTAGACTTTCAATTTGGTTATGATTTTGTAGAACGGATTGTACGTGACTACGTTCAAGGTTTTTCTCAAAACGAAAATCGCAGCTATGTTCAGGATGCCGTGGCTCCAGGCTCTTCTTAACTTCCCCTTTGGGAACGTCGAATTTAATGCAGAGCAAGCGACGAAATCGAAATAGGCTCTGTTGTGGCAGAACTTTCGCACCTCTTCCAATTCTCTGTCGAATTCTGTTGCGGTTGGTATGAAGGTGACCAGGAGCATTTTCTCTAATTTAAGTAAGTGGCGGTTTTCCTGGGATAAAACGATCCGCGGTATCTCGTCACTTTTCGGTCTTAACGCCTCGTCTAATTTAGACCTGCAGTTGAGATCATGCTCGCACCACCGACAATAATACATAATATACCTAATTTCCAGTCGATCTCGGTTAATCTCCTCAAAATACTTCTCCAGTAGTTCGTCCTGCGTGGTTTTGAAGTGTGGTGCTAGTTTATTGATACCGACTGCGCCGTTTACTAGGATTAATATAACTGCTATGAGGTGTAACACGTACATGATGCTATGTAAAATGGAATTAAAAGCCGGGATTTTTATCCAACATATTACGTAAATCGAAGGGGCGGTGATTGTCACATCGATAACGCGTTAGTGAATTATTATTTTCCCCTTAATGAGACCGACGCATTTTTTATGTCGTACTATGTATAGGGAAGTTTCAAAGATTATAATTAACGAGAAAGTAATAAAATATTAATTTTCGGCTTAAGGTAATGTTAAGCCGAACCGCAGCAAAGTATGTAAAATTTGTGGACATTTTCTCCAAAGTAATATTCGCAAAATTAATTTGTTTTGAATATATCATTCAGTGCGTTACATTTTTCAAAAGGTGAACTCTTATAAATGGTTTTGCTTATGTCGTCCATGGGGAGTTCAACTGATGGTAAAATTTATAGTGTTTGGAAAAGTTGGAAAACGTAAAAATAAACCGAAACGAAGTGAAATTTTACATAATATACATCAGTCATATAGGAAATCAATAAATTGACGTTATTTAATTAATTTAATTTATCGGTTTCCAGAGGGTGTAAGGGGGTGAAATTGTCACTCTAACATCTTCGGGTAACGTTATATCGCATGTCTATTCAATAATCATTTTGAAATACAACGTGATCAATAATGACTGTTTGAGTTGGGAATACTGAATTTAATTTTTAACTGGTACAACTGGAGTACCATCCGGTTGGTGACACTAACAGCGTCATTGACAGATGCCATTTGCTATTTCAAATTCAAATTTCTGGTATTGTTTTCAAATTTATTTATTTAAAATGGTTTTCACGTTACAACACGATATTTTCATTGGAATGGCGTACTTTCGAAGCGGGATTTATAACCCAATTACTGGTTGGCAGTACTCTCTCGAAGCGACATACCAGCAATTTCAGGAAATGTTTCCAGAGACTTTGGTCACTTTTGCTGTCTTTCAGCAACATTGCATGCGAGTAGTTGAACGTTATTTAAACACAGGGAGCGTCAGCGAACAAAAATCAACTGGTATAATAGACCTTCTACTCTAAATGAGGAAGTTGTCAAAGATATCAAAACTCGAATGCAAAGAAGTCCTCGCAAATCTTTAAGAAAGCTCTCCCTTCAAACAGGTTTGGTCCTTATGCCTCCTATTCAATCAATTGTCATTCTTACCCATAAGACTTCCACTTTTCCATGTTGTTCTAATTCACGGTTTTACAGGTTTATCATATGAAAGTTGTTCCACTGTGCTTAAAAAAGAAATTAAAGTACCACCCTTACAAAATTTCCATCGTCCAGCCATTAATTTCTCCTGATCACCGACAGAGAGTTTTATTTTGCAATTGGTTCAATGACATATTAAATAATAATGATATCCTTGACAATACCTTCTTTTCCGACGAAGCCTGGTTTCATCTCAACGGCTATGTGAATAAACAAAATTACAGAATTTAGTCTGGTGAAAATCAGAGAGACACATTTGCACCCGGTTAAAGTTGGTGTTTGGTTGGCAGTCGGAAGGACGGGGGTGTATGAGCCAATATTTTTTAATTTTACCGTCAATTCGGAGAGATATATCCAACACCTTTTGAGGCCTTTTATAAACCAATTAACAGACGAAGAGCGTCAAAATGGATATTTCTAACAAGACCCTGCAAGGGCACATACGGCTCGTGCTACTATGGGATATTTAAGAGAGAATTTTGGCCACAGAGTAATTAGTAGGGGCATTTGGCCAAGCAGGTCACCAGATCTTACTCTATTAGATTTTTCGTTATTTGGGCTCTTGAAGGACAATGTCTTTAGGAACATATTGCATACTGAAGAAGAGCTGCAAAAGGCAATAGTTCAGGAAGTGGCAAACATTACCCCCAATATGCTGGTGAATATCTTCGAGAGCCTAAAAAGGAGAGTTAATTTATATCTGGACCAAAATGGGGCGCATTTTGATCATTACCTTTAGCTGTTTAATTAAATTATTGTTCTGCATTTTGAGTTTCATTTTTTAAACGTTAATTTTCATTCACATCACCTACAATCTTATCGCTAATTGTTATGTTAAATTTTTGTCAAATAAACATATCCGGTTGTAGTGTTGTCAAAAGAACAAGTAAAAAATTGTCTAAAAAGTGTTGCCAACTCAAACAGTCATTTTTGGTCACCCAGTACATAAAACAATTGAAGAAAATAATTGTTCAACGAGTAATTAAATTAAATCAAAAACAAAATTGACACCTGTAAGAAGTTTAACGTAACGTTTTCAAGTTTTAATTTCAGTTCCAGTTTTATTGACTCCACAAGACGTGAATCCTGTGGATATCTGACATTAAAGAATTTTTTTTAATGTTAATTTAGTTTGAGTTTATTTATAAAAAAACTAAGCCAAATTTTGAAAAAAGTTTCTAGTGGCACAAGTGCGTAGTCGAAAAAAATCTACATACATGCAAAATTTTATAGCTTAAGAGGATTCCATTTTCGCGTAGTACTGCGAAACTACCTACCTCGCTGTGTTATTATACAACGTGTTTCAAAATGATTGTCATCTACTTGGCTGTGGAATTCCCATGTAAAGTTAAAAAAAACGCCTTGCAAAAATCGGAGTTTCTACTAGCTATACATAACCTCAAAATAACCTACTTAACCTCTTTTAACTTTTGGTTTTTCTTTGTCGAAAGAAAACGAATTCTGAGTATTTGTCTATTTGTAGTATTTGTGTTGGCCCTGAAAAGGGTAGCAGTACTGATTGCCAATATCACAATAAATGTTCGAAGTGACACTTGTCCGAATTAGATAGGTTCAAATCAATAGAGCGCGGCACATCAAAAATTACATGCACAGAAATTCCAACGCCAACTAGATGACAATCATTTTGAAGCACGTTGTACCATAGATAACATGAGAATATGACATGCGTTATTTTGTTATGAAGCAATTTTTCTAAAGAATTGAACATTGAATAGTAATAGTGTCCATTTTGCAATCAAAAACCAAAAGCAACGGATGGATCGAGCGCATGCATCAGAACCTCGAAACTATTTTGTAATTTTATGACAAATGAGTTCGAGGCAGAACACGACGACGGCGAGCGCGTTCCCCACAACCAATATTAATAGTATACCGTACCAATGGTCGGTACGTAGCGTCTTCATCTTGAGATCAGCATTGACCCGGATGCTCCTCCTGACGTGCAGTAAGTACCTGTGGTTCTGGATGCTGGTGTAGATCTGGAAAAAGCGCGAAATCTGCTCGACGTAAGGACAGTCCCTCGGGAAGACGTACGTGTGGTATCCGAACACGATGCTCTCCTTCATCACGTGGAACTTCTCGTTGAACTTTATGACGGACTCTATCTTTTCGCTCTTCATCAGCCACAGTATGAAACTTTCGGTGGCGACGTAAGCGCTTCGTTTATTCGCAGCGATCAGCTTAGAGATCTCGATTTTCGTCAAGGGGATCATTTGGTCCTTCAGGGCGTCGGGCAGAAGGTCCTCGTGCGTGCTGTCGACGAAGATCTCCAGACCGAATTCGTCTAATTGTTGCACGGTATCGATGTCCGGATAGTATTTCTTCGTGAATAGCATCGTGGTGATCGCTAATTCGAATATAACGTTTACTATCAGGAAAAACAGCATGTAGGAGACGAACAGTACTTTGGTACTCGTCGGTCTTCTCCAGAAGCGGTGAACGTTACCGTTCACGGCACAAATGATCGCTAAGTATATCGACTCCAACAGATCCATCGATCTTCCCGACTTCGCTATGAGCCCTACGAGGATCATGATGACGAAAATCAAGACTAAGCACTCCCAATCGTACAACATGTAGAAGTAGGTCATGGGAGGGATCATCTGGGATTGAGGCACGACACATCTGAGGCTGTCCTTATGATGAGGTGGGATGAACACGATCTTATCCACGTTATCCAGGGTGGGGAACGCTCGACAGAACGGGAAGTCTATGTAAGTGTAGTAGATGGAGCGTATGTCTTTTCGGAACGGGATCGGGACGATTTGCAGGGTCGCGTTTATGCTGCGTATGAATCTCCTTAGGTTTTTCACGTCCGGTCCTTGCCAGACGCCGTTTTCCCTCGTATTGACGACGCCGTCGTCGAACATTCCTACTGTCAGTTTGTACCCGTGCAGGTCGGAGAGTTTGTTCGGGAACAGGTTTTCTGGAAATGTAATTAAAAGGTTCGATCTGTAGCTGTAGGCTCAAATTTCCAAGGTTGCGTCATTAAGGGGGTATATTTACCTAGTGTTTTAGGGGCGTCAGTTAAATCCATCACTTCGTCGCGAAATTTATTGAATGACAGCATCCGTAGACGTTCATGTACGATCAACAGAACGAAATTGAAGACTTTCTTCTTCCAAATATTACTCATGATGGACCTGACCCACAGCTTCTCCCCCGTGTACTCCTTGCACACGACGAAGTGATACCTCGACCTGCTCCTCATGTGCCTGCTGGGTAACAAGTCGTCCAGGGCTTCCAAAATGTTCTCCAGCCTCTCTACGAATACGAAAATATCGTCGGGGAATATTTCGCCGATGGCGTATGCGTCAGTCATGATCACTTGAGAGCGTTTCTTCCGTTTGATGAACCAGGTGACGATGGAATCGCACCCCGGGGCGTTATTAACGTAGAAAAGGATCATGGAGGATACGTGTTTCGTGTTAAGGTCCACTTGGTACTGGTGCAATTGTCGTTCCAGTTTCTCGCGATATTCCAGGCTGTCCAGGATTTGATAGCAGGAACAGCTCAGAATGCCCACTAGTAGAACGGGTATGTTGCTCAGAAGATGCATGGCGATGGAATACTGGGATATTTCCACGATGGGTATAAACAACGGGCATTTAATTTTACGAATGAGGCAAATAACTGTTTTTAAGTAGTTAGGGGTTGTTGCGTAGCGCATTTTCATTAAATTGATTACATGCGATGTGTTTGTTTACCCGTTGAAATGTACTTCTGCCGTCTCCTGAAATAACACGTTACAAAAATTATACCGGCCTACTAATTGAAACGAAAGTGAAAGTACCTAATCGGTTTCGTTGTACTTTTCGCCCCCTTGTATAATAGTTATAATACAACACTCAAAATATATGTATTCTTGATGCAACGGGCAAGAGATTGGCATAGATTGACTGGAGTAATAGTCCAGCCCTTTTGGTAGATTTATCTAGTATTGCATTCGTTAATGAAGTCGAAAAAAGAGGAATTAAAATGCTGTTTTCAATAACGAAATTTGGCGGCAAGCTACAGGTCGCATTTTTTTAAAAAATCACAACGAAATTTGGCACAAAAAACAGTTGGCCGAAAATCTCCATCGAGTTCGTTAATGGGTCAAATAGGTCCAGCGGTTTCAAAATGGCGGCTTGTTATTTAAAAAAAAACTTTAATTTCGCGTCTGAAAGGAAAATGTTACTTAGGTTTTTTGTTGATCTTATAGAGGCGAACGACTTTTGTATAAAATATTTTTTCGAGAAATGTACAGAAAAAAAGTTATTTGAAAAAAAATCAAAAATGTTTTATTGAGGCGAACGACTTTTATATAAAATATTTTTTCGAGAAATGTACAGAAAGTTATTTAAAAAAAATATTTTTTTTATTGAGGCGAACGACTTTTGTATAAAATACTTTTTCGAGAAATGTACAGAAAAAAAGTTATTTTTTTCAATTCAAAATTTTTATTTCGGGTCTGAGAGAAAAATGTTACTTAGGTTTTTTGTTGCCATTATAGAGGCGAACAACTTTTGTATAAAACATATCTTTGAGAAATGTACAGAGAAAAAGTTATTTGCAAATATTTTCAAAACCTCGTATACATTTTTTTGACACATCGTGTCTGTTATATTACTCCCTATATATCCTACCCATAAATATACCTTTCAACCTGGTATGCCATGGGGTTTTTTAAACCGGTAATCGAAAGTGACACTCGAAAATAAGGAACTATGTAATAGAAATTCTGTTCGACAGTTTTCCCGCACTTTTCCCCTCTTCCAACCCCGCCTCTGCCCCCCCCCCCCGGGGGCTTATTTTCCCTATTTCTCTCTCGCTCTCTCTCTCTCTCGTTTCCCGATAGCCTCACGGCGATGTTCTGTAGCGCCGCGGGTCGTACCGGGTCCGTGCCTGTTCCGCCAGCGGCGGTCTCCCCGGCCCGATTGGTTCTTTGTTGACGATATTGAGTTTTCGGTCGCCATGGCGACTTATTCAAAAGGAAATTATTTTCCCTTGTCAATCCGTGTACACGCGTGTGGGGGGGAGATAGTGCGAAAACGGGCGGGGAGAAGGTTAATTATGGGAAAAACTCGATCGGGGAAGGGATGAGATTGGAAATTTGGGAAAAGTGGGGGGGGGGGGGGTTGGTTACCTTGTGATCTAATCGCTGGGGTCCGATGTGGAGCTCCATCGAATCCAAAAAAAAAATAAGAATTAAAGTGACTTCTCGTCTTCATTGGAAATTCGAAAGTTAGACTTGGAAAGGTTATTTAAGTGAAGAGAATTTCAATGGGAAGTGGTATAGGAAACGTGTTTCCGCCAGAAGATAATCATGATTTTATCCAATCTTTAATTTGGTGAATGAGCTCCTTCTTTTCATCAACGTTTCAGCAACCTTGATATCAACCAGCCCACTCATTTTTTAAGTCGAAATTACTACAAGTACTTTGTACTGCATTATTATATTATCACCGCAATTATCTTAGTCTTTCGTACTAGGTACATTTTCGCGAGTCAACTCATGAGCCCATTTTTAGCTGACTAATTAACAGATTTTACAGATTCAGTAATTGACGTACTTACATGAGATTTAATATTGTCAAAAAATGCAATGCAACGAAGGGTGGCCTGCGTCGAAAATTGTTTGGATCACGATTTTGAAATTTGATGATTACCCTACATAAAAGAATGTATTCTGATTAACTGACTGGTTGATAATTTAAGTCCTAAAAGAACTACTAAACTTAGGGTTTTCAGGTACAGAGAATGCGTAACGTTAGAGACGTACTAACAAAAGTATTTGTAAAAGTACGATCCTGAAAGTTTCCAAATTTATATACTGTCATTTTACTATCTCCTTGGCAATTTGATATTTTGGATATCCTAATGACAACCATAATAAGTGGACTATGTAGCTTTCCTCGAAAACCTAACTTAATAATCTTTACAGCGGGGAAAATATCTTCAGCTGCGCAAGCTACATATAACGAAAAACCTTTTTCTCTCAAACTTGTTCTCTTGACTTTTGATTTTAATGAATATCACTGGTATTTGTCTGATGTCACATCATAAACTATAAATGAGTCGCACTAAAAAGGACAAAAATATGAAATTTTATACCTTCTAGAATTGAAATTTTGTAAAACCCCATCTTAGTGCGATTCTACGTTACAAAACGAACGTACATCCAAAATATGAAGTCTCTAACTTTAATAGATTTCGCTAGACGTTGACTATTACTCAATCATATCACAGTCTCGTTGAATTTACTTTGGAAGTGTCATTTACATATTTTAGTAAAATATTTTGGGAAATATTCCTTTGTATTGTAACGCGAAATGTAAACAGCAGCGCAAAACGTGTTTACTCTTATCGGACCTCGGCGGCCACTTCCAAGCGCTCCGTTAATTGGGCCGTAAAAGGAAGAATGATTTATTACCT
Organism: Cryptocephalus moraei; assembly: GCA_946251905.1. NCBI lineage: Eukaryota > Metazoa > Arthropoda > Insecta > Coleoptera > Chrysomelidae > Cryptocephalus > Cryptocephalus moraei. Next base: position 30,670,390 of record OX276460.1, read on the forward strand.
TCTGGGCGTTTCTAGATAAACATTATTAGGGGAAAGAAGGATCGAGTTCTTTCAAGAAGGTTCTCGAGACATAATGGAGGACTATATAATGACGGACTTGCGGTTAGATTAGATTAGACGTGAAGCCGCGAGTGAGTAAACAGTGCGAAAAACGGACAAGTGAAATAAATTAGCAGTTAAGAGTGATATAAATTAATCAGTTAGGAGATAGTTAAGATAAATTAAGTAGTGTATAGTGTGTAATTAAAACTGTGTAAATAAATTAGAAATAAACGTTACAGTATCTATGGTAACCAAGCATTCTATGTTATTTCAAAGTTTTCTACGTTACAACGCGAACGTACCTCCAAAATATGAAGTCTCTAACTTTAATAGATTTCGCTAGACGTTGACTTATATATTACTTAAGCATATCACAGTCTCGTGGAATTTACTTTGGAAGTGTAATTTACATATTTTAGTAAATTATTTTGGAAAATATTCCTTGGTAACTATGGTAATCTGTTATTCCAAAGTTTTCAAAGTTTTATCTCAATTAGATTTATTTTGAATTCTCTACTAGTTTGGCAGGGAATCTCAAATCTTAAAACAATGCATTATTTACAAATTTACTAAATAACCCTACAACCCTTTTTGTACACCTAACTTACGTTTGATAGTAAAATTTTTAGTGTATTTTAGTTTATTTATGCCAATTTAACCAATTTTTAAACAAGTGTTTAATGGAAATCTCAATAATTCATATGTAATATTGCATTAATCTCCTGTATACTTTACTAACTATACGAATCTTCCATTAGGTGTAAAGTAAATTGCAGAGAGTGCAGAGCCGAGGGAGAATTTTAATTTGTTTCGAGTTTTTTTAAACATTTTTAAACAAATATTTAGTTCTAATGTTAAACAGTGTATTTAAGTGTAAGTCAAAATTGGCACATGGTACAAAATCAATTTTCACATTTTGTGCGGTATAAAACTTTTCTTCTGAAATTCATATTAACGCAACTGTAAAAAAATACCCTGTTTATGAATTTTTAACTTCTTAAAAGTGCGAAAAATAAGACTGGAAGGGGTAGTGTCCTAGACGTCTCTAGAGGTCGATGAACTGCCCGAAACGTGTGCGCAACTCTTCTACGCAATTTCCAAAAATTTTCCCCGTATCGATTCGCAGTATTGATTGTGCGTGCCAATGAGCGTTACCTCTTCTACCCTCTCCGGCCTATAATTGATTAATTTAGTGGATTAATTTCAAAGTCAGATCACTGGTAATTAATTGTTTGAAGTGACTATTCGATTTTAAATTCAAATTCTGTTCCTATTTACTGTTTGCTTCCGAATTTATTCTTTCCGTCTTATCATTACCGGTCAGTTTTTTGTCTCTCGTTCGCACTGCATATTTTACACGTGCGTAGCACCATAACTGATAACACGTTGTGCTATTCGTCTCAGTTTCTTTTCGAGTTTCTCGCGTTAATAACTTGTGTTTTCGGTGGTAATTGGTGATTTTATTCTGGTGATTTCGAGAGTCCTCCACGGCTGATCGTCTTTTGAAAGGTAATTGAACGTTTCTACTTTTACTTTGATTAAATGTTGGTACTATTCACTTTGATTTTGAACATTTATACAATTTTTTTCTAAATTACGTAACTTGGTATAAACTTGAGCTGGTTTTTAGATACGTTCGTATCGAAAACAAATTTGATATTATTTATTTTCATTGTCGCGTTAATAAGTGCTTATTATACATAGTTTTGGCACTTGTTTCATCAATTTCGTAAAAATGTATTATCGTATGGTGTGTTAATTATTGTCGCATTACCTACTACATATTTAGTTCGGTGGCGGTGACTGCTTTTCGAATTTTGTAATTAGGTACTCATTTCGTAACAAATAATGCACGTTGGTGAAATTATCTTGAAAAACTAATCGTCAGTGCGCATGACTCACCATGTATATACTGTGTGTTCAATTTAAGACTCGCATATAGAAGAATCCTGTCATTGTCACAGGCTGGTTAGCGATTTAGGATCGTCATTATGAATCATTGGAAATAAATCATAAGGTAAGAAAGGAATGGTGAGTAGTGTGTATTGCCGGAGCTGGACCAAGGGGTGGTTTTCCCCCTCTACCGCCTAAATAAGGGTTACTACCCCTACGTAGGGGTGCGCAAAAATTGGTGTATTTTGGGGGGAGGGGGGGTGAGGGAGGGTGCCTCTACCGCCTAAGGGAGAACTACCCTACTTAGGGGTGGACTAAAGGAAAAAGATAGTTTTTCGGGGGATGATGGAGGATTCCTCTACCGTCTAAGAGAGAACTACCCTATTTACGTAACAAATGTAAGAGATATTGAAAAAGGACATTGTAGCTCAGCCGGAATCCCGGCTGATTCCGGTATATCATGATTTATTTCGAGAATTTTCATCCATACCCTATTTAAGTGTTCCCAAAAAATGGGTGTTTTTTCAGGGGAGGGTGTTCCCCCATTTCTGTTCAAGTCAACCCCCACATAGGATAGGTCTCCTTGGGCAGTCCAGGGAACACCCTCCCCTGAAAAAATATCCATTTTTGCGAACACTTAAATAGGGTAGTTCTCCCTTAGACGGTACTGGAATCCTCCCGCATCACCTGAAAAAACATATTTTTCCTCTAGTCCACCCCTAAGTAGGGTAGTTCTCCCTTAGGCGGTAGAGGCACCTCCCCCCCCCCCGAAAATACACCAATTTTTTGCGCACCCCTACATAGGGGTAGTAACCCTTATTTAGGCGGTAGAGGGGGAAAACCACCCCTTGGTCCAGCTCCGGCAATACACACTACTATGGTGACCAATTTGACTGTTTTGTACTATCTGCTAAGTTAAAAGGTGTATGTTATATACCACTAACTTCTGTTTTTTTTTAATGTGCGAATATGACATGGTCCATATCAAAAAGAATACATTGCATATTTAGTTTTTTAATTATTGTTACAGATTATGTAACAACACAGTAGTATATTAACAACACAAGTGAAAAATTACACGAAACACGAATATCAAAACGGCATTAAAATATAAAAATTTTTCCCTAAAAATCTCAAAAACATAGACGATTTTTCAGACTCCATTCTAGGGGGTGTAATCGTTGAAATTAAAATTTTCAATTACATATTTTAAAAACATAAGTCAAGACGAATAAAATGAGCTTTTGACTATGACTTTTACTATAACAAAACAACCAAATTTAACACTTGACAACACTTGACAACATATGCAATAACTAACCAAATTTTAAAGGTTTCTTAAAAGTAGCAAATGTAACTTTTATGCAAGTTTCGAGGGGATTTATGCTTTTTTCTTTTTATTACAATTTCAAATTTCGATATTTTTTTGCAATTGTTTAAGTAAGCTGTTAATAAATTTTAATCTGGTATGTTTAAAATTAAGGTAGTATTTTTAAACAAAAAAAACGTTTAATCTAAAATTTGGAAAGAAACAGAAAAGCCATTTTGGAAAAAATTGAGAAAAACTGGAAATTTAGAAAAGTAGAACATTCACAGAACATCAATCAAGATTACGGCAATCAATAAGAATTAAATAGTAAAGTAACAGACAGTTTAAAAAAATGGCGATATGAGAAAGTGGAAACAATGAAAATTTCCTTGGGATGCGTACTTTAATGCAGATAAAAACTGTTTTTATTGCAATTTATACATTTTGATTAATGTTTAAAAAATGACACCGTCATTTTAAACTGTTACTTTGTTCCTCCTACACGTTAATTTTAAAAAAGGTCCCAATCTGAAACGGAATACCTAACAATTGACATGTGTTAACATTTCACTTGACTGTGTTGATATTATTCTCTTCTGGATCACATTTTCGTCCCTTGCGATTTCCAGCGAAGGTTAGGTTGAAATTGCCTTTCCTCCGCCTATGCCTTCTGTAAAAGATAGCCCCAGGTAGTTGTGTAGCCCAAATGTGCCGCGGGCGTCCGATCGGAATAAGAATGCAGCAGTAATGAGTAAAAGGATCATTCAAACAAGGCGGCCCGGGGCGAGATTTCAGTGGCGTGGCTGATACGCGGGAATATCCCCGAATCGGAGAATGAAACGTAAAATCGAATCAATAATTTTATTAGGAATTAAACATACTTTGCTTCTTTGATTTTATACAATAATTTTACAGATACAGATCCGCTAACGATTTACAGTAATTTTACAACGGAAATTGCGATAGAACACGATATCAATACATCATTAAATTATCTCCTTGGGACATTCAATAATCCATAGCTTTCAGATTTGATTCGCTCACTTGGATTTGTTAAATCAAGAGGGAAAAAGGGGGAGACAGACTTTGTATACTCTTTTCAAAACAAACCCCGATGCACGTCATTTTGATGACGTCAGAATCATCCAATACTACCAACTTAATATAGTTGGTAGTATGTATATTTTAGGTTGACAATATATATGGTTATGTGTGTTCTCAACCTAAAATATACACGGAACACATAAATTTCGATGTCCTGGGACTATATTAAGTTGGTACTATTGGATATTTGGTGGCGTCATCAAAATGACGTGCAGCGCGATTTGTTTTGAACAGAGTATAGTTGATTGAACGGCAACTTTTGGACATGTAACTTTAGTACCCTGTACAGCGTCAAGTCAGCGTTTTGTCGGATCACAGTCGATTAGGATCTAGTGAGATCATCGAATAAAAAGTGAAGATCGGTTATAAAAAAATATATGTACAGACACACACATACACACACTCACACAATCATAAAACAAAAACTAACCTAGCCAACTAAGAGTAGCGCTGCAGCTCGTCTGACAGAATAAAATTAAGGCATACATGTTCTCTTCGCTCCCGTCCAAGCTCATGGGTCGTGAATGTCTGGAAGGTGGTCAGGCGTCGTCAGGTCAACCAGGGAGTACCTTTCTGACGAACAGGTACTCGGAGAATTGTTGGCCCTCGACGCCGCCGCCGTTGCTCGCAGCTATCCTGAATCCCGCGTTCAGGAGCCTCGTTATGACTTGCATCGAGTTCAGTTTGCAGTAGCCGTTCAGGGGGAACCTGAAAACCACTCTCGGTTATCAATAATGGCTAGCTATTCAGTTAACCTATAATTTAGTCCAGTTAGCAGCGGTAAAAAACCTTAAAAAAGGTGGAATTTTGAAAAACAAGGACGATTTCTTTGACAATTGGGATTTAGGTAGTATTTATAACCTTCTTCAAGGTTGGACTTGTGCCGAAGTGTGCTTTTTCTCTAGGGGTGGAAGCCACCCCTTCTAAGGGGCAAAAAATTTTTTAATCAAAATAAACCTGGAAATCGATAGATTGGTTAATTCTAAGAAACTTTTGTTCTATTAAGTTTTCGACTAAAACCACATTTTTCATTGAAAAAAACGGATGTTTTTTAACCGTTTTCCACCAATACCTTGGAAAATTTTTCATTTTATCAGAAAAACATTCAAAACAACAACATAGCTAATAAATAAAGAGATTCATTTTTGAATGACCTCTGACCTCTATAAACCCAATAAGGGTTGAGTTATTGCTCGCTGAAAGATGGTTCTACCTTAATCCCAATTTTCAAAGAAATCGACCTTGTTTCTCAAAATTCCACTGTTTTAAGGTTTTTTTACCGCTGCTGACTGGACTATTCGGCACAAGTCCAACTTTGAAGAAGGTTATAAATACTACCCAAATCCCACTTTTCAAAAAAATCGATCTTGTTTCCCGAAATTCCACGCGAAAATTGCTGATTTGTAATTGGCTAATTTGTACCAATTGTAATTCAGTTATAACTGGATCAGGGTTACAAGTAATTTAGGGAATATGGCAATTTACTTAACGAATTCCAATTTCAACTGAAGGTATGAACCATGGGCAAAGATAGCGGTTAGTTGACTTTTAAATTTTACTCAATTATATTGAAAGACACATGATATTACATATACACATGTTATAGACAATATGCTAGTGAGCAGTTTTAAATATGTACTCAATGGGGTTGGTTATCACATGATAGTTAGCCGGGTCGTTCTTATCGCCTTTTTTCGGTATTGTGGTGCTTCTTCTAGATTCCTCAGATATTTTCCCATGTTCATATTGAATTTTTCAACATAATTTGCCTGGTACTATTCCTCTCACCTGATGACGTGGTGGGCGTCCTGCTGGTTCCACGCCGCCCCCGTCCTGGCGTCCATGACGGCCTGGTTCGTCTCGGGGAAGACCTCGTCCAGCAGGGACCTGTCCCCCGACAACATGATACGCTCCCCGAGGTCCGGGTTGACGTGCAACGCGACGCATTCGTACATGTCCTGGCCCGATCTCGCGTTGTCCGAGTTGCTCTTGAACGCCTGCGAGGAACCTCCGCCGCCGCTCACTTTGCCCACGTTGTTGTTGGGGACTATCCCGTTCTTTAGGCGGTCCTTCTTCAGCTGCTCCAGGTGCCGGACCATGGCTAGAATAGTAGTTTAAATTACAAGTTGTAGAAGACGTCATAGTCCAAGCCCGAGTCCGAGTTTTAGAACGGACCAGGGCTCGGAATGTCTTCTGCAACGAGTACTTTACAACATTTTCTATGTTCCGGCATCCATTTCATTTTTATCTATGTTTAAATAATTTAAAATTTCTTATCCGGGGATTTTTTTTATCGTGACATTTAAGTTGGTATTACGGCTGTTTCCTAGACATCTGTCAATTTTCACACCGTTTTCAAATTTAATTTAATGGATTTAAATAAAATCGAAATCATGTCTCAAGAATCCGAATCGCATCAAGTACAAGAGGGTGTTTCTTTAACTCCACCGGAACTACAAGAAGTGGCTTCAAATGCAGTAAGGATTTGCTACCTTTGCTGATAAGTCTAGAGACGTATATGAAAAAGTTTTGACAGACATCAGACAGCATTAGGGAATATCTTGTTACCAACCCAACAATTTTTTTTCCAAAAACAATGCTTTAATAAGCCTCATTAAAGCACTGCGTTGGGCAATTTTAGTGCTAGAATAGCTGTCATTTTAGTGCCGGAACATAGAAAATTAATTTGGATAAGGAGGAGCAGGGAAAATCATTGATTTGAGAGGAATAGCTTTGTGATGTGGGCTTTCTAATAAGTTTTGGGATGTCAGGGGTGGGGTGCATCAATTGGAAATATTGTCAAATACTTCGAGAAGTTGTTACAGCAACTTTTAAAATTGGTAGCTAGGACTAGGGTTCCTTTCTGAGAAATGGTGAAGGCCCAATGGCGGAACAAATCAAAGCGCGAACGCCAGATTATACCGATTCCTTATAGTTCAGTCACTGAAGATAAAAATAGGCTCAGAACTTTTTGAACCTCCATCGATTTTCATGAAAATTTGGGCACAAGTTTATTGTACATGTAACTTCAAAGGTGATATACACTCGACTTGCGCTTTTTGTACTTTAAGGGTGAAATTCACGCCTTTTACAAATAATGTAAAAAAAAAATACAAATTCAAGCATTCTACAGGTGGAGATCTTGTTTAGTTCAGTAGAATAAATATTCTTTTCACGCTGCCGCTATCGTAAATCGCTCTTATATGCATATATACGTAGCATGAAAATGGCAAATAACATTCGTGTATTATTTTTCCTTGATGACGGAATGTAAATACTGTCATATACATTCCTAGGAGAATCAAAAGAGTAAATCAAGTTGATTTATCCCTAGTTACGCATATCTCAGACTGACATATGTAAGTGTGACGTATGTCAGTAAACTTATGTCAGAGTAACGTACGTCCAAATTAAATCAAACATTTCATTTTTTGAGGAATTATGAGGAAATTTTCAACGGCAGCGTGAAAAATCCAATAAGCCACACGGAATGTATCGACTGTTAACGTCTAAAACGTCTTTACATTTCTTGTGCCTTAAATAACGATTATCCAACACATGACAATTATTATGACTGTCATTATTAATGCCATTTTAGACAAGTAAACTATCAAATAACACACTAGTGAGTTATGAATTATAAGTCACGTTCATATTTGAAGTAGATTTATATTTTAAGGTTGCCCGTGGCAACCAAACAAACAACCTACTTTAACCAAAATGTAAAAAAGTCACTGTCAAGTCATTCTGACATTTATAGGGTACTGAGACGCAAGTAGCTTTAATTTGAGAACAAAGCTTATTAATTATTATCTCAAAAAACGATTTCTTCCACTTGTTGGATAAAACATTGTATGCCACTCGCGTGTTACGCTTCCTAAGTCACTTGAGAAGTTATATCACTCGGCCTGACGGTCTCGTGGTATAAATCTTCTCGCGTGACTTATTTCCAACATAACACACTAGTACCATAAATAACTATTACCATTTTGAAGCATATTTTATAATTTGTATAAATTTTCCAACCCTTAGAAACCAACCCTTAAGTCGACAATCATGAAAAATTTGTTTTTGTCTCCCTGAAATTTAAAAAAAAAACCGAAATTTTTGTTCTATTCCATTTTCACGTAGATTTAGTAGTTTTAGAGTTGTTATAAAAAAAAATTTTTGGAAAACTAAAAAATTTTGCCTTTCTTAAATCGTACTTTTTTCAAAAACAAGCATTCTAAACCGGCAAGTTTTTGACCTCATTACTTACACTAAAATAAAGTAAATCCTACAGGTATTACTATCAATTTCAATTTTGGCAGAAATGTAGGTTTTATTTCTCACTTTTTCTTAAACAATTCATGAGTCTTGTCTTATTTTCCTCATATTTCGCTTAGTTTTAATACAATCGACTCCATCCAGGGCTCATTTGAAAGGTCTTTCCAAGTACCTTGAAAAGTATTCGACATTTATTTTCCAAAAAATATATCTGTTACCCGTTGCTTAACCTCTAATCACGTTTGTTACTTGTTTCACCCTCTAAGTACTCACTAATTTTCACGCAAATCGATGAAGGTTTAAACATTTCCGAGACGAAAGCCTTAAGTGACTGCTAATCGACTAGGTACCAAAAACCAATGAAGAAAAAGATTTCATTAGTATACTCTATTCAAAACAAATCCCGATGCACGTCACTTTGATGACGTCAGAATCATCCAATACTACCAACTTAATATAGTCACAGGACATCGCAATTCATGTGTTCCGTGTATATTTTAGGTTGACAATATATATATGATTATGTGTATTCTTAACCTAAAATAGACACGGAACACATAATTTGCGATGTCCTGGGACTATATTAAGTTGGTAATATTGGATGTTTGATTTGCTGAACGCCTTTCCGCCTTTCAATTCAATTTTCCGTTTATGAACTACGTGGTAAATCCATATTTCCCTCACTTACGCATTATGTCGAAGTATCTGGCCTCTTCGAGCAGCAGGTCGAGATCCTGGAAATTGTCTGGAATGAGGAGCCTCGCGTTCCTCATGAAGTTCAAGATATGCCTGAACATTCCGCCGTCTCGGTCGATGAAGTAATGCTGTTTGAGGGAATCCAGCACGATCGGTATGCTCCCGTTGAATAATTTCGCGAGCCTCGATTCGGGATACCTGCGGCAGGGAGAATAGGCGATTAGGAATCGTGGAAACATTATCTAAGTTCAATTTAGAAAACTAAATAGTGTCTTAGATGGAATATGTTCTCGAAATTAATTCATGGTAAAGGTGTACATGAAATTCGCGTCGGGTATTCTTACCACTAAACTACCGGTAGTTTAGTGGTAAGAATACCCGACGCGAAATTGGGAGACCCGGGTTCAAAACCCGGCTGGGCGACAGAATTCCATTTTCAAAAATTCTCTTACATTTGTTTCATACAAATAGTGTCTTAGTGATCAAATACGGTGTCTTGCGTTGGTTGGTGAGGATCTTTTTATCCCACTCGTCTTTTTTGATCTTCGGTGCATTCTTATGGGAACATTCTGATGGGGCACGATACATCGACGCGATACGATCTCTAATGCAATAAAATTAACACTCGCCTTAGGATGTGAGTCAGAAAAGACTCGGGAAAAAAATTGTACCGGCCGTGATGACCACGGGGTGTCATGGGCACCACATGGGAACGGTTGTGGTGTCGGCCTCCCTAAGACGACGTATCGGCCGACAGAGAAATCGTTTCAAGGCGATGGGTTCTTCATAATAATCATTGAGGTTGGAGAAGGTACTTAAGTGGGGTGTTTTGTTTAAAATTTTTACATATAAGCGCTTTCTGCAAATAATTTATATAAACAAATAAAATATTGGTGAAATGTCAAGGTTCTCAACGTAAAAGACAATGACGGTTAAATTAATGAAAATAGTTATGAAAGTCCATTACACCTTTTCTCTTACAGTCACGTGAAAATAACATTATGACGTCCAAATTAATATTTGAAGTACATTTGATTGTGCTAATAGTTGTTAATCTTGTTAACTTCAAAAAAGAAACTGAAATAACTTGTCCAGCGATGACATTTAAAATTTAATCCCTTTCGTCTCGGGTCGAAGAAATATCTTGATTCGCAACGCCTACGATTCACATTCGCATAAAGGTATATAAATCTTTTATGACAAAATTTTACAACCGACGACAATAAATAAGGACAATCATGCATTTCTTGCTAATGAACCCCAAATGGAAACACTAACGATAGGCATTCTGCCCACTCTACATTGTTTTATAGCGCAATTAAAATCACCTAGACAATAAGTCATAAGGGACTTTTTTCGAATTCACTGTTACATCATTTTATGATTCATTATTTGAAAGCCGCAAAACGGGCTTTCTAGAGGAGTTTTGTGTTAGGTAGGTTTCAAGACCGCATAGGAAACAGTTAAAAGTCGTAATGGTTGCAAATTTCATTCAATTCGATGGCAATACCGCAAAACCTGAAGGAATCATTAATCACTGTTATCGTCCTCAGTAAACGATGGCAAAGCTCTTATTGCGCGCGAGGTTTTTTCCACCGGATAAAATCGTCTGAATAAATAAAACGAAGAGATATATATTATATGCACCTACTATAATACATTTCGCGCAAATTTATGGCTCGATCTCGAAATTACACTCGCTCCGGGGTTAAGTCTGGAGCGCACTCCTTTAGTAACCGTTTTCATTTCTTTTTAATTGCGGGAAATGTAACGTTGAAGTTTTGTGCTCGCCCAAGGACTCATCGGGTCGCCACAATTTATTGCGAGGCAGAGATGGGCGATATAGGGACTCCGTAAAAATGTATGAAATATCTGACTGTGTATATGTGTTTGAGAGAGATAGAGAGAGAGTTCCGTAAACAACAACAGGAGCACTCTAATAATAAATGAAATTAAACAGAGGAGAAGGGGGGATATTTGTGTAATTCCGTGAGTTACGTGAGTTACCCTCCGGGTAGTTACAACACGTGTACCGTAACTAGGTTGTGCATGTGTGTGTGTGTGTGTGTGTGTGTTTTTCGGGCTTGCAGCTATACTCCTACGGTGCAGTCGTCGAGACTAATTTGCTTACGTGATAATGTGGAGTTTACGTAGAATTAAAATGAATTATGAAAGTAAATGGACGAGAAGCAAACGTGGAAATTTGGAGGGAAACTAAATGCCGGAACATATCCTACCACAACGATAATTTTGTTCTAGACATGTTCTATCCAATGGAATGTTAAATTCATTATTGGAACATTGAAGAAATGAACGTCAAAACTGACCAATCTTATCAAAATTTTTCAGTTTTTTTTTGCAAAAACTACAGATTTAATAAAGTTAATATTACTTTTCCCGGTGGTGGTAAAGTACGCAGGTCTCCATATTAGAAAATGAGGAAACGCAGTAACAAGGGCTTATATACGGAGCTTTCCTATCGAAACGCTTGATGGGAAAACAGCGGGAGCAAGAGAGAAGCCAGCAGTAGTTCGTTGGCGTGACGGAGAGAGAAGTTTTGCAACGTTGCCGGCCGAGCACGCAGTCCAAGTCAGCGCGTGTATCGCTTCACACTTTCGGATGTGTGCGGTACAGTGTGCGGAGCGGATGACTGTAATGTTCCGCGAGCTAGCAACATCGCAGGGGGTCGTTCTCTGTTTCGCTAACGAGAAATATATGGCCTTTCTCTCGCACTTATGTTGATCCCACCGTGCGACTCTTTAGAAACTGTCTGTATATCATTCGGAGATAGTCTCAGGCCAGGAAAATCGATATTTTCTGAGAAAATTTTATTTTAATAGTCTAGTTTAATAATATACTATATATTCTTCTTTATTCTTTTATCCAAGCCAAGCCAAACAAACCTAACTTTCCGGACCGTAGTCGTAGGCCCAGAAACGTTTCCGTGAAGGATTCTCGATTCTCTCGTTCCGTGTAGATCTCAATCCAAGATGTCTACCGTTTGTTTACGTTTAAGAGCAAATTTCATAATGAAATATCTCGATTGATAGACGAAATAAAGTAATTCCCACACTCAGGTACGTTCTTCGTTACATGCTGCTTCTGTTGATATAATTTTTGTTATTGTACAATGAAAGCATTTAACACCTGCAATCTTTGCCACCGCCCTTTTCCCAATATACTGATAGTGTCCCCTTTCGCTAAAAATAAATTCATCAAAATTGGCTGCGTCCGAAAAGATCAACCTTCGAATGCTTACATTCCATTGGCCGGAACATGTTCGCAACAAGTCCCCGTTAGAACCGACAGTTTCGACTCGCCCGTATCCCAATCGAAGCTCCACAATTTCCCCACGCGTCCCCGTACAAACTTTGAAACGTTTGACACCACGACTCGACCGTTAAATCTACAGTAGCGACAGCGTCGCCGAATCCGAACATGGCGGACGAGGACGACGCCGCCGAGACCGCGAAACGCATCAAGCAGCTCGAGAACCAGAACATGAAGTTCAAGCGGCTGCTGAGCACCGCCGAGGACATGAACACGCAGGACTCGACGCGCGAGTCGCAGCTGAAGACCGAGGCCGTCAACCTGACGAAGATCATCGAGGGCCTGGAGGAGAGGAAACGCAGGCTAAACGAGCAGCTCGTCGAGGTGTTGGTCGGGGAGAAGGGCGAGGTGATGAGGACGCTGGCGCAGCTCGAGGAAGAGCACAGGGAGCTCCAGACGAAGCTGCGGAAGGTGCTGTCGAACGTCAAAAGCGAGACGGAGGAGATCGAGCTGCTGAAGATGGAGGACGCCGAGCTGAAGAAGGCGTTGGGCAAGCTCGAGGACGAGAAGTCTAACCTGCTCGAGAGACTCAAGAGTTTGAACGAGACAGAGGGGACGCGAGTGAAAACGGAGATACAAGAGCAAATCTCGCAGGTAGAAGAGAAAAAGTCGAGCATAATAAAGGTGCTAGCTACGAAGGAGATGAAAGAGTTCTACTCGGAAGAGAACGTCTACTCCAATTTCAAGAGCCTCGAGAAAGCGTACATGGAATACATCGAGAATCTAGACGACGCCGCGATGCAACGAAAACTATCACATCTAGAAACAAAAAACGAGAAACTCGTCAGCCTCGTGAAATACTCCAACGCGAACATCCCCGAGCAAGTGCACCTCGGCGAAGCCATAATCCAATCCAACACGAACCTCGTGGATAAAATCAAAACGGCCTCGTCGAAACTCTCCTTCGGCGCCCTCTCCGAAGCGGCCCTCTCGAAACTCAAGCAAGAGAAGGAACGCCTCTACCACGAGATGGAAGCCCTGCTGGAGAAATCCATCAACGAAGTCGAGACCATCAAGCAAACCATCAACAACCCCGAGGTGAAACACCTCGTCAACGAGATCGAGATCCAGAAGGCGATACTCCTCTACAACTTGCGCATCCTCAAGATGAAAGAGGAACTCGACCTGCCCGACGTCCCGCTCCATCCGATCGAGCTGAGCGACGCCGAGGAGCCGCCGCAGGCCTCCACCTCGAAGGACGACGCACCGCCGAGGTACCTCGAGAGGCAGCTGCAGACGCAGAGCGAGCTCCATCACACCTTCATGAGGGAGAGGTCCTCGTGCGAGGTGGCGCACAAGAACCTCGACGACGCCACGAACGAGCTCTTTTCCGAGGAGATCGACAATCTGAGGCAGAGGATCGTCGACCTGGAGATGATGAAGACGGAGCTCAAGACGGAACTGGACGGAATCAGGAGGAGGGACGAAGGCGAGGCGGATTTCGTCGGCGAGGCGGAGGAGGAGACCGTGCTGGAAGTGCTGGACGAGGAGGACGCGCGCAAAACGAGTCGAAATGATAGCGAGACTCGTTAACGGAATAAATACGTTTAGAATGGTCACAATTTGTTTTTAAATTTTTATTAGTTTGTACCTACTGAAATTAAAGGAGTAGTTAAACTAGAGCTTTCGAATGGTAAATGGGACTACTTCTTCACGTGCTGTTTCCATTTTAGCGACTACAATATTAAAATCGTCTCGATATTCTGCTGCTCTAACCAGCTCCTAAAAATTCAAGCCGGTCCAGTTTCTTATATTGTGCATACAGGAACGTTTCTTTCGGCCCATGTCACGTGCCAAATGTCAATTCTATTTAAAAATGGCTGTTTTTCGATAATAATTTTTTGTGGGTACGTTTTTTCAAAGAGCGTTGCAATGCACTTTCTTGAAAATTGTGATCCAAAAAAAGGTGGTGGCAAACTTCGTAGACACACGCAATTTTTTCATAAAATTTTAGAAAATGCTGTTTTGGAAAAATTATTTGGAGTAGTTTCCGGTGAGGAAAATCTATATTTTCTGATAAAATTTTATTTTAATAACCTAGTTTAATATAATGTACTATTTATTCTTGTTTATACTTTTATCCAAGCCAAACCAAACAGACCTAACCTTCCCGACCGTAGTCGTAGGCCCATAAACGTTTCCGTGAAGGATTCTCTCGTTCCGTGTTCCGTGTAGATTTCAATCCAAGATGTCTACTGTCTGTTTACGTTTAAAGAGCAAATTTTATAATGAAATATCTCAGTTGATAAACGAAATAAAGTAATTGCCACATTCAGGTAGGTTCTTCTTTAGACGCTGCTTCTGTTGATATAATACTGTAAAGTTAAAGCATTTTGTGTCTACGATGTTGCCACAGCCCAAAAAAGAATCCTTTTCGTGTAAATATTACAATCCGGAGTTTGCTCCTATTTTAAAAATTTCTAAAATGGAAGGTTTTTCGAAAAAAGTCGTACTCGCTACTCACTTTGTCTTACAGACTGAAATTCATTTGTTTTGTGAAAATGTATTAATTTTTTGGCGTGGATTGTACTTTTAAGTTTCTTTTTCGAAAATTCTGAAACTTATTAAGCACTTTATTAAAGATTGACTCTCAACATTTCTCGTTTGACATTTAACTTCTTTCATCTTTCTTGTTTCGAAATGTGTGGGGACAAAGTGACTTAGGCAGTGTAACCCACCCAGATAGACAGGTTAAGTAAGATGCATTACATAAGACACGTTAAGTAAAAGCCTACCCAATAAGGTGGAGTCATCGTTTACTGGGCACTCATAAAACATTGCAAGTGGACACATGTAGAGGAATGTACCGATATAAGTCGCGGTAATCGAATACTCTCGTTTCACGTACTACTTGCGACGCGTTCTTGGGGTTATTCGAGAAGGCATTCAAAATTATCTGAATCTTCTTCTCGTCTTGCAGCTCGGAGGTACTCGTCTCGTCCTTCAGCCGCTCCGTACTCGCGGTGGCGTGTTTCATGGAGCTGATCGTCAACTGCAGCTCGGCCTTCTGCGTTTCGATCTCCAAAATCTTCTTCTGTAGTTCCCGGTACTCGTTCGCTATCTCCCTCTTGGAGTTGTCGAGCACGTTCTGGAGCTCGTTGAGGAGTTTGCTGCGCTCCTTCTCGAGTTCCACCACTTTGTAGCTGAGCGTCTCGTATTCCCGCCGGGCGACGTTGTCGATGGCCTGGAAGAGCACCCTCTCGAGCTCGGTTTTGACGTCGGTGTGGCTCTTCTTCGGCGATTTGCTGAGGTGCTCCATGCTGACGAGCAGGTCGGTCTTTTTTTTCTCCAGAACTAGAATTTTGTTTTGTAACTTGGTGCGCTCCTTCTGGAGGGAGACATTAGGTGTTTCGTACGAAGAGCTGTCGAGTTGCATTATGTTTGTTAGTAGCTGGGAGGTGTTGTTCGGTTGGGCGAGGAGGAATTTGAATTCCGCGTGTTCTTTCTTGAGCTGCTCCACCTCCTTGGTCTGCTTGTGAAGCTGCTTGATCAACACGTCGACTTTCTTCTGTAGCTCGACGATATCGTTCTCGGACTGCTTCACTTTGTACATCACCGTCTCGGACTCTTCGGACGAGAGGAGTTCGAGGTCCTCCTGCATCCGCAGCTTCTCGTCCTCGATCAGCTTGATCGTCTCCCGCAGAAACTCCGACTCATCCTTCTGGATGCTGTGGTTCGACAGGGACTGCTTCGTCACCTCGAGGGCGGAGTCGAGTAGGCTCTTGAAGC
The DNA here is from genome assembly GCA_946251905.1 of Cryptocephalus moraei. Classification (NCBI taxonomy): domain Eukaryota; kingdom Metazoa; phylum Arthropoda; class Insecta; order Coleoptera; family Chrysomelidae; genus Cryptocephalus; species Cryptocephalus moraei. Next base: position 30,686,759 of record OX276460.1, read on the forward strand.
GGCTGTTCTGCGTCTCGAGCAACGTGACACGTTTCATCAATTTTTCTATTTCATTTTCGATCTTCATCTTCGGGCCGATCGGGAGGGAAATGGGAGCTCACATAATGGTCGGGGGGAAACGTCACGCGTGACTTTTCGTCATGTCCGCGGTGACGTTCGTTGTAACGTACCCGATAGTATCTCTTTCCGTCGATTGGAGCGATCGCGTCCATAAATTTTTCCTCACGAGCGGCGAGCGTATAACGTGGATAATCGCGTTACGCCGCTTGGGAAGTCGTTTCGATTTATTGACATTTGTAACGCGTCATTTGTAACGCCGCAGGTGCGAAATCGAGAAACGCGGAAAGTAAATGGGATAGCTACTAACAATTCTAAATGGGGAAGAGTATGGATTTGGAAAATTTTCATGATATTTGTTAGGTATATCTCGAAAAATAACTGAAATAGTCTATCGGTTGCAATGTCCTGAAGCTTCCCACTCTTCCTTGGTACAATCCAGAAAGCGGCAACCAACAAGAAATTTCGATTAAATAATTTTGGCAAAAAAATAATATTGCACTCCAGATTCTAGAAACCTAGTTCTTTTTAACCAATCTTTTACAATTTATCTTAATTAATCTTATAAAAGAATTACAGTTGAAGATTGAGTATTGAGTAACAAATCATTCGGTTTACATTGAATCCATTGTGATGAGCCAAGATAACTGAGTAATAATAATAACGTACAAAACCTATTATTGATAAAGTTGCTAGGTATAGTATAGTTAAGAAATTATTAATCAGATTAAATTAACTCCTCTTTTGATGATTATAATTTAATTGAACAATATTCACATTAAAACAATCAGTTTACAATTAATCCAATTTGGATGGGCCTAAGAAAATTAAAAACCAATAACAGTTTTAAAAATAATTTTTGTGTCAATTTATTGCGATAAATCAATTGATTTTTCAGTCGGTTGGAATTAATAGGTTTCGATGAAATTGACTATAATTACAATTTCAAAAAGGGTTGTAATTTAATCTTGTGCAATTTCGTTCTTGTTGAATTCAATTTGATAAGCCCATAAACTTGGATAATACTAACAATAATAATCACAATTGGCAAAACGCACTTTGAAACAAATTTCTACAGATCATCGCTTAGTAAAGGCATTTTCAATTTATCGTGCAATTTAATTAATATCTTTTTATTGTGATTGTTACGTTTTAAACGGTACTGAATGAATCTTCTCATTGAAACCAACATAAAAAGCCTCTTAGTTTTGTACTTTCAAGTTGTTTTCATTCAGACAAACATTTAATCAAATTCAACTTTGTCAAAGTGACAAAGAGACAGCCTCATATCATATCAGATCAGATCAATCATATCAGATCTACTGATTGATATTGAGTAATTGATTAATATTCATTATCACATTTGCAACGGTAAACGGCAACAATACCGTTTGCCATTTGTATTTTTACTTATTGATTAGGTACTATTTTTGGCTATGATTTGTTTTATCGCAACTGTAACATTTTTTTTTATATAGTATTGTAACGTTTATTTCTATATTTATTTACACTGTTCTTAATTATACGCTACACACTACTTAATTTATCACAACTATTTCCTAACTACTTAATTTATATCACACTCTTAAATATTAATTTATTTATACGCTCTCGCTTGTCCGTTTTCGCACTGTTTATTCACTCGCGGCTTCACGTCTAATCTCCCTTTCCGACCGCAAGCCCGCTTATATACTTATCTCAATTGTATTCGCGATGATTCCTGAAAGAACTCGATCCTTCTTTTCCCTATTAATGTTTATCTAGAAACGCCCAGAAGGTAATAAAAGACTCTTTCCTCAATAGGATGTTACCGGAACGTTGGGGACGGATTTTTTATTGCCCACTTAACGGAGCGCTTTGAAATGACCGCCGAGGTCCGATAAGAGTAGACACGTTGCACGCTGCTGTTTACATTTCGTGTTACAGTATGATGATACATCAATGGTACATCATGATGAAACAATTAAAAGCTATTAATTTTTGATTTACGGTGTCAACAATGGTATTTGCAATTCCTAAGGTATCCTGGGGTCTTTTTACAATACTTTATTATAGTTTGGTTCACCAGACTATCCAAAGTTATTGTTAGAATTGTATCTTACTCCTAAATCCAAAGATCCAATCTCACAGATCCCTAAGCCTCAGTAGACCCTTCCAGCCCTGGACCACTTGATTTCAAGACATGGCACTATTTTCTAGAGACCAAGAATGGAGCTTTCCTCTTTTTCATTTTGCAAAATATCGAAGTTAGAAGTAGAAAACAGAACAGCACGTTTCAGTGATGTACCAGTAATAATAAATCTACTAGACAACTTATTGAAAAATTGCTTTTGATTAAAACAGAAATAATTATATTCATTTGAAATATCCAAAGTAATTATGCAATTCTAAGTAAAAATGTGTTATTTACTACAAAAGTTTAAAAGTCTGGAAGTCTGATTGTAGAGTCTACAAATTTGTGTTGGTAAACAACCTCAATAAATCGTAGAAAACCTTTACTTTCCTGCTTAATGCTGAGACATTTACGACTTCCTTTCGTAATATCTCAAAGTGCCGCCACCATTATCTCTACAAGATCTCGCCTTATATCTCCGATCTATCTCCTTTTCGCATCTTCGCGGAAACATCGCGCACAGAGTCAATCTTCCTACGTTAAAAGTGCGACATGTTCCCGCATTTTCTCTCTAATTTCGGTCGTTTGCCATATGCCTCGAAGAATTAATCACTATGCGCCTATTAGAAACGAGAAAAGTTCACAATGTTCTTTTTCTATCTTTTCGTAAGCAATTTATTTCCTCTCCCGGTCAATTATCCGGTAGAAGCGCTATCTGTCATCATCTACGCTTGTTACTTTGTGTGAGGCTGCGATTGATGCTATAGTGCTTGTAATTATCGTTCGCAGGAGCTTTCCTCATATTTCACTTTTGTCTGTGTTACGTGTGTGTTAATGGAGGTTCCTTACAAGGGAGTTGTTTTTCTACAATGGACGTAATTAGCCTTAACAAGGTGTAAGATTTAATCTGTTGATGGGTTTTAATGGAAACTCCATAACGCACGGGGAATTCAAAGATTACATTATATTTCGCTATTCAATGTTCATTTGTGGATTAAGGTCAATGCATCGATATCGACCTTAATCCGAGATTGAACGTTAATAATTGTACTTGAGGCCACCGTCACGTTTTAATCCGGACCGTGTGTATGTAAATTGGTGAAATATTTTTCGGTATTTGATCGCATCATGAAATCAAATTTAATGCAACGAATTGATAAAACGTTGCATTGTTTGCCGTTATCAAACGGTCGAATGCACATATGTGCATTCCCCGAAAAACATATATTATTCAAGTGGCACGCTTGTTGTGGCGGGCGTGTTTGCCACGATTTTTTTGAAATATCTCGCTATTCAGCGTGTCCCGGAGAGGGAAAACCGAAAAGCCGAAAGGATAAAGAAATCGATATAAATATTAATGAATTCGGCCGCGGGCGCGATATGAGCGAATAAGTTTTTTTTTTAAAAAATAACATATCGGACGGAGGAGTTAGGTCAGCCTTGTAATATTTTCGCAACCTGACAGAGGGGAATTTCCTTTCGAAATTGGAAGCAACAGAAAAATCCGTAAGCGGATAAGAAATAACGTGAAGTTCGTAGCGGTGCAAAAATTAAATTATTTATTTAATAAAAAATATTATTTATATGTATTATAATTTAAATAATGAATATGAAGACCATTGGGGCGTGATGAATGGGTTCTTGACAAATTTCGCTATGATGATAATTCACACCAAAAATAATTTGAGGATTTTTCATTTTTTGGTAGGTACTTGTAAAGTCGATAAGAGATTCTAAAGACCGGATTTGTATGCAATTGCATATGTGCCTTGCATATTCTGACCATTTTTATAATTTTTGCATATTTCGAGCATATTCCTCATAATGTTGCATTTTCTAAGGAATTTATAATTAATGTTTCGAAAATAATATCATGAAAGTACCCGGAAATATCTGAAATATTGTAACTAAAAAGTGGTCAGATATTTTGCAAAAGACTCTGGTTTTAAAACATTACTAATATGCTATGAAGTAGTTACCTGAAATTTTAATATAGAATCAGATGTTATTTTCATACTTTATACTTGTTTCTATTTTTATACTACTGTGTAAAAATGTGCATATTTTTTAATTAGTGCATATTTCTTAAAATTTATGCATATTTTGGCATTTTTTCTTGCATATATACATGCAATGTACATATTTATACATATTTTGACAAAATTTTGTGCATATAAATCCGGTCTTTAGAGATTACTATTCGAGTGTTAGGTCGGTAATTATCACTATAATAATTCTTCTTACTTTGTTAATGTCTCGAGTGAAGATGTATAGATTGTCCCGCCTACGTCTATATGCACAGGTGCTGTGTATCTAGAAGCAGCAGCTACGCACGGTATACCCGTGATTTTGTTGTAGTTTATGGCTGGAGGTGTGGGTGACGAAGAATTAGTAGTTGAAGATGACATCGTTGGAGAAGTCGCTGGGGAGTTGCTCGGTGACATTAATCTGCAAAATAGAGTGAACCGTGAAGTACATGATGAGAGAAATTGGTTTTGGGTTGAGTTTGACTCGTTTCTTGTTTACATAGAATTTTTTCCTTCCTTCTGTCCGATATTCTTTTACATACATACATATGTATGTACGACAGGATGGGTAGTCGTGACTGACTAGTTGAAAAAACGCAGATTAACGATCACACAATTTCACAAAAAGGAATTTGACGAGATCTATCTTGTGCGGATGCAGTCATAAAATATGAGACCTAAGACGTTAAAGAGAGTACCACTACATTAGGCCTCATATTTTATGACTGCAAACCCACAGAATAGATCTCGTCAAATTCCTTTTTGTGATCGTTAATTTATGTATTGTATGTACATGTATATCTTTATTCGACAATTATTGGCGTTTACAAGGTTCGTTGGCGAAACTCCAAACACTATGTTCTCCTTTTAGGTAAAGAAACTTTCGGTTTTTTTTCCTCTTCGTCACGACTGATTCGTAATACATCCACTTTATTTGCCTTTAAATTTCTCTGCTGATTTTAACGCAATTCTACGCTCCGTTATCAGTGCGAGACGTTTCTGCCTCTTTTTTGTCCTTCCGTTCGACCAGTAGGAAGGAAGGTTTTTTTCGTTGTTACGCATACCTATCGAGATAATGAGAATATGTGTGAACCTTTTGAACGTCTCTCGTTAGAAAATTTATTCGAGTAGTAGACGCGTCGGAGGTGGTTCTGTTTTATATTACAGTGTTTGTGTTCTGAAATTTTTGAAATTTCTCTTTGTGTTCGAACCGAAAGTAATTTTCTTAAGTGACTTTACCGTTTCAAATTTACACTTTGAATTTTGTCGATTGTGGTGAGATTTTTCGACTCAACGATTTATGAGGTGAATTTTTTGAAAGCATTTTTGAACACGTTTTTCCTCCTTGTAGATCAATGGTGTAATATTTGGGTTATTATTGTTTCAGGCAAAGAGGACGAGACACATCATGGCAAAGGGACAGGAATAGTGAAGGTTAGTGTTTTTAATTATCCATTTAAATTTTTTCCTAATCAATCAATATTATTTAAAAACGATAATACTTTTCATTTTGTTTATTGTTAATGTGTGATTGCAAGCTCCCCATAGATTTTTTTGTTTCTAATTAATAAGCAAAACAAATTTCAACGAATTTATGATATTACTTCGCAGAAACAAGTTGTTATTGCTAATATTTCCAACGGGCGCTGCAAATTAATTAAATTGTAAATTACCATTAGTAAAGAGTTGATTACTTTTTTGAGAAATATACTATGTATAAGAAATATATATTTTTGAACACCAATATACCTTCAAATGAACGTCGACCCTCGTCAGACCGGCAAAACAAAATAGTGGAGATTTTGTGTCTTTTTTGTAGCGAGGAAACGAATTTTGTAGCTTTTGACCAGCCGGAGCTACAAAAGGTGGGCTAACTTAACCTTAAGTTAGCGGCCACCGCTATAACTCATACACGGAATGTTAATAGTATGCTCTGGTTTGCGCAGGAATTTGCGTCTTTAGAAGTACTTGAAAGTACCGGGGTCAAAAAATTTTTTGGACACATTTGGCCAATTTTGGCCAAAAATGACAAGATCTTCAATCAATACTCGCGGTTCAATTTCATATTGGCCGAAATTAGTCATTTTAGAATTTGTAGCTCCACAGGCCCGCAGTATCAGGTGGATTCCTGTGGCTAGAAGGATCCATTGTATCCTCCGACAGTGTGTCTGAAAATTTCTGGGCCCACATTTTCGAACTGTTGAAGTATATACAGGATTTAGCACGTTTTGGCCGAAACAAGTCATTTTAGAATTTGCAGCTCCACAGGCCCGCTGTGCAAAATGACTCTCAGTGGCTGACAGAGTCTCCTAAATCCTCCACATTGTTGCTGGGATTCCCAGGGCCCGCATTTTCGATCTATTCAGGTATCGACCAACACGATTTAGCACGTGTTGGTCGAAATAAGTCATTTTAGAATTTTTGGCCATTTCTGGATATTTCTTATTGACCCCCTGCTAGCGTTTCTGAACTCTCTGTGTACCACATGTTCGACCTGTCGACGTATATACAGGATATCCCATGTTTTTGCTGAAATAAGTAATTTTCGAATTTTTGGCCATCTCTGGCCATTTTTGCCCGCTTTTTCGGCCAATTAACAGAAGGTTTTTCATTGCCAAATGATTCTCAAGATTGCTACTATATCATGAAATTGAGCCGCGAGTGGTGATTGAACATCTTGTCATTTTTGGCCAAAATTGGCAAAATGTGCCCAAAAAATTTTTTGACCTCGGTACTTTCAAGTACTTCTAAAGACACAACTTCCTGCGCAAACCAGAGCATCCTATTGCATTCCGTGTATGAGTTATAGCAGTGGCCGCTAACTTAAGGTTAAGTTACCTTTTGTAGCTCCGGCTGGCCAAAAGCTATAAAATTCGTTTTCTCGCTACAAAAAAGACATAAAATCTCCACTATTTTGTTTTGCAGGCCTGAGGAGGGTGGCCCGCATTGCAATAAACGATTTCTTAACACACTTTAAAAAACTGGGATTTGCTGTTTTAAAACAACTATCGATAGTTCAACTCAAAGTACTCCTAAAGGGAGATTGATTCATACACAGCTTGAAATCGCATCAAATTCCGTACAATTCCAAAAATGCAATTTAATAATTAATTATACCTATCATACAATCAATAAATTAAATTTCCGTATAAATTTTATTTCATATCCTGTTATTAAACGTTAGATAGAAATTTCCAGGGGAACTTCCGCGGTCCCTGGTTTAATTTACAAGACCTCCTTTTTCTTATTATAATACTAACTGCAATTATTAAAACGTCGGTCAAACGATGTAATTCCGTAATCGATTGTGCGTTTAATAGCAGGATGCAAACGGCTATTCGCCTATTCGCATGTCTTAAGTAATTATATTAATGTTCAATTATGTCGTCTATTTCCCGAGATAATTAACATCGCGAAGCCTGAAAACGCCGAGCTATAATAATATGGATATAAGGTATGAAAGTGTGTGGAAGTGGTTGATGTAGATGATAATGGTGAGATGTGGGATAATTTATATGGGATGACTTGAGGTTTTCGTATGGAAAGAGAATTTTATGGTTTTTTTGAAATTTTGTCTTTACGCTGTCTCAAGGGTCGATCAGTTAATGTTTGCTTCAAGATTAAGATATTCAAGCTAATAGTCTTCTCTGAAGCTTAATCATATCAATTTTTGAACTAACTTTGATTGTCTGCTAATCTGTTTTTTTGCTGAAAGTTACTTAGTTTAGAATGTTAGTCATTATCATTTAACCCTGGTGGTTACTTCTATATTTAAGTTTTCATTGTCAGTGGTACCTACTGCCAAGATGTTCTTGGGTTGAAACCTATTCTAAGGTTTGTTCTTGGTTGCTTTTTTGACATGACTTTACCTTTTACGCAATGTATTGAGTTGCGTTTCTTGTGGAAATTTGATATCTCACTGTACTGTATTGACTGATGTTAAATATTTCTATCCTGTGGTTGGTTTGTTACAGTTATCATAATTTTGTGTTTGGATTAGTTTCCACTGGTATTTTCTTCCCTTTGGTGTCATGTTGCTCCGAGTAAAATCGAAATATATTTCTCATTTGGACTCGTTCAAGTACTGTAATCGCTTTAACTGCGTTCCATTGATTAAAATATCGATTTTCTTAACAGATAGGTAATACGAACCTAAAATTCATTTAACGCCGTAACAACCGGTATTATCTAAATTACGGCTTCTGAGCGCTATCGACTCGATACACTCTGGAGATAATAAAGGGAAATTACAAATCCGCGGTTTATCGAGTGAAAGATGGAAGATTGCCGTGTTTATGCGAGTGGGGTGTCGAAGGATTAGATTTTTATTCCATCGGAGCAACGCAAGGAGTTTGTTTTATGTAACACCTCAGCATCACACAAGACCTGAGGCGGTTCTTTTGAAAAAACATTAGTAATGCCGCATACATTATGCTAATTGGTGTCTATAAATAGGACGCTTTACGAGAAAAACGAAACTGATGCGTTTTAAATCACGAATGATCTACGAGTAATTATTTGCACTAGTCATTAAGGTTATATGCACGTCCGCGATAATCTTGATCCTCTTATTGGGTTATTTATCAACGCGCACACTTCCACGTCCTTTTCTTCCTTTTACGTAATGCTATTAATGGCTTCCCTTGCGTGAAGCGATCAGCATATAATTTCTCCCACACTCATTACCTCACATGAGTCGTAAGAAAACTCCGCAGATGCGTAACCGTAAACTTTTTCCACAGAACAGTGCGTAATAGTGTTTATTATCATTCGGTAGCACCGAATTTAATCTTTAGGAAAGGCAGATTGTAGGCAAAAAGAAATACGTAATTCTTGACAAATATTTATAATGTTATATTACTGTTATATTTAGATACTTAAATTTTGTCCTAAATTTCCTGCTGTTTAGTTTGCAACTTCCTTTCAAAATCCCTGTTTAGTAATTTTTGTTTAAAAAATTACTTCCTTTAAAATTAACTATTCTTAGGAGTATGGAATTGAAAACAGACAAAAATACTTAAAAATGTGGATTTATTACTAAAACAAACTTATTCCTCAAATAGGCATTTACAGGCAAAATAGGAAAATTTAAAATATTTTAATCCTGGCTTCACTCACCGTGACCCAATGAAACGTTAGACATTTGAACATTTTAAATAAAATGAGAAAAACGTTATAAAACAAAAAATAAAGCAATTTTTAAAAGTATCGAAATAAATCTATGAATTTTATAACAATTGCGCCCAGATTGAGTAAAATATTAAGGATTTTTGAGCTCACTGAAATGATGTTCAAAATTAGAAATTCAAAGTTTGATAATCTTTGATAAACTCTGATAATCGGTTGTATTTCCAAGAATATCACTCGTGTATCATATTAGTAAGTTGTGCTTTATGACGTATGACATTATTGACAAATGACAAACAAACTGGGTATTGATTGTATTCTTGTGACTGTGATTGTGATGTTGTATAACTACCTTTTGAATATTTTAAAATTATGATTGTGATTATGACTGCAACTATGACTATGATTATGATTACGACTATGTAAAATGTTGTATAAACCCGGCATTACAGACTCTATTTCACATTAGTCACATACTTCAAAACGCATTACTTGTAAATTAGCCAATGGTTTATACAAAATTCCGCTACAGCCGCATCAGTTATTCTTTTGTGGTTTACTACGACTTCATAATTTTTGTTAAGTGCAATCTTTACCTCATTTTTATTTGCGTGCTCGGGAACATCGTCCTGTTGGTTAAGTCTTTGGGTTCCTTGTCTACGTCGTTCCTGAGCTCAGTCTTTTTCCTGAAACAGAAAGGCGGGACATGTTATAAATGTAGGAATCTGATCGCGTGGGAGTGGGACCTTATAATATTTTCTATTAGAATTCATTGTGTATGTACATTGTATGCAGGAGCACCGTTACGAACCAAGCTGACATTGCTCGTTTGCTACTTGTCAAACAACATTAAATCTCGCTCGTGAATGTCGCCATTCCACCTTTATTTAAATAACTAATTATTGACACGTCTGGTTTACCGAATATCATTTTAACACCTACGTGAACGTCTTAAGAGCGGCGCGTAAAGCGCAACAAAAGGAAATGTAACGGAATTCAGGAAGTATTTTTAGAAGGAAAATTTATGTTTTGTAGGGAAATATATTCAGATTTAGATTTATATTTAATAATGAAATCTCTTTGATAATGGACATTGAAGGAACAACGTATTAATTACCTTGTGGGATGCTCTAATTTTCGTTAAATAACTTTAATGTCGAAAATGATCATTTGACATTTCCATGGAAACCTAAAAAGATCTTAAACGTAACATTATGCAACAATTACAACCTACAGCATAACATAACGTTACAACAACAAAGTTGAAAAATTATCTAAACGATTGTATGTTTAAGATTAATTAGTGTGGTTATTAATGTGAAAGGCACATGAAACAGAAACAAAAAGTTGTTCTGATTTACCATATTATTGTCATTCTTACTATAAATATTGTTGATTGTGTCACTAGTGAAATGATCACATTTTTCAATACCTATATGAACTGAGGGTGAAATTATTGGTGTGTCATTCTGTTTTAGATTTTCAAAAAATACTCTTATTATTTTTTACTTAAATTTAAAACGACTTATAGTTCAAGACCCATTTGTCAGAAATTAGCTTTGTATGGACGTAAGAGGTGATCGCAATATTTTTACATGAGTACCTCAGGAATAAATGCATAGAATAAGGATTGACTTATCCTCCAGAGCGGAGAGGTCGGAAACATTGTTTAAAATGCAACAATTTAAAAAAAAAATATGAAAAAACGCGTGTTTTTCCGACTTGTTTTGCTTATAACTTTTTAAATATTGAATTTAGAAGAAAGTTGAAGAGAGAAAAAAGTTGCAGAATCGCTTTTCACATAAAATGGCATAGATTAGAAATTGAAAAATTTATTAACGGTTTTGCAAAATAGTAATAAAGAAAAATAAATCGGTCCAAAAAAGTGGTTCTTTAATTTATTACTTTAGGCACTTTAAAATGTAGTTACGATTTCCATATCACAGGTAGAAAATCTTGAATTTATAGTAAAAAAATGCTGTAAATTTTGTTTCAATCAGTTTATTAGATTTTGCACAATAATTTTGCAATCCAGAAAAATCAAAAAATATTGAAAATTTTCAAAATTGTTTAATTTTTTTTCTACTGATTTTAACAAAACTGGCTGAGCATATATAGGAGGGAACAAGCTTCCATGTGCTTTTTTCAGAACTAAAAAATATTTATTAGAACGGTTACAGTCATCGTTTAAAGTTGGTGTCAAATTTATAGATTTGTCAAAATTTGAAAGAGAATTTTTTCTTAATGTAAATTTCAATCTTTTTAATGTAAATTTCAACAAAAACATTATACTGGTTACTGTGTAATTATTTCTTAAGATATGAGAAAAACTAGTAAGTGTTTCCAAGCCTTTTCTATTTTTCTAGTTGTCTACCTTTTCTATTTTCTAAGCGCTCTATGGGCTCATAGCCAATTAGTTCTCATTAAAATCCTCGTCGCTTACAGTATTTTAGGCGTATCGTTTTGTTTCCGTAATTTTCGGATCAAACAGTTCCATCTGGCCGTAACGGTCTTTCCCTTTCTCTCTCTCTCTCTCTCTCTCTCTCCTCTTTTGTTAGGATCGTTCCACCTTTTTTCCTTACCCTTCCTCCTTTTCCCTTTCTCGTCCATCGCCTTCCGAACAAAAAGAGTCCTCGTAGAACCACCACAAGGGATATTTTGTCGTTTCCCAAAATAAATATTAGCTTTGTAGTGAAGGCGAGCGCGTGTTGAAGAATAATTCGTATTTCTGCAGATCTCCTCTCTCTCTCTCTCTCTCATTTTGGTTTCAATTAGCTTAGACAAATACTGTTATACTTTGTCCAGTCCGAGTTGGAACGGCCATAAAAACACTTAATGGCTTTTTAAGTAGTGAAGAGCGATGCCGCCTTGTCCTCCATGGGCGTATCATTACGGATAATAACTCTAACAACCAATTCACTTCCAAATCGCACAAACAAATGGCACACACATTCACACACCACTGCTCGAGTATAATAAGTGCGGAAGAAGAGATCACAAAGAAAGCACACGTGGCCGCTGTGTTATGGTCCAGTGGATCCGTATCCAGTATCCGTAGAGTCTCGCGTACTTCCTCGTACACGATTTCACTGATCGACTGTACACACCTGCACCTTGGAAGAAGAAGAGAATATAAACGGAGTGCCGGTGCCGTAAAAAAATATTTGCGGTCCAATGGACCCTCTAGTTCTTTATCTGTACATATCCATACATTCACATATATGATTTCACTTGGGCAACTGAACACCTGCATTTTTAAAAATACCAGGGCGTTTCTGAATAAGCAAAAAGATAAGTCCCATGGTTTGGATAAAGACAACGGGCTCTTTTCGAATGCCCTCGGTAAATTCAGATTTTATTAAGTGTTCCAATTGCTAGTGGTTAAAGTATACACTGGACGAACGAAAATAATGGCATCGGATACGGTGGAACCTTCCCTGTCTCTCTCTCTCTCTCTCTCTCACTCTCTCTTTCGCCCTTTCCCTTAGCTTATCGGAGAAAAGAGAAGGAGGAAAGGGTGCACACACAGATAAAACGCTTTGCTGGTTCGTGAAATAGCTCTCATTAATTTTGAAATTGTATTTGGATAAGGTTGTTAACCCTTGTTTCCTTTTGTGTGAGAGGAAGGAATTTTTTGGGATTTCGACCTCGGTTTGTTAATTTATAAATGAGATGAGGTACCCACCCGTCTTAACGAGCGGGGAAACGGGAGAGGGGAGGGGAGGGATCGAAAGGCGTGTTTACGTAAGGGGAAAAAATTAAAACTTGCGGCGAAAAGGTTCTTTTTTTAAATATCTCGCGGTTTAATAAACATTTAGCGGGATTTTTTCATTGCGAAAATTAATATTTATTCATTTGCGGCGATTCGGCGTACATATTACAACATTTCTGGATTTGAAGTCTGATAAAAAATATTACTCGCTCGCCTGTCATGTGCACAACCGCTTGATTTTTGGTTCATTAAAAAGATAGATCGTTTTGACCTACGATTCAACAGGAAAGCGGGCATATTTCACTTTTTTTGTTAAAATCAAAATGTAATTTCTGTCAGAATTGCCTATAGGCCAAGCAAATAAGGATTTCGCCATGACATCGAATCCTCGAGCAGGAGACCCGGATTGTTAGGTAATATAGGCCAACAGAAACAAAACGTATAGGAAGACCCCACGAGACTATGAACATTAGGCATTGTTGTTAACAGTTAAACGTCAAAAAATGCACTTTTTTTACTATTTTTGATCTCAATTAAAAACTAAGTTACTTTTGGGTAAAATGGGCTTACCATCCTCTATAGAATTAAAAGACCTTTAAAACGACTCTAAACCGACCTCGATATCTTCATTTGTTGCTGAGAAAAATGGTATAGAAGGTCAAAATGGACAAATTCTTTGTTTAACAATTGTTATTGCGAAATTGAACCTGCGGCATTGTTATTTTGTAAAAAGTCGGGGATTATAGTCCTTAATATGTGGTAAAAATTTCAAATCGATTCATCAAATAGTTTATTGCAAAATTCAATTTGTTTATATTTTTGCATTTTTTTGCAATAACTATCTACGCAGAACTAAAAAAAATACGCGATTCTAAGATCATGGTGCCCTAGAGAAACATTTTCTCTATCGATATCAATTGTTGAATATGATGAAAATCAATTTTAAGGTTGTTTTAAAAATTAAAGAAGAAAAACATTTTATTTTTACTTTGGCACCTTATGTCATAAGCAATATCTCTGGAAGTTTTTAACTAATTTTAATGTTTCTAATTTTTTTTTGTGCGGTTTTCATTGTTAAACATGGAAAAGGATTGAATAAAACGTACATTATATAATAATTATTAATAACATATTTTGTTTTATTGTTATATGAAATGGTATGAACATAGTATGTTTTTTATCATATTTTTATCAAAAAATAATTTTAAAATTTATGTTTTAAATGACAATAATTCATGTATTATGGTTAAACAAGTAATTTCCATGTTTAACAATGAAAACCGCACCAAAAAATTTGATTTTTAATTAGGTGGTAAATTAATGAATAAATTAATAAACAAATCGCATCTTCGTAATGTGCTCAGAACGGTACCCCAAATTAAAAGAATAAACATCAAAATTCGTCAACAATTTCCGGAGATATTGCTTATGACTTATGACACAAGGTGCCAAAATAAAAAAATATGTTTTTCTTCTTTAATTTTTTAAACAATCTTAAAATTGCTTTTTATCATATTTAACAATTGATATCGATAGGGTAAATATTTCTCTAGGGCACCATGATCTTAGAATCGCGTTTTTTTTTTAGTTGTGAGTAGATGGTTATTGTAAAAAAATTGCAAAAATATAAACAAATTGAATTTTGCAATAAACTATTTGATGAATCGATCTAAAACTTTTACCACATATTAAGCACTATAATCCCCGACTTTTTACAAAATAACAATGCCGCAGGTTCAATTTCGCAATAACAATTGTTAAACGAAGAATTTGTCCATTTTACCATTTTTCTCAGCAACAAATGAAGATATCGAGGTCGGTTTAGAGTCATTTTAAAGGTCTTTTAATTGCCTAGCCTAGAGGATGGTAAGCCCATTTTACCCAAAAGTAACTTAATTGTTAATTGAGATTAAAAATACCTAGTCAAAAAGTGCATTTTTTGACGTTTAATTGTTAATAACAATGCCTAATGTTCATAGTCTCTTGGGGTCTTCTTATACGTTTTGTTTCTGTTGGCCTATGTTACCTAAAAATCCGGGTCTCCTGCTTGAGGATTCGATGTCAAAAAAGGGTATTTTTTTGCTTATTTGCTTGGCCTACTATGGGGACGTACTTGATGGTTAGGTTATATGGTGTGTAATATTACATCGGAATGTCGAGATGACGACAGGATTATCCAGGAATCCTCGTCGCGAATTTCTCGAATTTCTTCGGCTCGGAGCATAAACTTTCCATCAAAACGCCCGATGCCACACGGTACTATCAGTTTCACTACCATATCGGTCCCGCCGACAATTAGCGACGAGTAGAGGAATTCGCTCGTACCATAAAACACCATTTACAGTAAAAATGTCGAGGTATCGATGACGATTTATTGTTATATCAACGAGCATAACCATTAAGATATTGTCATAAAAGGAGAACCTTTATTGTAACTGTACCGTGTCCGATCCATTACAACGAGAGTTACACGAATGCCCGTCCGGACATGGCATGGGCACGAGGAACGTAGGTTTGTTCGTTTATTGCCAGACTTCCAGCGGTTTTATGGTGCTCGACGTGCAATTTTTTTATCGTCTTTTAACTTCGTTTTTCGTGAAGGTGGACTCTCCATAAACCCAGTATTAAAACTATTACCATGCTTGTGGACAGATACATTTATTTACAATTGCAAGTACCAACTTGCGGTCCAATTTAGTTAAAATGTCATGATCCAAAAATAAATTTTTTGATTTGAACAATACCAAAGTTTGAAAATATTTTGTAGCTCCTTCAACTCTTTCTATGGCCATCCAGTTCCTTCAGATCTCTTAGACGCTTTTGGAGTTTAATCAGATAAATCTCCATATGGACCTTCAAAACGTTCTTTGCGAATTCTTAGATGGTTTTGGATAAACGAATTTGTTCGGAATCCGGGTAGATCGATGATCTTCCTGGTACCCTTAAGGCAATAGAACCTTCGTTGGAATACTTTCAACAATCTTCTACCTTTTTTCGAAATTTCCAGAGTGGCATTTGCACCATATAGATCCTTAAACGTTTCATGCGTTATCCACTCCAATTTGGACTATTTGAACTTTTTAGGAACCGTAGAAATGTTTGAGCCCTTCGAGTCCCTTTAACCCTCTGGAACTTACTTATATTCGTATAATTTCAAACTAGACTTTAACCATCTTCTTCTTCTTACGGTGCCTGATCCTTGAGGACGTTGATGACCACATTTGCCCATTGTATCTTATTTCTTGCAGGTCTGAACAGTCCTATGGGTGTCATATTAGTCCATTGTAGTAAGTTCCTGAGCCAGGAGTTGCGTCTTCTTCCTGATTTAGCCTTCGATGATAAGTTGGACTCATAATATGGTCGAAATATTGTATTTTCCTTTAGTTTATTGGATTCATAAGTTCTCTTTCATTTCTCATCCTCAGCAAAACTTCTGCGTTTGTCGCGTGACTCATGTAAGATATTCTGAGCATTTTTCGGTGACACCAGAGTTGGGATTCTATTCTTTTTTGTGTTGATTCTGTCATTGTCATGCTTCAACACCATATAGCAAAGTGGAGGATACGTATCATTTGAGTATTCGAGTTCTTAATGAAGTAACTATCAAGTTGGTGGTTGCATAATAATCTCTTGTAAAATGCATTCTTTGCAAGTTGTTAATGCATTATCCATTTATAATTATACCATCCGAGGTACCTTGTAAAGCTTTGCTAAATATCTCTAAATGGCCTTACTCCCTTCTCGATATTAATTTCTTCAGACGTCTCGCTTTTGATTTTAATTTTTGCTTTTTGTTCTTGGTATAGTTGATATAGTTAGGTTCGTTTCCATTTCTTTGACTTCTCTCGAACCGCTCTCGATAAATAATTGAAAATCTCCGCGGAAGATCGAGGCACGACCCGAAATGATTCATTCAAGAAAACAAAAGCTCCATTCTCCACCATTTATCTGAACTATCAGAGTCCGTTCGGTCACGAATCGGCAAGAGAGAAAGAAGACGTCGGTTATAATATAACATTGTTGGCCGCTGGTCTTGTACTAAAAGGACTCGCGGCTAATATGAATGGCTCGGGGAATTAGGAGACTTGTCGATGGACTCCCCCCTTATCTGATGGATTGCGACTCGCCTCTCGTAGCTTTTAAGTCGCTTTAAAAGTGGTTTCTGTATCTTTATGGGAGGACGTAACCTGTGATGTATGTACCTACGTGGTGGTGAATGGTCGTAAAAGTCGCGGGCCAGCAAATGGGAAACAAATGGAATTTAAGGTCTTGGTTTTGGTAAAGAATTGTGGTCCGTCTTGAAACAGTTCCAAAATAAATTTTATTTACATCTTCTTCGACGTCGGTTTCTTTTTATTGAAACTAAAAATATTCCTCCCTGCTGTCTATGATTACGATATTTAAAAAATTATTTTCCTTATAGCTCCTGTAGCAAGTCAGACTTTAGAGATGTGTGTGATATGTTGACGCAAAAAACTGAAAAATAAAGAGTCTAAATACATTTACAATTAGATTCAAGAGTCTTCAAAAATGAGACAGTAAAAATAAGTTTTATTATGTGTACGGGGAGTTAATACAAAAGTCTAATTTAGATCCAACACAGTTACAATTTTGTACTTTTAAAATTTAAAAAAAGCATGACTAAAGTTCGTTATTGCTTAAAATGAGGAAAAATACTATTTGATAATTTAGTCGGTAGTTTCATTGCGAAAAGTTATTGAGAAATCACTTAAGTTCCTTTAAACATGAGCACGTCTGCTAGCTGTATACAAAACAAGCTTCAGATTAGTTAAAACACATGGTGATTAAACAATAACAAACAACAGTTAGCATGTCATTCGTATAAATATGTAAATAACATCAGTTCTTTCAGAATTCTAAAACAGTTTTTTGCTTTAATAAAATCCAAAACACCGTTTTGAGGAAATTCAAACTCAAAATTATTTTTTATCTTCGCTCTTCAAAAATTCAAGGTTTATATTTTTCGGAAGACGTTTAGTCCAAGACCCATCTGTCAGAAATTTACTTTAGATGGACGTAAGAGGTAACCGCAATGTTTTTACATCAATACCTCTGGAATAGTGCCTAGAATAAGGATTAACTTATACTCCAGAGCGCATAGGTCGGGAACATTGTTTAAAATGCAACAATTTAAAAGAGAATTAAAAACGCGTTTTTTCTCAACTTGTTTTGCTTCTAACTTTTTAAGTATTGAATTTAGAAGAAAGATGAAGGGAGAAAAAAGTTGCAGAATCGCTTTTTACATCAAATGGCATAGGTTATAAATCCAAAAATTTATTAGCGGTTTTGGAAAATAGTAATAGAGAAAAACAAATCGGCCCAAAAAGTGCGTCTTTAATTTATTATTTTAGGCACTTTAAAATGTAGTTACGATTTCCATATCACAGGTAGAAAATCTTGAAGTTATAGTAAAAGAATCCTGTAAATTTCGTTTCGATCGGTTTATTAGATTTTGCACAATAATTTTGCAATCTAGAAAAATCGAAAAATATTGAAAATTTTCAAAATTGTTTAAAAAATTATTTCCATTATTCGATTTTAACACAACTGGCTGAGCATATATAAGAGGGAACAAGCTATCATGTGCTTTTTTCAGAATTAAAAAATATTTATTAGAACAGTCACAGTCATTGTTTAAATTTAATGTCCATTTTTTTGCTTATAAACAACTAGATTATCTCGGCGAATTTTTTGTAAAATTAAATTCTGAAAACATAGCCGAAAAGTACTCGGAAAGACGCTTCTTTTTATATATAATAAGTTGCTATTTTGTTTATTAGCTTCTGATATATAACTCCTCAAAATTGACTGGTGTTTAATAAAATGGTTAATAATAGTAAAATTACTATTTTTTCTCATATCTTAAGAAATAATTGTTTCTCACAGTAACCAGTATAATATTTTTGTTTAAATTTACATTAAAAATATTGAAATTTACATAGAAAACAAATTTCTCGCTTCGAATTTTGACAAATTTATACATTTGACACCAACTTTAAACAATGACTGTGACCGTTCTAATAAATATTGTTTAATTCTGAAAAAAGCACATGAAAGCTTGTTCCCTCTTATATATATGCTCAGCCAGTTTTGATAAAATTGAATAGTGGAAATACTTTTTTAAACAATTTTGAAAATTTTCAATATTTTTCGATTTTTCTGGATTGAAAAATTATTGTGCAAAATCCAATAAACCGATCGCAACGAAATTTACAGGATTCTTTTACTATAACTTCAAGATTTTCTACCTGTGATATGGAAGTCCTAACTTCTGCAACTTTTTTTCTAAATTCAATACTTAAAAAAGTTAGAAGCAAAACAAATCTTATTCTAGGCATTATTCCCGTAAAAACATTGCGGTTACCTCTTACATCCCTGTCAAAACACATGGATCCTGGACTAATTAGGATAATTCAGCATATAATTTTGAATGACAGTTTTCATTCTTGAAAGCTGTAAAGCAAATTACACATTAAATCATTTTTTAACCAGTTAACCACACATTGCAGACATTTCTGTTTGTTTAAATTAATTTATATTTGTCACAAACAACATTATTACATGCCGGCTGCCCAGACAGGGCAAGTATGGTGATTTAGAGAACTTGTCACAGTGCAATTCGTTCGATTCATCTCTCTAAATAATTAGTAATGCGTAATATTTTTTTGAAGTCAAACAAGGTGGTTTTATATTTTATCAGTTCGTTTAGTTGGACGATTTTGGCCCAATTTGCTATTAATGTCTAATTATTTTTATTTAGTAGCCATTGCTATAGATGTTTGTATCTTTTTCCCAAATAACTCACGTGAAATCTCTCGGGTTCTTTGGTCAAAATTGCTTTTCTGACTTCGTATCGGTTACCAAAAATCGTATCATTTTTTGTCAGATTACTATTATTAACAGTTTCTGTATGGCCTGGGCACCATGTAGATATTTGTAATTTTGTCTGAAACTGGAATGTGTCGTTGTTTTAAAAACAATTAAAAGATATTTCAAGAGATCTTTTGAAAATAGTTTATCAATTTCTCCAAAACGACCATTTGATCTTGAAAGAGCGCCAAAAATCGTTCAAAATTTCCGCCTCGAGCCTAAGCCTAACCTCTCACCTGTACATAATGAGATTCTGATCGTCAACGTCACTGACACTTCTCTTCACCGACACACTGAAGTTCGCCATTTCGACGAGAGTTCGCGCGAAATACCCAAAATCCGACGGAGACGCCGTGAGGAAGAGGATCACGCGAAGACTGTCGAGAATCGAGAAGTCGTCGTCGAGAGCGAACAACTCGCTCCGGAGTGCACGCAGACACAGATACGAATGATACGATACAGCCTCTCCGCTCCGGTCCTCCGGACTGGTAGGAACGTACGTACGCACGTCACGCACGCAGCGGGCCGACGAAGAGAAAGAGATTTTAGTCCGGGGAAGGGATGAAAGAGCGACGGGCATAGGTCGGCCCCGAATATGGAAACTCCTCGCAACCCCTGAGCCGACGACGGAGCGAAACGTTAATCTGTGTCGTAAGAGGGCGAGAGGAAAGGAAAATGCGAGGAAAATGGAAAATTCCCGAAAATGAACTTTAAAGCGGAAATTGTGAATTGTCAGGTAAAAAAAAAGAAGAGAAGAACTGTTATAGGGTGACGAAGATTTATTTGTGTTTCTAGTTTACCGGCGTATCTATACTACTGTAACGTTTATTTTATAATTTATTTACATTAATTGAACACTAATTTATTTAACACACTTAACTACTTGTTCACTAGACTAGACACTACATAATTTATTTGTACTGCTCCGCATTCGGATCGTATGTCGCGTTCACTTCTGCTTCTCTACTTCTAACTAACTCCCTCGATCACAAACCCCCTTATATATACACCCCCAACCCTGATCGAGAACATTCTAGTACATTCTAGAAGCCTACGCAGCAAATGTTCATACACCTGTCCTACGCGTCGTAGTTATTCTTTTGAAGGAGTAAACATGTGTCGCTTTGTTTACTTCTCGCATTACACTACGTTGACCTGAAGAATGCCTTAGACAGAATAAGGACTGACGTCCTAAGAATATTAGAAGACCAAGACAAACACCCCAATATAGTCTAAATCCAACACCTCAACAAAGATCACAACATCAGAGGGAACAACAGATCCGTTAGTTATAAAATCTGGAACTAGACAAGAACACCCACTCAGCCCTTTACTCTTCAATCATTTCATGGAACAGATTATCCAGAACGTGAAAAAGAAAGAAAGCTACAGAATGGGTCCACACAAAATGACAATAGTGTGCTATGCAGATGGCGCAGTTCATATATAGCGGACAACGAGGACGACTTACAAAGATAGAGACAAAGATTTAACATGATCTCACCTGACAAAAACAAAATGCATGGTAATAAGTAAAGAATCAAGAAGATGTAAACTAGAATTGGACTACAGAATAATACAACAAATTTCGACATTCAATTGCCTGGATGAAAGCAATGGAATCAACATGTAGACAGAATGTGTATGGAGAGACTACCGAAAATATGTCTGGACAACAAACTATACAGCAAAAGAAGAAAGAAGTTCATGTTATGTTGACTAAATGTGATATTAATATATTTCCCTAAGATTTCTTCGGTAAATTTCGCCCTTGTGCCATTTAAAATAGCGAAAAGGACCTTTCAACATCACAGAAGCGATTGGAGCTTCTTTACACTTGGATAGAGTAGAGCAAATTCCGAAAAGCGGATTCATCTACTCTAAGTGGAAATTATTATTTATTATCAACTTCCCAACAGCCTTATTACTTATTATTTTATTATATATAAATGGGACCTTTGTGGCCAACCAATAGAGATTTTTCTACACACTAAAATTTAGACGGTCAAAACCTATACTATCGTTTAAAAGACAGTTTGTAGATGAAAACCCACCTGTTTGATTGCAAAAATATATTTTTTTACGTTTTTGCGAATATTGCAAAAAGTAATGAAGGTATCGTTATACCACCAATAGGTTTTTTGTAGATAATTAAAAAACCTACCAAATAGTTTTTCTATAACTCGATATTTCACCGAGGAAATCCGGAAAAATCCCCACAAATGACCGGTTTTTAAACATTCATAATTTCGACAAATTTGAAGTTGGAAAGACTTGAATTAAAGTGTGAAATCATTTCAAAAATAAAGAAAAATTAATGTTTCACCTTGCATTAACGCAAACGATGTAGATAACCGCGTACCTACATTTCTGTCTTCAATATACCAATTACAAATATCTCAAAAAGTTATCGAATTGCGCTTGTGACATAATATGTAAAAATGTTCGACGAACTGACTCACGTTTGAAAAATAAATTGTTATCGATTAGTTTTCGAATTATTCTTAATTGATTGAACAATTATGTATTACTGCACTGTACTTATAACGAACATAGCAATTCCTCTCATCCATATCAACTGTTTCATTTCAAATTTCATGTTGTCTTTAAGATTAGTGAAATTCTTTAAAAATGTATCATCGGTTCATTACAATTGTCAAAAGGTCCCAAGAAAGACTTACATTCTTTTGAAAGTATTAAAACTTTTCAAAAACTTTATATGTTATTTTTAATATAAAGCATATTCATATTTTCCCTTAGTTTTACCCATATTTCCCTTGCAATTGATTTTACAAATGTCATATAAGACAATTGTAACAAGAAGCTTAGAATTTCCTCAACTTTTAATGAAATGTCCGAACTCATCTTTGGAAACGTCATGTTTTATTAAAAACGCCCCGACTTAAATTTTAAACACACAACTGTAATTCTTTTTAAAAATGTCATTGGCTGGTTGCAAATTTTATAATTTTCTTCAAAAACCTCTTCACTTTATTCAGCGAATAAATTACTTCAAAAACCCCGTGAGTTACATTTCAAGCTTTACGTATTTTTAAGCCAATTGCAGTTCGTCACGATACACCTTTAAAAACTGCTCAACTTCCTTTGAAATATCAGGTTTGTATTCATTAATTACAATTTCGTTTACAAATGTCGTTCATAAACTTTAATTGACATAAGATTTTTGTTTTTCATATTTTGGATGGATGACATATAAGAAACATTGAAACTTCTCAACTCCACATGATCAAATATGTTATTGGTTTTAGCGAATTTCTTGGAAACTCGTTAGACACTTTTACGTAAGTGTCTTATGTTAATTTGAAAATAAAATTATTCCTCTATAGATAATATAAAATAATTCAAATTTAAAAATTCGATTTCCAACCAATTTTCGAAGTAAGAAATGGTAATAGTCCAGTAAATGAAAGCCGATAAACTCCCAAACCTGGGATAAATTCGGCAAAAGGATGAAACTGGGGACAATTGTAGGTCTCAACTGGGTTTTTCGAAATACGGAAAGTTGTACATCCCGGAACATGGTAAAAAATGGTCCTCAAGTTCCAAAAATCCGTTTTCAGCCAATATCTCCGAGAATATGGCATTTAGAGAATTTTTGTTTAGATACAAAAGGAAGATAAGTTCATTAGCTACAAAAATGGTCCTTATGACTTTTTCCGAAAACTCGACAGTTTTCGAGATAACGGCCCCGAAACGAGCCCATTACTTGTTGCCCCTGTTCTGAATCAAGGAGAGCAAATTCGAGAAATGGAGACATAAGCGGGCGGACAACTTGTCCAATAACTCTAGTAAAAATGTATATTTTTTGATGATTCAAAATTCACGTGAAAGAGAAAACCCATAGGTATGGTATCCTGGGTCTCGGGCCTCATTTTAATTTTTCTTGAATGCTGGAAACCCAGGCTAAACTTTTTCTTCTTCGATATTTCTCGACTTTTAGAAAATTCATCCATATTTTAAGAAATAATAGTAATTTAGTCGGGTCTTTCTTGATAATGGGTCTCCAAAACCTATCGAAGGAGCCCATAAAGGTTGATTCATTTTCTTGCTTTTGCATCCTAATAAAAAGTAATTTTGAATATGTTGGTTTTTTGACATTTCCGGAGTTTTGAAAGTTGGTTGGCAAGAATGTTGAAGTTGGCACAAAAACCGAAGAAACCATTGGAAAAGGGGCATTTCAAGCATTCCAGTGATGTGCATTGCGAACCGATACGATGATTCATAATTTTTTAATACCCGATTGATGCCACATATGTCAAAAAATCAACATAATTAAAGGTACTTTTTATTGGGATGCAAAAGAAAGAAAATGAAACAACCTTTATGGGCTCATTCGATAAGTTTTGGAGACCCATTATCAAGAAAGACCCGACTAAGTTACTATTATTCATTAAAATATGGATGAATTTTCTAAAAGTCGAGAAATATCGAAGAAGAAAAAAGTTAGCCTGGGTTTACAATATTCAAGAAAAATAAAAACGATGCCCGAGACCCAGTATACCATAGCTATGGGTTTTCTCTTTCACGTGAATTTTGAATCATCAAAAAATATCCATTTTTACTCGAGTTATTGGACAATTTGTCCGCCCGTTTATGTCTCCATTTCTCGAATTTGCTCTCCTTGATTCAGAACAGGTGCAACAATGGGCTCGTTTCGGGGCCGTTATCTCGAAAACTGTCGAGTTTTCGGAAAAAGTCATAAGGACCATTTTTGTAGCTAATGAACTGATCTTCCTTTTGTATTTAAACAAAAATTCTCTAAATGCCATATTCTCGGAGATATAGGCTGAAAACGGATTTTTGGAACTTGAGGATCATTTTTTACCATGTTCCGGGACCCGGAGAATCTACAACTTTCCGTATTTCGAAAGACCCAGTTGAGACCTACAATTGCCCCCGGTTTCATCCCTTTGCAGAATTTAACCTAGGTTTTTTCCTTCATTTACTGGACTATAAAATATTTTTTTAAGATGTACGATTTATTATTGGTATAAAACGAAAACAATCTGCAACGGTAAGCTTTCATCTCTTTTGTGATATCTTTATTATTACATTAAGTATTACATAAACATACAACACAATACGAAATAATATATAAAATGGTGTAAAAAGCAGTATATTTTACAGTACATTTCCCGAATTTTCCACAATACTTCTGTCGTTGGCGCAAGTTAGTATGAAACTCCAATACTCACGCCTCATGAGGAAAATTTCGTAGCTAAACAAAATATGCAAATTATTATTGGCGCTTGCTGTGACGGGTCACGTATTTATTTTTTATTATAGACACGCACGCCGGGATGATTGATCGAAAGCAATAAATGTCAAAACTTCAAGAAAATTATAATTTATTGTAATCTTTCAAATAGAGCTATTACTGCAATGTCTTTATAGAATTACAACGTGAAAGCTACCCGTAATAAAATTCGAGATGGGAGTATTATTACATTCCCATGCGTGAAGAATACAGTTTCTATTAATTTAGTTCGTATTTTAGCTAATAAAAATTACGTTGACGAGCGACAGATCAAGTTTCATCATTAACTGAAAATATTGAATTTCGAATTAAAAGTACCTATTCCCCATTTAATAAACTAAAATAAATTACTTCGTGACGGTCATAAAAAATAAACTAAAATTTATTGCGACAGGGGAACACAAATTTACCAATTACCGAATGCAAATCGGCTTTCGGATAACACATCTCGAAGTGAATCAATCGGCGATATATTTTATTGTTTTTTAATTATCGCCTCGATGAATACACCCTTCGGCTAAAAAAGCAATTAGAAAGCGAATCTAAGTTTCGTATGCAAGTTAGCCCGGGGTGCAGGACGGAATTGTAAATAAATCGATTTTTGTTGCCGTTCGATGGATTTGCAATTTAAAACCGGAGACGATTTACATGTTCGAAGTGAAAGTGAGGAGAAAATTACTCTTTTCGGATCTATATCGCGCTCGGCCCGGATTCTTGACGGACGTCCCCGAAACGGGAAAATTACACAAAAGGACGTACGAACAATTTTTTTAATTGTTATCTCATGTTAATTCGACTAACAGTACAACGGATCGATTCTAATAACCAACATCACAAGCGTTTACAGTTAACATGAATTTATTAAAATACGTTCAACACGTGCCGCGTCGCTAATTAAAATATTAATGTCCTTTTGTTAACTCACTTCATCGGAATCGTTTATCTTGTTTTGGCGTTTGAATGCATAACTGTCGATATAAAAATTCTGAGATATTCAAAAATGTTAATACTGTTATTCAAGTTAGGGATAGGAGAAGGAATATGCATGCCTAACTGTTTAGCGGAAATGTATAATTAATTTCACCACCTTAGTATATTAAGCTAGCTAACATCGACATTTTGAAAAAAGTTGTAAATATTATTACAAGGCACGTTTGGAAGGAAGCTCCTAAAAAAGTTCGGAATGTCTCATAAAATTATTATAAAACAAGCCGTACCCGACATGCTTTGCAATGCTACGTAAAGTTTAAAAAAAGAAAGGTAAAAAATTTATAGATCACCCGGTGAACTTCGTATCACCTACATATATTTTTAAATAATATTGTCAAAACGTAATACAATTTTTTTATCTGCATTAAATTAAATGCAACACAGATATGCACATAATCAATTTAAGGTTTTCTGATGTACTATATTTTTTGTCTTTTTTGCGGTGCGTAAATATATAAAGATGATGATTGTACGACTCGCGAACACGCGACGCATGCGCGAAACAGGGAAACTTCAAGTTGCTTCCGCAAACTGCCTTGTAACTGCAATTGTACATTATCTTTTTAAATTTTTAATAACTAATTTATCAAAAACTATCTCGAAAGTAGGCATGAAATTTTCTTGTAAAATATGCGTTCCCACCCCAGAAACTAATGAGCATAATGGATCTTGTGGTGGGAACAATTGTGGCAATTTTATTACCACCAGCAGAACATAATCCAATAGATTCACCGCTGTATTTTAACGTTTTACAATATTGACAAATGATTGTCATTTCTGCAATCGTTACGGATTGGTCGGCACAATAATCTATTTCCGGGTCGTAGTGGAATGCTACTCGTTCCAAGTTTACAGGAACACTGCGTCTCCGGAATCGCTCTATTTCATTTTGTCTTGAAGTGCGCTCCATTTTTTGGATATTTGTTGCTCGTAGTACGTGTATGACCATCTTGGTGTTGATTCTGCCATGTCTTCTTCAGCTTGTCTAAGTAGTTTTTTTTATTTGTTATTTTTACCTTTAGTTTGATTCGTCGGTAATCCTGTTCGGTCTGTTGTTTAGGTTTCTTCACTTCCGGTTTTGGGTCTTGTATTTTGTACCTCATAGACTTGTTTCTTGGGTGTTTTATATTCCTCGTGTGACGTCAAGTACAGTCGAATTGTCTTGTAGTTTTCCTGCATCCTTTTGAAATAGTGTGATTTTATAAAATTGTGCTGATCGTCAAACCCAAGTTAATGGAACGCCTCGTTGTTCTCTTGGGCTTTAGTGCTTCTAGGTGATCAATCCTTTTTTGTAGGTATTACTTGGTTTTTCTTGCACTTCCGTCTTTGTTGAAATTATTATGTAGTTATATGATTTCTTGAGCTATTTTTTCTTGTTCTTGAATTAATTCATCTGCTTGTTTTATCTTGTCGTAATTGAAGTTATTCACTTTGTAACTCAGTTCTCTGGAAAAAGTGGCTGTGACTTACTCAGGACTTTGCTTGTCTTCTTGACTTCCCGCCGTTGTGTTGGCGTCGAAGTTCTTGAAGTTTTGGAGTTGAAATCACTGGCGGTTTTTCTTCTGGCTGCAGTACTCGATGCGTCCGTTTTTTCGAACTTGTAGAATTTGTAGACTGGGTGTCCCGTCGATCTAAATGCTGCTGTGTAAGATGTGCCCTAACTCGTTCCATCCTAAGCCTTTCTACTTCATAATTATTCACTTTTAAACCCAATTCTCTCATACCAATACGAACGTTATTATTATCTGCCTCTCGCTGGTCGTCAGTGCGATTTGCACGTGAGGTAGCTCGTAGCACATTTAAATTACTCCGACGACCTAAATCAGATCGTTTTCTGCCTGGCATTTTAAAATGAATAAAGTTTTCGCGCACTGACAAACTGATGACAGATTGTAATAATTTTTTATTTGACAACCAACTGACAGTATGATTGGTTGCCTTGGCGATTTGTCCCCAAAATTACAAAACGTACCTTTTTTAGTATTTCCCTTAGTTATTATTTATGTTTCTCGCCACAAAAACCTTCCCTGAACTTCCACAAATATTTCAAGATCAAAATTAGCAAAATCCGTCCAGCCGTTCTCGAGTTGAAGCCTAGACAAACGAACAGCATTTCATTTTTATATATATAGAGATAGTTTTAGTTCAGGATAAAGATACGAGGATTCTAGAAAGTTTTAATGTGTGTATTTGACCAACGACATTTTAAAGAAAATTACAATTTCATCCAAAGTTAAAGTATGAGCGTTGTTGAGTGAATTTATTAGGAACCTCTTCAAATCGGTCATAGTATATATAATATACGTTAAAGTCTCCCCTGTTCCACCAATCTTTCACACTTTCTATGTTAATTCGACCGCGTAGGTATCCATCAACAACCACGTAAGGATTTCACTTTTGACCCCGAGGTCTTACATATTTTTCGGTACTTCCCTTTGAAAACGGGACTGATTAGTCATCTCGATCGATCCTGCGATCGATTTCCTAATCGTACCATTCCGAATGGGTAAACACCTCGACGTTTTGGCAACGCTTCATTAAAACTTGATTAATGATGTGGCCGAATGTTATCGAGATCATCCGTTCTGTTCCCCTTTTAACGTCTGCGACGACGTTTAATTGATCGTCGGTTGAGAGGAACGGACAACTTTTCGCTTCCGACGTGAGCAATGCGTGTAACTCACGCCGAGTAGTAGATAATACTGGCACGTGCCATCGAGAACGAGGAAATGAAAACTCACGTGGGTTACAATAATTCAACTTCGGATCCTCTTTCACCTAATAAATAAAAGTTTTATTCATGCCAGTCTTGTTTCCAATACATAAACGATTAACCTCATTAGAAGAACGACTTTCAGTAGGTTCATTAATAGATAGAGTTTATTAATTATAATCTCTGCAAGCACGCTGTTAATTGAGATTGATATTTATCCCCTTGAGCTTTAAGTAACTAATTAAAGTTTATGGACGTATAGTGTACGTAAGGTCAGGTTCATAAAGTACCAACTAGAAATTACGTTCTCGAATGAGTAAAAGCTTACCAAGACGGCACAAATAATCAGAATTTTTTTTTCAAAACGGTAACTGTAAACCTAAAGTTTTACAGAATATTTTTTTTTTATTCACAGGCTCTTCTTCTTTTTTAGTTTTGCTGGTAGTAGTTTGATTTCAGTGTCTTTTTCCTTGTGAGCATCTTTGAAAGGTTCAATGATGTGTTAAACGAGCTTCTAAATATTGATTTTCTAGAAGGATTCCGGTAGTCTTGTCACATTTTCCTAGATGATCTAGATGAATTTATCTAGATAGATTTCATTATTCCTTTAAGAATCCTCTATGTGTAAATGTTGCAAGTATTATAGTTCGAGCATTCTATATAGTAACTATGTGTTAATCGCTTGAATGGCACTTCCTAATTATTATTTTCATTTTATATCTTCACTCTTTCAGAAATATGTATCTCCCTATGGAGAAATGTTTTTTTGCTAATAAATAAATAAATATTTGTAATCATGTTTGAATCCAGCATTGTGTCATGAAATTTTCGGCATGATCATTTGTCGAAATTCGTGCCTGTGTTTAATACACTTCGTTCAGGTTGCTCCCTCCTGTCAAAAATTAGATTAAGGCTCTAGCAATCCTTTCTATTTTATAATGATCATTGGCTCGAGTGAACCGGATGTTTTCGAACATCTCGTTAAATTTATTAATCATCGCCTTGAGTCGATCACAGCATATGGCGTATGCTATAACGTATATTGCGTTTACATCTGAAATTTACATTAAAAATGTTCTGAATTTCTTCGACACCGCCCCGGGCCGATCATCAAACGTAGGCAGGACCTCCGATCCATAATATTTTCTTAAGGCTAATTAATAGTATACTTTCTATAAGGTAAAAATAGCTCGAGTTTTAATTAAATTATATCTCGAACATTAACGTTTGCCGTTTTTTTGATTAATGGCACTTATATCTGCTTTCCGGGACGTGACCGTGTTTATTAACTTAATCTTTGACTTACGGTCGGAGTTCGGAAATAAAATTTGGTTTTTCGAGAAGTTTCGAGGCAGTTATGAAAAATATATTTCCAAAGGTGTAGTAAATCATTCGGAATTACTTTTCTGTTGTTCTCCTATCGTTACTCGGATTTATACGCCCGCACGTCGACTGGAATCCCTCGATAAAAGTTCTGTTCTCCCTAACGGAAACTTACAGACCGACAAAAGGTATATTAGCAGAATTTCGAATGTTTGTATAATATTCATAAGTCTAAACTAGTTAAATTTAGTTAAAGTGTGACTAAGTACAAAATCAGACGATTTATATTAAAAACTTACTACAACCCTTGCACTTACAGCCCTTTCTGAACGGTCTACATTTAATGGGTTTCATAAGGAATCTTAAAATCCTCCTGAACGATCTATAAGAAATTGTGGAATCTCCCTAAAAAAAAATCTAAATTTAGAAGATCATAAGATATGATCACATTTAGATAACAATTCTTGTGGAAGTTACTACAAGCAATATTAGAATGTTTCTATAAGAGCTACTAGAGAAATTCTCGATTTTTTTTATCAATATGTTGAAATTTGTTATTGCCAAAGATTCTGTGAATGTGAGATTCCAGCATTAAGATGATTAAATCAATGTTTAAATGTACTGCTTCAACATTGAGACTATATTCTGAGTCACTGAGTGGGGTTACTAAATTTGTATAATTATAAATTATTGTCAAATTATTAGCAGTACATTTAGACCGTTTTGTTTAACTTACGTTTTGGCGTGTTTTTAAATATTACTTTTGGTGTTGAATAATTACTTGATGTTATTTATAATTAAAGTTTAATACCACTCGCGTTAGAGTGTTCATCAATGAATCAGTTTTAATAACCATTAGTGACTTATATTGGCAATTCCTTTAAAATGTAAGGAAATTTCCATTTTGGAATATGTTAGAGTGTGTCATTCATAATTATTTGATTAATTTAGTTACGTTCGTACTTTATTTTTTCCTTCTTTTTTCGTACTTTTTCCTAAATTACTGTTTAATAACAATTTTTAATTCTTCTTATCATTCGATATCACTAATTTTTGATTATTATTGTTTCAGGTGTAGTGTGTAGTGATTAGTGATAGTGGTGAATATCGTGGAGTCAGTAGCAGCGGCAAGGAGGGAGGCGTTGCCATCATGCCGACGTGTCATTGTCAAATGGTTTGTTTCTTTTTTAATCACTTTGAAAAGACAATTTTAATGTCCATTTGTTATTATAATTCATTCTTCATTATTGTAATATTTATTGTTACGTTTTCAGGTGAGTATTATCGACGACAATGGCATAGAACTTCAGACAAGGGCAGAGATTTAAGAGATTTGCATCTGTTTGTAAGGTTAGTTTTTTTAATTGATTCTTGACTATGTTGTTTGTCTTATAATTTGTTGTGTTTCGGTGTAATTACATTGATATAAATCCACTGTTAATTTTTCAGGTAAGAGTTTGTGGTGGTGGGTTGCGACATTTTCCTGGAAGGAAAAACAGAAATGCAAACGCAGTTGTCTTTTAACGGTTAGTATTTTTACACTATATTTTCTAATTTTATTTATCTCTTTATAGCAAAATTTTAATATATTTATCATTATCTTTTCAGGCAGCAAGTTATGACGGTGGCAGTGGCAGACAAGGTCGAAGCAGAGCAAAAGGGACAAAATTACTTACACTAATGGTTAGTATTTTTAAATTATTACTTCTAGAGGGGGGATTACCTTTTTCCTAACTTATTAGGCTTGAATGAATATTATCTTCATATGATTTTGTTTTTCAGATACCAGTCTAATTGGCGACAATGGTGAACATCTTGCTGGCGAAAGTTCAGACGCAGTCATCTTTGAAGGTTAGTGTTTTTAAATTATTTTTCACTGAATATTGTCAATATGCTGCCACGTAACGCAGGTGTTGATTAAATAATATGCATTACCTACAGAAATGTTATATTAAGTTATTATAAATATGTAGGTTGTATTGGTCCAAAATGGAGGGAAGGAAAATGTTATTTATTTACTCGTGATGCTACATTAATCAAGGGAAGATTTTTTTGAAGAAAATGGGAATTTTAGCAACGTTTTAAACTTAATGTTTTTTGAATATTGATGTTTTTTCAGTTTTTCATTATTGTAATATATTTTGAATTTGATTGTAGTCTTGAAACAACTTTGAAGCTTGTTATGATTTTTTCACTACAGTTCAATAGAAGTAGATAGGTAGAAATTCAACAAAATTGATTATCCGTAACAATTATTGTAGCTAAATATAATGTTTAATGAGTTTGAAAGACAATTTAAATTTTAATAAGTTGGTAATTTTATGTTCATTATGAATTTCTTCAGTTTTCATAATATAGACACAAATGGGCGAGAGTAGTGCAAAACAGATATCGAATATATTTAAAATCAGTTTAAATTTCGAGATGTTATGTTCAGTCTCGTTTCGTTTGCTTCTTGATAAGACCCATTTTCAAATTTGTAACGTCAATGTTGAAAAGCGAAATTTGGAATTATGTCATTTGGGGACGGCAAATAGGACGCTGTTTGTAAAAATGAAATTTTACTTGAAAGTGTTTCTCGACATTTCCAAGGGATTTTCTTATTATTTCTTATGCTTCCATCTTGGGTGCTCCAAGTGATTGACATCTAAGAGTAAAAGAGTTTTACTATGAATTTTGTATAACTGGGTCAAGGGAAAAGGTGTAGTTTTCGTTTCGAACGACCACGTTCCGTAACTTTCCTCTATTATAAGAATTTTGTGTGTGGTTAGTTTGGAAGCGTACGACCAGCCAATTATTCAAATTTCGGTCCTTTCGAGAGAGAAAAACCCGAGCAACTCGCTCCGAGAAACGTCACCTTTGACATCACTTTCTCGTTCGCTCACCGAAAACTGTTGGTACCCTCGAAACACGAATTGTCAACTCTCGGGGGCCGTTGGCTAGATGCCCCCCTACGCACATCATCGTGTCTCCTTTACGATAAATATAGAACGGACGACGAGATGAGCATGAGAGAAAAAAGAGAGAGAAAATCGAAGAAAAAGAGAAGTCTTTGGACAAAAATCGTCTCGGACATTTGAAAGTCACCGATGGCCCGTCGGATGGCCCGGGGGAATGTGGACGAAGAAGAGATGAAGAAGAAGAAAGACGAGGATTAGTAATAGTAGAAGAAAGGGTCGGCAGAAGAGTGCCTCGAGGTGTCGCCTCGTCGGCGCCTCCTCCTCTCTCGTACCGGTCCGCGACATGGCCTCGGGGGGCCTCCGGCTGAGAAAATACATTTATATACATATAATGAAAGGTTCGCGAAATATGCTCAAAAAGTAAATTTAGTACAAACTATGCAATGAGCTTGCTGCTATATAGTACTTGAAGGGCTGCTTTCACATGATTCCTTCTCACTTGAGCCAAGACGACGTCCTCGACGATTCGCTTTCAGCAAGGTTCCCATTTCAGTCAAATTGTTTAGGGTTTCTTCGATCCGGATAAATCTTCGAGTTTTTCTTCTGAACACAACACAACAATGAATTAAAGGGGACGATTATAATTAATAATGATATTGAAAAAGCATATTCACTCATACACTGCTTTGATCCATACGGTATTTCGGATCATACTACAGACAACGTGAATTTCACACGATTTTTATTAAATGATTATAATTTTCGGGTAGGTGGAAAAAACTCAAAAACCAATCAACACAACACAAATGTAGACAGTTAAGACGACTCTTCGGAAATTTTCGTCCGAACTCCTTTAAGGTGCAAATTACAGTTCAAACTTTGTGATTTCCTTTAGGAGATTTTCAACCTCTCAAAACTGTCATCTCAAACACTCCTAAACTTATTTGAAGACATTATAAAATTCACATATTTGCGATCTATGTGATAATGCATTAATAGGATCATTACAATTCTAACGAAATTCCTTTAAAGTGTCAGAATTTCTTCTTAAATTCTGGCACAAGGCAATTAAAATTAGGCGTTCACGATACCGAGACGATACCGAGACCTGCCGGTGGTATCGTCTCGGTCTCGTTGAAACTAAATTCTTCCACTCTCGTCTCGGTGATACCGAGACGAGACAAAGGATTACTATCGTCTCGGTCTAGGTCTCGTATCGGTCTCTATTAGTCTTGTCATCCTTTAATTATTACCTTTAATGTCCATTTGTGTTTTTGTTAAGAAGTTTGGATCTCACCGGCCTACTATTTTAATTAAAAATTTATAAGCGGTGAATTATTTAATTATATGGAATATATTTTTAAAACCTCTTTTTACAATTACATGGCTAATTAAAAATATTTACGTATGAAATTTGTCAAAAAAATTAACCAAAAAAAGAAAACTCGTAGGTAAAAAATTATTTAATCTAGTATGGATTATGCTGCTTATGGAACGAAAAGTTTGTAAGTGTTTATTCAATCTTATATGAGGTAACACACAATTCGAAATGGGAAGAAATAATGAGGAAAGAACTGCCTTCAATGAACACTCTTATTGCCAAAGAGCTTTAGAGAGCTATAGGTTTTTTCCTAATTTAGTGCTCATTACTGGTCTTCCCTAAACCATGTTTAAATATAACCTGATAACTGATTTAACACCACCATGGCGGTTGTTATACATATAGCTTAAAGCGTAGTCATCGTTATCGTGTTTCCATTAGACATTTCTTAATAGGATTTCTTATTCTTTTCATAGAATCCACACAAAATGTTTCCGGTAACGGGTAAAATCTGACTAAGGTATTAAAGCAAGTAGTTTTGACCTGCCTACCTGAGGCATTATGAATGAAACGTATACCACCCGCATATAATAATATAAATAAATTTGGATAATGCATATAAATATGGAAAAATAATAAATTATAACGAGACCGAGAGTTTTCAGAATTTAGTATCGTCTCGGCGAGACTCTCAGTCAAGTGTGTCTCGATATCGGTCTCGGAAATTTTTACCACTCTCGTCTCGGTATCGGTCTCGGTCTCGCGTAATACCGATACCGAGACCGAGAGTTTGTCTTGATATCGTGAAAATCTAATTAAAATTGCTTTTGACATGTCATCATCAGCACGTCTGTTCAATTGTCATAAGTTTCTTAGAAACTCCACGAGTTCTTCAATTGTGTCAGAACCTATTTTTGCTCAAATTACAAGTCAAAGAGACCATTGAAATCCTTTGAAAACGTCATCGGACAAATCGTAAGGCACTCATTAACTGTATTCAAAGCCAAAATTAGTTTATCACTTACTTTTCAATATCTCTTGTTTATTGAGTTAATTGCAGTTCATTACAATCGTCACAGGTGCTTTCGAAAATCCTCAACTTCTTCTGAACCAACAGATCTGGTTTAGGAGAATTCACCACAAGAAAGTAAATTTGTCATAAGTACCTTAGATACTCCTCAACTCTACATCAACAGTTATATTTTAAACTGGTCGTTAAGAAAACTTGACTCTCGTTTTAAATTGCCATCAGTTGATTACAATATTCAAAAAATCCTTAGAAACTTCGACTCTGCTTTCTTGATAGTATCATCAGAGCTCCTTTAGAAACGTCGAAAGTATCATTTCAAATGTCACATTATCCTTTAGACGCTTACAACTTTATAGTCCAGTCATCAGCCATTTTCGCGTGGAATTTTGGGAAATAAGGTCGATTTGTTTGAAAATTGGGATTTAGGTAGTAGGTATTTATGACGTTCTTCAAAGTTGAACTTTTGCAGAAGTGTGCTTTTTCCCTAGGGGTGGAAACCAACTAAGGGGTAAGAAATTTTTTAATCAAAACAAGCCGGGAAATCGATAGACTGGCCAATTCTAAGTAACTTTTGTTCTATAAAGTTTTTTTGTAAAGTTGATATTTTTCGAGTTATTCACGATTGAATCTACACATTTTTCATTGAAAAACGAATGTTTTTTAACAGTTTTTCACAAATAACTTGAAAATCTTTCATTTTATCGGAAAAAATAATCAAAACAAAATTGTAGCTAATAAGAAAACAAAGAGATGCGTTTTTGAATGACCTCTATAAACCCAATGAGGACTGAGTTGTTGCTCGTTGAAATATGGTTATTTTTCGAGAACCGCGAAATTGAAAATTTTCAACCTTCAATAACTTGAAAATGGTAAAATTTTTGGGGATAACTCAATGGACCTTTTCTAAAGTACATAAAATACCCTTTAAAATGAGTACTGACATATAAGTGTTATGCATAAGAATTGGCTGAGTTATAACAAAAATAAAGTCACACCTTTCTTGTTTTTTTTTTAAATTTCAAAATTACACCCTCGTCATTACCACCCTGATAAAAATTAAATATAACCCACTTGCCTTTAACTTTATTTAGGTATTATTGATAAGATCTATGTGGTTTAACCGGTTTAGAATGCTTATATTAGAAAAAATAATTGTTTAAAATGAAAATTGCATTTTCGTAATTTTAGAAAATAAAATGCATTTTTCTTAAATAATTCAAAAACTATTTCAGATATAAAAAATTGTTTCAAATGTTAATTGCAGGGTTTGTTTCACTGATAATTTTGGTTTTTTTATTTATCTTTGTATCACAAAAATGAAGGAGCTATGGCGTTTCGAAGTTTGCATTCGCCTACTAATTACAGCTCATCCAAGCTATTTGCACCCTTTTCAAAACTACGCATTGTAAAAACTTTTAACTAATTTGATGTTAAAGCGCTTAGGTTTAAGGCTACAGGCTACTAGGCTACAAAGTACATTTTTTACAAAGTTTCTAGCTTGGAAAGCAAGGGATTTTTTTTCATTATTTCATAATTTGAAATGATTTATATGATACATTACATTTACTTTTATCGTGAATAACTCGAAAAATATCAACTTTCCAAAAAAACTTTATAAAACAAAAGTTACATAGAATTGGTCAATCTATAGATTTCCGGATTTATTTTGATTAAAAAATTTCCCACCCCTTAGAAGGGGTGGTTTCCACCCCTAGAGAAAAGCACACTTCGGCACAAGCCGAACTTTGAAGAAGGGGGTAAGTAGAGCTTAAGTCCAAATTTTCATGAAAATCGACGTTGTTTCCCAAAATTCCACACAATAATACGGTATTTTAGCATTGATGAATGGAGTACGAGCAATAACTCAACCCTTATTAGGTTTATAGAGATCATTCAAAAACGTATCTTTGTGTTTTTATTAGCTACATTTTTGTTCTGATTGTGTTTTCCGATAAAATGAGAGATTTTCAAGGTATTGGCGAAAAACTGTTAAAACATTCATTTTTTAATGAAAAATGTGTAGCTTCAATCGTGAATATTTCTAAAAATGTCAAAAAACTTTATAGAACAAAAGTTGCTTAGAATTGATCAGTTTATCGATTTCCAGGTTTATTTTAATTTAAAAAATTCTTACCCTTTAGAAGGGGTGGTTTCCACCCCTAGGGAAAAAGCACACTTCGGCACAAGTTCAACTTTGAAGAACGTTATAAATACCTACTACCTAAATCCCAATTTTCAAAGAAATCGACCTTGTTTCCCAAAATTCCACAGTAATACGGTATTTTACCGTTGATGACTGGAGTAATAAGTCTAATCTATAGAAAACGGCAAAAGTTTCTTCAAGAAATTCCAAGAAAGAAACGTTCTGACTGGATATGAACAATCATTCGGTTTGCATCTTTTTTTCTAATCAGTGAAATAACGTAACTTAAATCAACGATTTTCCACTGGACGAAACCCTTAAAATTGCACGGAAGTTCGCTTTTTGTGCTGCTGCAGTTTACTTTGTAAGCGATGCTATTATGATCTGGTGAATCTCGTGTAAAATTTTGATTGCCCATAACGTAAATCGATTGTCACAGAAACGGTCACCCCGAGACAAGAATACGTATAAATATATGCATAATAGCGATCCGGTAGCGCTCCGGAGAAAAAGAGAGTGAGCGAACGAGAGGGAGAGAGAGAGACTTTTCAATTAAACTTTGACCTCCATATTCCATAATTTCGCGGTACAGTTGAATAATAAAATCAGTAATAAAGGGGGACAAGCCTTCGAGCTGTCTTCTTGTTACGCCTTCAAGAGAGTCATGTGTGTGTGTGTGTGACCATAAGAGGAGAGTCGTCGGGCTGAACCTTGGATCCCTCGGGCGATGAGTTTCCATAGACGGCGACAACGGCTCCGAGAGTGAGCCATAAGGCCCCCGTAAAGATCTTTCTCTCATCCTCGTTGCAACTAATGCAGAGTCGGATCAAAAAGCGGCACGTAAAAATCCGGAAACTTCTTTATTTTTTATTTGGGAAAAACGATTACATAACCTTAATTATGACTATCGACGAATCTCGACCTCCCTAAGCCTCGGGATCAAGAGTTCATCTCATTTCCGAGATTCCCAACCATTACAGACACATTATCCGAAAAACGCAAGAGATAATCTGTCAGAAAAAACCAACAATCATGTGGTACGATCCGCCCCCGGGCCATCAACTTTGAACTTAATAAATAACGAGTATTTACGTATTTTATGTGAGTAAGAGAAAGAAATTAAGCAATTTTAAGGCGATTAGTCATGACATGGATATTCAAATTAGAGCTCGGGATCGTTAGGGCCTCGGGGTGAATCAAATTTATAACTCGCTCCGGAAAATTAATTACGATATTAGACGATTACCCCGGGAAATACTCGTCGAAGGTTAAGTTTTCGTTACAAAAAGGTAGTACCAATAATGTACGGTGGTTGCGCGATTCAATTCGATTATCGGCATTACTACAACTTGCGAGATACACCTCGTATAGTCCGCGTGATTGATATTTAAATCTCTTGAGGACTTATTCAAATCGTCATTGTGGCCGAACGCGTTTTCTCGGCTCCGACGTCTCTGCCAATCCTAAAAACAAAGGAATGTCGAATGTCGCCTGGTTAAGTTTCGCTGGCGGCTAAACGGCTCGCCTACCTGCCTCATATACTCTTTTTTATCCTTTTCATTATATTTAATGTCGCCTCCTCGATTTACCTTCTCATATTCTCTTTTGTTCTTCCCACATGTCATCGGATTGCACGCCGCAGATGAATATGGATGGATTCGAAAGTTTAAGGTACTGGATCGGGTCAAAGTTGAAGGATCATCATATATCCACAAATATCAATACTATATATATGGCTCGGTCCATGCCGAATTTGGGATTTTTTTTAGATGTGACCCAAAAAAGGAAAATGGTCCTTTTGGACCCCCGAAACTCCCTTTAAGTGTTTAGGGCCTCAAGTGGAATAGAACTCAAGTTATGGACAATTGAAAATAGAAATTTTCAGGTTCGGCTCCAAAACCAAAAATTTTCAACCATCTATAACTTGCAAAAATACCCATTTTTATGAAAAAAGTTTTAAACAAAAGTTGTTTGTATTGCTTTAAACCTTTGGAAACTGCTAAAAAAAGTTTATCCGACATAGTTCACTGTTGACGGGTCTGGGCCCCATTAGTCGCTAAACCGCCAAAAAACAAAAACCTCATCATCGTTTCTGACCAAAAAAATCAGGAGCGCAGCTGGATTCGATACAAAACTTTTAAGCCCAAACAGAAGTTAGCCACACCTAAGGGCTCCGAGAGAAAAAAAAAGGTAAAATCCGGCAAAAATCCCTTGGATGGGGCCCAAACCCATCGACAGTGACCATGTCGGATGAACTTTTTTTAGCAGTTTCCAAAAGTTTAAAGCATGACAAACAACTTTTGTTTGAAACTTTTTTCATAAAAATGGGTATTTTTACAAGTTATGGATGGTTGAAAATTTTTGGTTTTGGAGACGAACCTGAAATTTTCAATTGTCCATAACTTGAGTTCTATTCCACTTGGGGACCTAAAAATTTAAAGGGAGTTTCTGAGGCCCAAAAGGGCCATTTTCCTTCATTTTGGGTCACGTCTAAAAAAAATTCAAATTCGACATGGAACGTGCCATATATATATATTGTGGGGGTCCTACGGCTGCTGTTGCTTCTAGCACTTCAATCTCCATTCTCTTCCACTTGTCATTGTTCTTGGCATGTCTTTCTTTCTTCTGTTGGTTGGGACGTACGATATCATTTTTGTTGGCCACCTTTCACTCTTCGTTATCATCATATGGCCGTACCATATCAGAAGGCTTTCTATTCGATCCACAGTAAACATCTTTTCTACATGTGCCCTTTTCTTGGTATTGTCATATCGGATATGGTCTAACTTTGATGTTCTACACGTTGCTTTTAGTTGGCTTTTTATTTTTGATGTTAGTTGCCAGCATTTTGTCCTTCTTATAACTGGACTTTTGTATTTAAGTAAATTTTCTTGGACCATAGAACTGAGTTCAATGTTGCTTTGTATAATCTCATTGTTGAGCTGAAGATCATTCGACTTCGATAACAACGTAATCGGTTTTGCCACCATTTATGGTATTCCTCAATGAGCTTTCTTGTCATATACGTAACGTCTTCTTCATCGTTTGCTATCAGTACTTGGAACAGTAGTCTATACAAGGATTTCCAGCTTCAATTCCCACTCTATGACATTTTTAACCAGGTGCTCAAAGCTTTTTGTAAAGATACTTTGAAAAGGGTCGGACATAGACAATAGCAAATTTGTAATTGCTAAATTAAAATTCAGGTCAGTCTCAATGGCTCACCATGCAAAGAAACTGCATCTAAATGATCTTTCTATGTTCCGGCACTAAAATGACAGCTATTCAGTGCTTTAATGAGGCTTATTACAGTGTTTGTGGTAATTTTTTTTGTTGGGTTGGTAACACGATATTCCCTGATGCTGTCTGATGTCTGTCAAAACAAAATTAAAAATAAATATGGCCGCCGCGTCTATGGGATAGGGATACAAGTATGCAAGTGTTGACTATAAGCTATTCGTTTCTGTATTTTGAAAGGTGTGTCATAAAATAAAAACATCATTTCGATTTTATTTAAGTCCATTTAAATTAAATTTGAAAATGGTGTGAAAATTGACAGATGTCTAGAAAACAGCAGTAATACCAACTAATCATTAGTGGGGGTATAGCAACTAACCGAAATACGACCACCTACTGGACTATTCTAGAGGTTTCAAAG
Source organism: Cryptocephalus moraei (assembly GCA_946251905.1). Lineage (NCBI taxonomy): Eukaryota > Metazoa > Arthropoda > Insecta > Coleoptera > Chrysomelidae > Cryptocephalus > Cryptocephalus moraei. The sequence continues at coordinate 30,728,042 of OX276460.1, forward strand.
GTTGTTTTATTGAAATGGCAAATCTAACGGCTTTTGTACAAATTACTAAAGAAAAATCAAAATAGAACTGTTTGCTCCCAATGGCGGTAAGAATTACTATACTACCTTATCTATTTTGTACCTACTCTAAACTAAACGTTCTTATTAAAAAGGTTAAGTTTAATTAAACAACTTCAAGTTTCGGCTCTCCGGTGTCATCAAATCCATAAATTAAGTGGAATTCTAAGAAAACAAATGCTAAATGACGGCTTAACGTTATCTTGTGAGAAGTTATTTGTTTTTAAGCATCTCACTTAATTTTAAGATGTGATAATGGCCATCAAAACACTAGATCATACGATTCCTTATAGGGATTCATTCGGTATTTGTTAGACATTATGCATTACATTATAAAATTGTGATAGTTTTGTTAAAAATACCTGGCATTTATTATAATATGTCACAGGTATCTAAGGTTAATAAAGAGTGAATGCATTTTTATAGCACGTCCTTTTTACGAACGCAATATTTATAATATTTATTTTCACGTTGTTCAGCAGCATTTAAGTGTGCCTTCTTCTAATTTTGGTCTCATCCGACGCCTAATAAATGTGTGATCATGGTCGCCTCGTGGTGTGGCTTATGGTGATGATGATGATGATGATGATGAATCAGGAGGTTTCGAAAGTGGGCTCGTTGCACGTTTTTCCCTCCCTTCCCCCTTCCGACTCCACCCCCGCGCTCCCTCGGCCCCGAAGGCGATCTCTTCCTCCACCTACGCCTACGACGTCGTTCTTTTTTTTACCACTCCTAGATCCCGATATGGAGGATCTCTACCTGAGGCTTAAGATATCATTCTCCTTTTGACTTTCGGACACACACACACGCACTAAGAGATAATACCGAATGGACTTATGCAAATGGGGGGGCCAGGTGACCCTTTTGCGAAGGCCTGTATATTCAAATTATACAAACTGTGCTCTCTCGTGGATCGTGGCGTGTTAGTACGCTTGGGTGGGTGGAATATAGAAAATAAATCGCTTTCATTATGCGGTGCATTCAGTGAATTCCCAAACAAAAAACCCATCAGTTTTCGACATTAATAACCGTAGCAATTCCGATATTGGCATCTAAATAGCCGCAAATATAACCCACCTGGATCGGTACTCATTCCCACTATTACTACTACAACTACCGCGGTTCCTTGTATCCCCTTACTCGCTCCACAGAACATGTTCGATAAGTAATCAACGACATAAATTAGAAACTATCCGTAGCACGCGTATACCATCTCGCCTACGCACACGCATACTTACACGGTAAGCCTCGACGTTCTCTCCGATTGTCTTTTACAAGAACGAAAACATAAATTTCGCTTGTCACATATCGGAACCGTCCGATTTATGTCCACGTAAACCCAGATAACAACGTATGACTAAATCGTCGGCTATGCTGCAGTGCAGAGTTTTGTATGTCCCATTCAGAGATTAAAGCGGTCGATTAAGAAATGGGGAACTGGATTACTCCACAACACTTGACGCTAACATAACGTAATGTTAGACTGTTATGTGCAAAGTTAAAGGATTTAACGATCATGCTTCAAAATTAATCAGCTCGTTGTATGTAACTATATTGTAACACGAAATGTAAACAGCAGCGCGAAATGTGTTTACTCTTATCGGACGGCGGCTTTCCTCAAAGGAACGCCGCTACGCTTAATTGTATCCCGGCAACATCTTATTACGGAAGAATGATTTATTACCTTCTGGACGTTTCTACATAAAAAGAGAAGGTTCGAGTTATTTCAGGAACCATCGCGAATACAATTGAGGTGTATATAAGCGGGCTTGCGGTCGAAGATGAGATTAGATGAGATAATAATATAATAATATAATAATATAAATAATAAAAATAAATAAATATATTTAAAATAAATATTGAGTCCAACAGTATGAGCATGACATTTGAAAGAATTGTAGTCATCTTTAATACAAGTTTTGGCCTTGAATAAAGGGAAGCTATTAAGAAAACTCTACAGTTTGTATTGGTCGACTGCATTCATAACATTTTTATAAAACTCGAGACGTTTTAAATACGTTCTGACATAATTGAAGAAGTTGCGGAATGTCTAAGAAACTTAAGACAGTTGTCTAAAGCAAAAAGCAACGTTTTAAATTAGGAATTCTGATACACCGAAGAAAGCAAAAACATATCTAAGCTACTTGTTAGAACTGTAATGATTTTACGACATTTTTAATGGTGTTACCATTGTATTCAGAATGTTGATAAGTTTATGAAATTTTTAAAGGAGTTTCGACCTTTTAAAACAAGTTAATGAGTTTCTGTGATGACAAATTTGAATTGTAAGAAATGTATGAAGTTTAATATATAAATAGTATCCTTAAAGGAATTCACTTTGAGTGAAGTTGCGGGATTCTTAAGTAACTTGTAACAACTTTTAATCTCTTGAAAATGTTTTTAGGAATGTAATTCGTTAGTACCTTTAGCTCTCTACCATAACCATTAACCTTTCTTAACATTATTTCTCTGATGTTTTCAAGTAACGTCTGCTTGACTTGAAGTGGATGATAACTCTTATCATCAGTAAATAATAGTCTTCGTCACATTATGCAAAGTTTTTACGATAACGTTATCGAACTCGGACCACCAAAAACTAAATTGATATTTTCTATCCTTGCTATAATTATTTTAATGTTGCTTGAATACTGTGAACTAGTTGGTACTATTATGGTCAGTAAAATAAAGGGGTTGATCGTTTAGGTAAGGATGTTTACTCAACAGACACATCCTCGAGTTCAAACTTTGGAGTAATTTAGATTAATCAATCTGGAGGATGCGCTTTTATTAACAGGCCACTGTAATATTATAGTTAACACCAAATCAAATACACCAACTTCACATTAATAAAACTGTATTACTACACTTACAAAATATACCAAACTTAAATACCAAACTGTATATAATAATTATCAGACCTACAAGTGAAGGTACTCTTCGCATCGTCATAGGCGTAGCTGTAAGCATCGGGGCAGTTCCTCTTGAAATAAGCGGGATAATCTACGGGCCAGGTCGAAGCCTTACAGGTGTCAGGGGTACCGAAATTATTCCTACAGCAGTACTGATCCGTGTTGAACGCCAAACAAGCTGATTTACAGCCGACGGTACCGTACTGGGTGTTCAGTTTGAGCTCCTGGGGACAGTTGTCGTTCAGGTGGACCAGGCAGCCAGCCCTTTTGCAGCTGTACTGGCCACCGTCCCCGGTACCGCCTACAGGCTCCATCTAATAGAAAAATCATATCGTGAGTAATACAGTCAGTTCGTTAGTGTCAGTGATGTTTAGGATGCTAGATGCAACTATCATCATTGTTGGAGACGACGGAAAGAGAATTGCTACAAACAATTACTCAAATCCAGAGTTAGCTAGTTAGGATACAGGATGTAATAACGAACAAGGGGGCAGGTAGATGTGAGATTCCCACGTTTGTTCAATGAGAAATTGACACAAGACTAGCACAAAAAGGGAATGGCAGTATTTTTTGCTGTGTAGTAAATTTTAACCTAGTTTGTACTTACGCTGACTGCGATGTTGAATCCATCGACCAAGGAGATATCGTAATAATCGAGTCCACCTGAGCCCTTCAAAGTGATCTCTGCGAGACTGGCGGGCGGATTGCCTCCTGCGCCTGCGCACTCGAGCCTATTGCCGCAGTCTCCGGTCAGGCAATGATTCGTGTTCGGATCGCAGTAAGTCCTGGCCCAGAAGCGTCCAGCCCAATCGGACGGAGCGGTCACTGTCTCCTAACAGAAGGATGGGAACAAAAGGGAGTCAGTCCAGAGTAAAGTTTAAGTCTACGCGTGCGCTTACCGATGCTCCGGTGTTCATGACGAACCCGCCATTTCTCAGATTCTCTTTCCCGGGGTTCCCCTGGATGCCGATCCAGACGGGCCCTTGTTCCTTGTTAGTTATTTGGAAATTGGCCGCATGTACGGCGCACAATAACGCCGAAATGACTAATGTTCTGAGCATTGTTGTTGTTGTGTGTGTGTGGGAGTCGAGGTGGTGTTGTTTAATGCCGTACAGGTCAGCAGAGGTATTTATATATGGTAGGATTTTTGTTTTTGAGGGATTTCCAACGCCAAGGCTATCTGCTTTTGAAATAATTGCGAGCAGTTCTTCACTGATAAACGCGCCTTTTTTAATTTTGTTTTGCGATATTCGTAATTAAGCGTTTTGTTATTTTAGCATGTGGTGATAACTCGGAATTTCTTGGCGGGGTTACGTGGAATTTCTGACCTGCTTTCATATTTAACATATATGTAATATTGACGTACGCGATAATAGTATGTCTTAAGTACGGTGATAAGAATATACCAGCGATATTTATTCATCCACATAATAACTAACCAAGCAAAGTATGACACCCAGACGTTTTTTTTAAAGTTTTGCATAATGCATATAATTTAAGCAGATTTATTGAAGATTTGTACTATAATAGTTCTATATACTATAAATTAACAGTATATAAATTACAGTTGATATCTTATAAAGCTTATTAAAATTTGGTTCAAGTGCAAAATCACCTACCAGATAACTAACCAATAAGTCTTAAGTGTTCAAACAGCTTTCTACATGGAGTTAACTATAGGACAATTTTCCCTTTCAAGTCTTGGATCACGTGAGAGAAATTGTAAATTAGTAGGTGTAATAGGTTTTCCAGGATATGTCTAGGTTCTAGATTATTTACACTATAGATTTGTAAAATCATTTTGAAGTTCCGAATAAGTTTTGGAGGCCTCTTTGATACTTTTCCAACCTACAATTTTATAGATATAGATTATTTGGAAATGTTGTTATGAAGTAGAAACTAGGTTGTAAACTCAATGTCTAGAAACTACTGCTGGTCCTTCTGAGTAAGAAATATCTGATCTAATATATTTGTTGGACGAAATTTTTGGTCGAAAATCTGCCAATTGAAGTTTGTAGATAGATTTTTTTACATTTTTCAAAATTATACAAGAAAATTACATTTTTTGAGAAGCAGGTCCAGATAATTAAAAAATTGAAGATGTGTCCGTGGGAGTACTTTCTCGTATTGTATTTTAATAATTGAGAAGAATGTTAAATATATTTTGTAAAGCTGATGCACACTTCATACTTTCTGAAAAGAAATACGTTGCAGTGTTAAGATAAACATTCACAGGTGCAAAATTTCAAATAAAATATTAATGGCGTTTAGGCTCAATAGTATACCGCAATTGAGAGATTAAACCAAAAATGTTAATTTTATTAGAAACATTAGAAACCTAATTAACTACAATATAAGTATATTTAAAGTGTAAAGAATTCATTGTATCAGATTTCGTGAAAATTTTCAATAAAAATCGAGAATTGACCTTCATCCCTGCCGATTTTAGTAAAAAGCTTATTGGGAGGTTCTGGCATAGCACAAAGTTTAAATTAATGCAAAATTTTAAGTTTATAATTTTTAATTTCCGAGAAAAATGTACCACAGACACACACCCGTAAATTTTTCCACTAAGTAGTTTGGACTTAAAACGCCTAAAAATGCAAAAACTCAAATTCGAAAAGTTTCCATGATTGCATAAAATAATTAGAAATACATTTGTTCTTAAAATTCCGATTCAGCTGCCTGAAGTGCTGCTTGAATAAACAAAAAACATGCTGCTTGAATAGAAATCCTTTTTTTCGTTCGAGGAGAGTGTCCATGGCTTGCTCCAAATGTCAAGATCGGTCTACACGATACACATTTATTTGTGACATTTTCGAAACTATTCTTTTGCTAATGAAAGTTGTTGCGTTGCATAGCACGATACATTTTAATTTATATTTAGGTCTCGTTGTCTACTTGTCGTCCTGATTTGTCGATGGTTTTTAATTTCTGTTTTTATGGTCTGCTGGTTATAGCAAGTAGTAGTAGGCAAAGAACGATTTAAAGAAATTACAAACAAACAATTCTATTGTAGATTTGTAACTTACTAGTGAAGTGGAATAGTAGATACCTACAGCGTTTACCCAGTTCATGTTTTATATGTTTACTAGAGCTCGTCCTTTGTGAATCTGTTGTGTGTAACACAAGATTGATAGCGCACTAATTAGAATCATGAATACCTACATTAGTTTAAGTGAGTATATTTACTTTAGTGTAAAATGAAAATTTCCAAATCTTATCATAAACAAAACCTTTACTATCCTACTAACAATCATCTAATAATCTAAGAACCGAACGTTATAATGTAAGTCTCGGCTTTACAAGTGAAGGTACTCTTCTTGTCGTCGTAGGCGTAGCTGTAGGCGTCTGGACAGTTTGACTTGAAGTAGTCCGGATAGTTTACTGGCCAGGTCGAGGCCTGACAAGTCTCAGGTGTACCGAAATCGTTCCTACAGCAGTACTGGTCAGTGTTGAACGCCAAACAGGCGGACTTGCAGCCGATGGTACCGGCGTCGGTGTTCAGCTTCAAATCATCCGGACAGTTGTCGTTCAGGTGGGCCGTACAAGCGCACTTTTGACAGCTGTAGGTGCTGCCGTCGCCTGTTCCACCGACGGGCTCCATCTGAATACAGTTATTACGTTCAACGACTCGACTTAATCAACGTTTCAAAATGGTACACTTACGCTGATCGGAAGGTTGAAACCGTCCACCAAGGAGATGTCGTAGAAGTCGAGCCCGTCTGCGCCTTTCAGGGTGATCTCGGCGAGACTGGCCGGCGGGTTACCGCCCGCGCCTGCGCATTCCAGTTTGCTGCCGCAGTCTCCCGTTTGGCAGTAGTTCGTGCCGGGATCGCAGTAAGACCTGCCCCAGAAACGACCGGCCCAGTCCTCCGGAGCGGTTACTGTGGTCTACGGGAGAAAGATTTTGGTTAAAAATTGGTTGCTGGTTAAAAATGCACTTGGTAAAAATTGGACCAGACTCTACTGAAGGAAAATAGCAAGCAGTCGAAGTGAGGCGATGGTTTAAACAACTAAGGTTAGGTAAATGACCATAGTAGTCGAGCCCATTAAAGCAGAAGAAGAAGGTTAGGTGCTGGTTTACATGCCTACTCTCGATTGGAAGGTATGGACCGTTTTAAAATCATCCACATTTTGTGCATACTAACCGTCGCTCCCGCTTCCAAAACCATCCCTCCGTTGTTCAAGTGTTCCTTGCCATTGTTGCCTTGTATGCCGACCCAAACCGCTCCCGATTCCTTGTTGACGAACTGGAATTCGACTGCGCTTGCCGCGTATATAACGGCGGAAATAAGGAATACTCTCAACATTATCGAAGCGGCGGAGACCGATACAATTTAACAGAAATCAGCCCACCTGATGTATTTATACTCCAATCTCCGTTTTTAAGTGGATTTGACGGATGTCAAGGTTTCACAACAAATTAGAAAGTAATTACCGGTAGATAATTGATAATGAAATTTGTTGTGTACATGGTTTATGTGCGACTTTGTTAATTACTTGTTTTGTTATCTATCAATCCGTAACAGACAACAAGTAATATTCATGTATATAGAATGGCTACGGAAAACTCCATCCACAATTTTCGACGTTACCCCCTTACGAAATATTTTGTGCATGTAATCATTATTTGTTATTTACTAAGCCAGTAAAAAAAATACATAATTACATAATTACATATTACATATATGTTTCATACATAACTATATATCCTGCAGAGGTGCACTATTTAGCACCTGTACGGAGCCGGCATCTTAAATCTAGTGCAAATTAAAAAACTACATTATTATTAATTATTATTATTATTATTACATTAATGAATACTTGGGAACAATTGTCAATGAAGATAGTAATGAGTACACTGAAGATATTAAATCAACAATTGGACAAGCCAGAACCATATTTAATAAAATCAGAAATGTCTTATGCAGTAGAGATTTTAACCTTCATCTTAGAGTCAGAATATTGAGATGCCATGTTTTCTCGGTGTTGTTATATGGGATGGAATCCTGGACAATTAAGAAAAATATAAGTGTTCGACTGGAAGCATTTGAAATGTGGGCATATTAGGATCTTGAGAATAAGTTGGGTAAACATGGTAACAAACGAGGAGGTACTGGGAAGAATGAGGAAGAGGAATGAGGAACATTGTTGCAGAATATTATACAGGGAAAAATAAGCATAGGAAAAAGACGCATTTCCTGGGTAATCCGAGAAAATGGTACAACTGTAGTTCCACTGAGTTGTTTAGAGCTGCAGCATCAAAAGTGAGAATAGCTATGATAATAGCCAACCTGCTAAGAGCAGATAGCACTTGACGATAAAGAATCATTAATGCGTTCAATATTTTAGTCTTTTAGTATTTTATAGACATCCAAAAATGGACGTCCTAAAGAGGTCCACTTCAGGCAAAAAGAAGGTCAGGCATCAAAACGACATAAATTGGACGTCATTACGACGTCAGCTTTTGAACATCTTAGAGATATCCAGAATTAGACGTCATAAAGACGTCCATTTCCGGCATAAATGAGAGCAGGCATAAAACTGACGTAAATCAGAAGTCCTTAAGACGTCCGCCTTTTAACACCTTACAGACATCCAAAACTGGACGTCCTAAAGAGACCCACTTCAGGTATAAAAACAGGCAGACATGAAATAGACGAAAATTAGATGTCATTAAGACATTCCGCTGTGGACATCTTAGAGACATCAAGAAATGGTCGTCCTAAAGACGTCCACTTCAGGCATAAAAAGGTCAGGCTTAAAATCGACGTAAATTAGACGTCTTTAGGACGTCCAGCCTTGGACATCTTAGAGACGCCCGGATATGGACGTCTTATAGATGTACTTTTTATGTCTTAAGGCGTCCAGGCATAAAAAAGGCGTAAAATGGATGTCTTTAAGACGTTATGTGCTGTCTGGGATGTTACGGCCACATAATCGGGACATGCTTCTAAGTAAACATTTATTCCTGGCGACCAAACATGTCACACTTTTGTTGCAACATGTTTTCGCCTGCATGGTGGGATCACATGTTTCTACTTGCGGCTTGCGTGTAAACGGTGATGGTTGGGAAACAATTTTAGCCTATAAGAGTAGCTACTGGTATAAACTAACTGAATAATATTTAAATTTTGCAACACATTTCATTTGGAGGTTGCTGGATCAATTAACTTAACTCCTGTTTCTATTTCGTGAATTGGTGGACCCACCTGTATAACTCGTTGAAACAACGTTTCGATAAATATTAATTCAATAAATTCACACTATCGATTAAATCAACAAAATTCATAATAGATTCAGTAATCACATTGGTCCCAGTATTTGACCTTTTGTTTCTTAGATTAATAATATCAGATTACGAAAATTTAATCATCACTTAGTTAAACCTATCAGATGCATCACATACTCCAAGTAAAGTGGGAGAAGGTGTGATACTTTGTTTTCACATTTTATAGTGCGAACTATTTATTTCGCTAATTTTCTAGAATTTTAGTATTGGAGGCAATTATCGTTCATAAGTAAATTACATTCATTTGTAATGAGTTCCAAACGTCCGTTCCTTCTACTGCATATATTCTCCATTGTTATCTCAACTCCGCACCAAAAATTGCGAAATAAGCGGATCAAATTGAATAATTTTTACCGTGTGATCATCCTTCTAATGATCGCAGGTTGCGTAAGGAGATTTTTCGTGGTTCATTTGCGCGAAAATCCTCCGCGAGGATTCCACGAGAGAGGGACGGTCGTGATCGACCGTCCTTCGTGATCGAATGGAGCGCCTTTGGCGACCTCATCTCGCAGAGCGTTACGTTCCCAGCAGAAAGTCACATTTTTTTTACTATTTTTGTATATCGCCCATCGACGCGTTTGGGAAACGCGAGCCGGACCGTCTCCCTCGGAAAAGTGTCGACAGATCCGTCTACGGATCGTAGGCGAAAAGAGATCTTCTTTCCAAAATTTCCATCGAGGTTTCTCCAACGGTTATACCATTGCAAGGTTCGTGCTCAGGCATTCCAGGTTTCAAGTGCGAGAATAGGGAATTGACAGACTCAAATCAGTATCGCTGCTTCATATGAGTCACCTTCAAATATTTATTGATATCTCCCTCAAATATCTCCCCTTAAATTTGGATATTTGACGTCATTCTTCTCAAAGTGAATGGTTCTGCAGCGATTCAGAATTCAAAAATGGACCTTATTGATTCGATAACATGCGTTGGACCTGAAATCATTTAGTTGGACCTGAAATTTGAGACTTCTAGCTCTTCTTCTTCTTCCTCTTTTAATAGGACAGTGTCCCGTTTTACTGTCACATCCCCTGCTGCAACCTCGAACTCCATTTCTCGTGTCATCGCTATTTTGGTCTTCCTATAATGTGCCATTTAGTGTTGGTTTCTTATGTGTTTTTTGGCCATTCCTTCTGGGCCCATTCTATCTACGTGGTCTCTCCATAAGCGTCGTCGTGCTCTTCTCCACCTTCTCATTACATCCTGGACACCTAGCTCCCTAAGCGTATTCCTATTCCTTATCCTGTCTCTGAGTGTGATACCTCTTGTGGTTCTCATGGTTCTCATTTCTGTAGTTTTGATCGTTTTTTTCGTCTTTGTTGTCTCTGCTTCAGGTTTTATAAAGTCTGACTTTGCTTTCACTGCTCATGTTCCGTATCTCTCAGGAAGCGTTATTCTCGCTGCTTTCGTTGCTTGTTGTTTTGTTTCTTGCCATAATTGTTCCTTCTTCCCGTTCCTTATCCTGTCTCTGAGTGTGATACCTCTTGTGGTTCTCAAGGTTCTCATTTCTGTAGTTCTGATCGTTTGTTTCGTCTTTGTTGTCTCTGTCTCAGGTCCTGGAAACTCTGACTTCGCTTTCAGTGCTTATGTATTTATTCCGTCATATGATATTGTAATGCGAGAAGTAAACAAAGCGACACATATTTACTCGCTCCGAGTGAAGTGGTTACTTCTTCAGAATTACTACGACGTAAAAGGCAGCTGCATGGAATTTCTCCGGGATTGTTGTTTACGAAAAATAATTGGTGACCTCCTGAACATTTGCTGCGTAGGCGTTCTAGAAGCTTCTAGAACATTCTCCATCAGGGTTGGGGGTGTATATATAAGGGGGCTTGTGATCGAGGGAGTTAGTTAGAAGTAGAGAAGCAGAAGTGAACGCGACATACGATCCGAAAGCGGAGCAGTACAAATAAATTATGTAGTGTCTAGTCTAGTGAACAAGTACTATAGTGTGTTAAATAAATTAGTGTTAATTAATGTAAATAAATTATAAAATAAACGTTACATTGGTGTCAGAAGAGCGGATCATGAAGAAGTTACGCGAATTAAAAGTGGCCGAGTTAAAAAAAGAACTCGAGGAACGGGAATTGGAAACAGGAGGGAGGAAGACTGAACTCCAGGACCGGCTCTCAGCATTTTTGAAAGAAAATGGCCAGGACCCGGAAGTTTTCGAGTTCGAAGACGATGACATCACGAAGCAAATCGCCGCCCAGAGGGAAGAAAGCGCCGCCCAGAGAGAAGACATCACTGCTCAAATCGCCGCCCAGAGGGAAGACATCACTGCTCAAATCGCCGCCCAGAGGGAAGACATCACTGCACAAATCGCCTCCCAGAGGGAAGAAATCGCCGCCCAGAGGGAAGAAATCGCCGACCAGAGGGAAGACATCACTGCTCAAATCACCGCCCAGAGGGAAGAAATCGCTGCCCAGAGGGAAGAAATCGCCGATCAGAGGGAAGACATCACTGCTCAAATCGCCGCCCAGAGGGAAGACATCACTGCTCAAATCGCCGGCCAGAGGGAAGACATAATTACTCATATTACTGATCAAATCGCCGCCCAGAGGGAAGAGATAACCGACCAGATGGAGGCTCAGCGTAAGGAGATTGAAGAAAAGATCAAGCAGTTGGAAGAACGACTAGAACAAGTCAGTAGCGGCGAGGGGAAAGAAGACAAAATTAAACAGAAGACGAAGCAGTTGGAAGAACGACTAAGGCGAGTCAGTAGCGGCGAGACGAAGGAAGAAATAAAGGCGGTCGTTCAACAGAACTCGATATGCACCAATCGAGTGACGCCCCCAACGTTCGACGGAAAAATTCCGTGGGCCAGTTACAAGAAGCAGTTTGAGGCGGCAGCGGAGGCTAATGCTTGGTCCCCTCACGAGAAAGCTGTTTCCCTAACGGTAGCCTTACGTGGAGAGGCGTTGGAAGTTCTCCAGACGCTATCCACCGAGGAAGCCGGGAATTACAATGAGCTGCTGAGGCGACTGGAAATGCGGTTCGGCCAAACACATCTGGAGCAAGTCCATCAATCCCAGATGTCCAATCGCCGTCAGAGATCGAACGAGACCCTGCAGGAGTTCGAAGCGGACGTAGCCAGACTAGTGAGGTTGGCGTATCCCACGGCGCCGGAACAGATGATGGAGTGCCTCGCAGTGCAGACGTTCGTGAGCGGGCTGCGGGACCAGGAACTGCAGAGGGCCCTGAGACTAGCTCGACCGAAAACATTAATGGACGCGCTCGCCATCGCACTGGAGCATGATGCAGCCATGGAAGCCTCCCGCGGTCACGGCCGTGTTCGAGCGGTTACAGAGGAAGTAGATACTGAGAAACTCGTGGAAAGGGTCTTACAGCAGATTATGGAGATGCTGTCGGCGAAGAAGAAGGTAGTTCGCTGTTGGAACTGTGGCGAAGTGGGCCATGTGAAGAGTTCTTGCAAGCGGCCCAGAACAGCGGCGCCGACAAAGGCCCAGGAAAACTAATGCGGGTCGACAAGAAAGGGGGAACGTCGACCCGTAGCAGTGGAAACCCCCGGGCCAGTATAGCCTCGTTTTCCCACCAATTGGGGAGCGCGTACGTCGATGGCACTATCGACGGGAGATCCCACGCCATGCTTGTGGACACGGGAGCTACGAAGACGATCGTACGCTCGGAAGTTGTGAGGGACCGTAGGAAGATTAGGCCAAGTAGGTGGCAATTGGGAACTGCCACTGGGGAGAAGGCAGTAATACACGGTGAAGCGACGGTTAGCATGACGTTGGGACGAGTAAAGTTTGACCATCCTGTTCTCATAGCCGAAATTGAGGAAGACGTCATACTGGGGATGGACGTCATGAGGAATCATGGATTCCAGTTGGATTTCGGACACCGAGTGTTGAGGATCGGTCAAGAAGAATTACTGCTACACAATCGTGACAACTTTGTGTTAGACGTAATAATGGCAGAAGATGTGATTCTCCCGGAACGAAGCGAAACGATCACCTCTACCTGTCTGAGGGGTGTTGTGGAAGAGGGAATTCCAGCCGTGATCGAACCAGAAAACGATGACAATCGACTGGCTCGGGGGGTACTGGTAGGAAAGGCGCTCGTTACTCTCTCAAGTGAAGTGCCTGTGCGACTACTCAACATCAATCAGTACCCGGTCACCATCAAGAAGGGTACGAAGCTGGGCACATGTATAGCCGCTTCGGCCATCATAAGGGGCGTTAGTGAGGAAGAAAGGTCCAGACACACTCCGCAGGACTTTAAACAAATTCTTTCCCAGACCAGTGCGTTTCTCTCGCCCACACAGAAACAAAAGGCCCACGAATTAATAAATAAGTACCAGGACATATTTACCACCGAGAATGGAAAGCTGGGAAAGACCAAGGCCGTGACACACAAAATTGACACGGGCGAGACACGACCGATTCGACAAACAGCAAGACGACTACCCTTGGCCAAACGGGAGGAAGCCGAGAAAATCATCAAGGACCTAGAGCGGGACGGGGTCATCGAGCCGTCAAGCAGTCCATGGGCCTCGCCGGTAGTACTGGTGAAGAAAAAGGATGGGACTACTCGATTCTGTGTGGACTACCGGCAGGTGAACAGTGTCACCAAAAAGGACAGCTACCCGCTACCACGTATCGACGACACACTCGATACCCTTGCTGGATCCACGATATTTTCGACCTTGGATTTAAAAAGCGGCTATTGGCAAGTCGAAATGGACCCTGCCGATAAGGAAAAGACGGCATTTACCTTCGGTAACGGCCTGTGGCATTTTACAGTCATGCCATTCGGACTTTGTAATGCCCCAGCGACGTTTGAGAGGCTGATGGAGAGCGTGCTAATGGGTCTGACGTGGAAAACGTGCCTAGTCTATTTGGACGATGTCATCGTGATGGGCAAGACCTTCGAAGGACATCTGAAAAACTTAAAGGACGTCTTCCAGAGACTGCAGGGTGCGGGACTGAAACTGAACCCTAAGAAATGTCAGCTCTTCAGAAAGAAGGTCTCATACTTAGGGCACGTAGTGAGCAGAGAGGGCGTCGCCGTTGATCCGGACAAGACAAGTACGGTGAAGGAGTGGCCAATACCGGTAGATAAACACCAGTTGAGGAGTTTTCTGGGCCTCTGCACGTACTACCGACGATATGTCCGGATGTTCTCCGACGTCGCTAAGCCGTTGACAAGGCTCACGGAAGAAGGACGAAACTTCTGTTGGGATGAGGAATGCCAGTCTGCCTTCGACGAGCTGAAGAGGAAGTTGACCAGTGCCCCAGTGCTGAGTTTTCCTCTGCCAGAAGGACAGTTCATCCTGGACACCGACGCGAGCAATGTGGGAATTGGAAGTGTTCTGTCGCAGCGCCAGGAGGGACAAGAACGTGTCCTTGGATACTTCAGCAAGGTACTCTCCAAACCAGAAAGGAATTACTGCGTCACCCGGCGTGAATTATTGGCCATCGTCAAGTCCATCGAGCACTTCCATAAATATTTGTGTGGAAGGAGGTTTTTGGTCCGGACCGATCATGCTGCTCTTAAATGGCTCCTCCAGTTTAAGAATCCCGAAGGACAGATCGCTCGCTGGATCGAGAGGCTCCAGGAGTATGACTTTGTCATAGAACATCGGCCAGGACAGAGTCATGGAAACGCAGACGCACTCTCGAGAAGACCATGCCCTGATGAGTGTCCTCATTGTCATAGAGCTGAGGAAAAGTCCGAGAAAGTCTATCGAACGACCGTGGTCGCCGAGGAATGGACACCATCCTCGTTACGACAAGAGCAAGGAAAAGACCCGGTTCTCAAAGAAATCCTGGTTTGGAAAGAGGGAGGAGAGCGTCCTGAGTGGCAAAAGGTATCACCTGGCTCGCCAAAACTTAAGAGCTATTGGGCACAGTGGGACTCGCTAGTGGTTGAGGATGGGCTACTAAAACGCGTACTGGAGAGCCAAGACGGGACGGAGGAAAGACGGCAGTTGGTAATTCCCTCCAGTAAAATCCCGGAGGTCTTGCGGCACCTTCACGACGGATCGTCTGGTGGACATTTAGGGATCAAGAAAACGCTGCAGAAGGTACGGGAGCGCTTCTACTGGATCAATTGTTCAGACGACGTGAAGAACTGGTGCAAGAAATGTACTACATGCTTTGCAAGTAATGGGCCACAAAGACGACCGAAAGCTCCCATGAAACAATATAACGTCGGAAGCCCCTTCGAAAGGATCGCTATTGATATAGCAGGACCCTTCCCTGAGACCGAAAAGGGGAATAAATACATCTTGGTCGTGATGGACTACTTTACGAAGTGGGTAGAAGCGTACGCTCTCCCTAATCAGGAGGCAGAGACAGTGGCCGATGTGCTAGTGAAGGAGACGATCTGCCGGTTTGGAGTACCCATGGAATTACACTCGGATCAAGGAAGAAACTTTGAGAGTGGCCTATTCCGGAGGATCTGTGAGAAGTTTGGGGTACGAAAAACAAGAACCACGGCCCTTCACCCTCAGTCTGACGGCATGGTAGAACGAATGAATCGCACCCTCAACCGCTATCTAGCGAAAATGGTCTCGTCACATCAAAGAGACTGGGACGAACACGTGCCGTTCTTCCTGATGGCCTACCGCTCGGCCGTTCATGAGTCGACAGGACAAACTCCAGCCAAAGTCCTGTTCGGGCGAGAACTTAAACTACCCTGTGATCTAATCTTTGGCGCTAGACCGGACGAGGACGTTTCGGGGGAAGATTACGTTTCCCGGATGCGGCAAAGGATGAACGAAATTCACGATCAAGTCCGGTACCAACTAAATATCGCCAGTGATCGCATCAAAGAGCGTTACGACATCAACGCTAAAGAGGGTGGCTACCAAATGGGAGATCGAGTTTGGCTGTACAACCCACAGAAGAAACGAGGTTTGTCCCCTAAGTTACAGACCAATTGGGAAGGTCCCTATGTTGTGAAGAAACGAATCAATGACGTGGTCTACCGGGTAAGCAAACTACCAAACGGCAAGCCGAGAGTGGTGCACTTTAATCGGTTGGCACCCTATGAGGGGTCGCACGATGAGGCGGAGGCCCCCCGAGTAAGAAACACGATGGCGCAGGAGAACGAACTTTCGTTCGAAGAATTTATGAGCGCCTACGGGGGTACCGGAAAAGCACGGTATGGGGTAACCTGTGAAAAACAACAGGATTTGTTCAGCGTACCTGAAGAATACTCGTTGGCCCATTGTGTGTCCGCCGACCTGGTAATGTCACGAGGTATCGCCACGGTTTTCAAGAAGAAGTACGGGCGCTTGGAACAACTCTGAGCGCAACTCCCGGAAATTGGCAAGGTTCTGGAACTACGTGAAAACGTAAGACATATCTTTTATCTGGTTACGAAGGAGATCGGGTCCCTTAAACCATGTTATCACGATGTATGGCGAACCTTGCATAGGCTACGAGACCAACTGCTGGAGCTCGACATCAGGAAGCTAGCTGTCCCCAAGTTAGGTGCTGGACGAGATCAGCTGGACTGGAGGGTTGTCCGGAATATGCTGGAAGTAGTGTTCAAGAATACCGGAGTGGAAGTTTTAGTCTGCTGTTTTGGGCCTGCACCATGTCGACTGGGGAAGACGGTCCCCTGTTATTTTGACGCCACGTCTCGCTGTAAGCGGGGGGCTAACTGCAGGTTCCTGCATGGGCCTGCCAGGGATACGTTCCGAGACGAAACGTCTTTAGGCGGGGGCAGTGTAATGCGAGAAGTAAACAAAGCGACACATATTTACTCGCTCCGAGTGAAGTGGTTACTTCTTCAGAATTACTACGACGTAAAAGGCAGCTGCATGGAATTTCTCCGGGATTGTTGTTTACGAAAAATAATTGGTGACCTCCTGAACATTTGCTGCGTAGGCGTTCTAGAAGCTTCTAGAACATTCTCCATCAGGGTTGGGGGTGTATATATAAGGGGGCTTGTGATCGAGGGAGTTAGTTAGAAGTAGAGAAGCAGAAGTGAACGCGACATACGATCCGAAAGCGGAGCAGTACAAATAAATTATGTAGTGTCTAGTCTAGTGAACAAGTACTATAGTGTGTTAAATAAATTAGTGTTAATTAATGTAAATAAATTATAAAATAAACGTTACAATATCTCTCAGGAAGACAGTTATTCTCGCTGCTCTCATTGCTTGCTGTTTTGTTTCTTGCCATAGCTGTCTGCCGCTTGATATTTCCCTGAATTTCACAACCTGTTCTATTATAGCTCATTATTAGCTCAATGTCATTGTGCAGAGGTGAAGTGTGGTATTTTCGTAATTGGACCAAGTAATGAATCTGGTTTTCTTATTGTTTCTTTGAAATTGAGACACCGCTGAATCGAAAATAATAGCGAATAATTTAAAGCTCCACTTTGTCTCAAAAGAACTGATTTAAATGGACGTACTGCAAATTCAGTAGTAAGAGGTAATGCAGATTGAATTTGCAATGTGCTCAATTTCGCCTGTCAAGTATTTGACTCAAAGAGCCTTCGTGACTCAAAATGAAGTCAATTTATAGATCTCATCTCATAATCGAACAAAACTAATTGTGAGGCAAGTAAGGAAGTGTGATTAATTTCGATCTGATTTTGGAGCAAGTCAAGAAAGTCAATTGATCAACTAGTGGAATCAAAATTGAGCCACTTAGGTTTCTAATTTGTTTTAGTACTGGCACCCCATCCATCCTAGCAAAATATTTATTTCAGATCATAATTTCCACGTGATGATAATCCGTTACTGATACTCGCTCAAAAGTTGGAGAATGAATCAGATCAGTTGAGCTCTGTATGCTGCTTCTAAAAATGGATTTTACCACCTCCTCAAGTAGTTTTCTTACCCAGAATCAAAGTTAGGAGCGAATGTATTTTCTCAGATTTATATACAATTTATTAGGTTTTGATTCATTATTTGAATGTAAAAAGTTTTATGATGCTTAAGGAAACTTTTCGAAGGTCTTTATTCCTTTAATGGCGCTCTTGGTGTGGAAAGGTATGTATTAGCCGTTTTTAAAGTTAAAGTGACGATCAAGATATGGAAGTAGAGGAATTACGATCATTCCACATTGTTTTATGTACTTACTTTTAAACACTATTAGGTGAATATGTATTTATACCAAACGAAGTAACTTTGTTTTTAACCACGCAATTTCCATATGAAAAATGATTGTTTGATGTATCTAATTGTTTCATTTCAATTGAATTTTAAATCACGTCATTAACGTTGTATTATTATGTTTCCACTCTGTACCGAAATTTGACGGAATTAACAATTGGCGTCATACGCGTACCTACCATATGGATTTTTGCTTTGAAGTTAATTATGTTACGTTTCGTGGCGGAAATACGGCCAGTTCGATGCGGAGTATTAATTTAGGGCGCCATCGAAGCATTCTAATACGAATACGTGACAGGGCTCATCATGTAATCACTTCGATCAGATACCGGAAAATATCTACATCGGAGGGTTCTTAGGGTTGGTACCTAAAAATTGTATCAATTTTATATGGGTCTCGGAGACAATAACAAACGTACGGTTAATTAAAATTGAGTCATTAAATTATCGTGTTTGGTAGTGGTTTCCCAAAAATAGATTATTGCGAGTTGTGTTTACAAAACACTTGAAACTATAATGTTAATTGGTATTTATTCTATATTTTTTGATTTTTTACGTATCGAAAAAAAAGAGATTGTTTGTTCATTCTTCAAATTGTTTTTGTAGATTACTTGTACATCAAGTGTTGCTACTTCTTAAAATGGATAAGTGTACCTAAGTCTGTTGTGATAACATATAACGAAAATAAGTACTCGTGATATAAAAAACAAACAAATTCTCACGAAAATGAATATAGTCAGATTTATATTTGAGGGCGATTAGTCCCTACTGTTTGGTAATACAAAATTTATTTACATTACTGCGGAAATAAATAAGCTGTGTTAGCAAACAAAAGCTAAAACGTTAGTATAAATAAGTATTTTTCAGTTAAATTGACTTTCCTCCTGTTTCAGTTTTCACAACTCTATTTGGTGGTCATAAATAATCTTCATTTTACGGCTTCAGTTTTGTACTTTAATTTTCAAAACCATTCCAATATTTCATCGTTCAGGAGTCATTAAAGCAGATATGTCACGCCCACATATCTTACGAGATATATCGGAAACTGGTCACCATTTCTACTCATCTTTATTACTTAATTTGTCCAATGGAAACTACCTAATTATACAGCACTACTAGAAAGTGAGAGATTGCATTTTTCCATAATTATTTAATCAGAAGGTTAATGTATTCAATCGATCAATTTATCAACTTTAGCTTGCATAATCTTGGTAACCAATATGCGAACTTAGCTAACACTTCTTCTCTTAAGTTATGCTACGACGTAATGATCTTATTACGACCTGGATACCCTTCCAAGTTATCGAGTCATTCTTAGTTTGCATAGTCTTAGCTTTTTAATTACCGAGCTGAACTGATACTTCTAGCATAACTGCCTAGTAATATTTGGAAATAATGTTTCCAACTCAGTTTGTATCATTTTTAGTCTTTTATTGACCGAGATGGAAGTTTATCTAATTTTTCCTGTATTTCCACATACCTACATGTCTGTAATTGATTTTTTACGACTTGAATGTTCTTTCAACGATAGCGATTCCCCGCTGGTTTGGCGTGTGGTTTACTTTACTTGTACTAAGTACTGATTTTACTAGTCATAGTTAATACGTTTGAGTCAGAAAAGTCGGTAATGAATAAAAGGACTCTCACGATGTATTTAAGAGTACTTAACTGTTAGAAGCACGTTTTCTGTTCATATATCATTTGTTTTTGGTAATTGCAACATCATTATTGTCTGGAACGGTAATGAAGATTTATAAAGACATTTGATACTGAAGATGTTGAAGGTTTTCATGCTGCATCAGGAGGGTTCTATATTTAAAACATTCTATATGTTTTTTAGCAATTGACAACATAGAAAATAAAACCACGTTTTATCAGTAATAAGAAACGTTAGTATCGATAAATTCCTTACTACCCGATTCAATTTATTAATAAACAATAGGGTTTTTCCTTCTCGTAGTCTCGTTATCCACATCGAGCGCGCAACAATCATTAAAGATAATGGCTTCGAACACAATTCAGCTACTTGTTTCAACATAGCTACGAGCATTGTATAATATATCCTGCCTAGTGTGTATAAGTGTTCCTCGCCTGTTCTCGATTTCTTAATGCATGCAAATACACAATTACCTCGCGAGCATTTTAACGTTAATTATTAGTCGGTCGACTTTTATTGGCCATAGCGAAGATCCCGGAGATAATTTCCCGGGACGTTAACAAGTCTGGCTACCGTTTCACGTCGACGTTTGACGTGTTCTGCGAGCGTTAATAGCAACAGCGGGGGATTTTCAATGGCCGAGATGACATATCGCGAGGATTTATAAGAAAAATCGTTTCGTTAATTAATTCCTCAAGCTGCGGGAACGCGACGTTACCGGATGATTTACCGTTGAATCGGCCGGAATCTGTATTAAACTTAAATGTCAAAATGGGCAAATTTTCGGAGAGTTTGGAACACTAGGAACGTTATGGAACTTGTCGGAACACTTTGAATAATCTGAAACTTCCTATAGAATGCTTTGACCGCCTTGAAACATCCGTGAAACTCTTCTATAACTTAATTCCCAGGGAACTATTCATACAACTTGGAACATACTAGAAATTTCAGCAGTGAAGCCTTTTATAATTTGTCTGTTCTGATAGACATATACCCAGAAGTTTTCTACACAAAATTTAACAGCATTACAACTGTCTAAAATATCTAAAATTAAATCATATCTGTAAATTATAGTTTGTTTTGTTCTTTGGTATGGTTTCAAAGAACTTAAAACTAACAACTGTGATTTTACACAGTAACAGTTACTGGAGGTTCATTATTAATTATCCTCTTTGAAGAGTCATGAAAGTATTAATTTTTTTGGGAAATTATGAAACTTGTACTTCACAAAATATAATACTTTTAATACACAGCGTCGATGCAATTGGATTGTCTTTATTTAATGACCGAGGCTTAAGAATATTTCAGCATCTAACAATTTGTCAGGACTTGTCAAATTTTACGAACCTTTATATTTTGTTTTTATTTATTTCTGTATATTGTTGATGATTTTCGCGAATAACTTTTTCGTTTCGAGTCGGATCATAAATATGGAAGAGGAAAAAGTTGTAGAACTTTTTGGGCGCTACCTAGAACTCTAATCAAAACTCCTGTAGCATATTTTCAAAAATATTTTCTCAAAAATCGAAAATATGATTTTCGCTAATAACTTTTTCGTTTCGAGTCTTATCAAAAAATGAAAGAGAAAAAAGTTGTAGAACTCTTTGGGCGCTACCTAGAACTTTAATCAGAACTCCTCTAGCATTTTTTTCAAAAATATTTTCTCAAAAATCGAAAATATGATTTTTGCGAATAACTTTTTCGTTTCGAGTCTGATCGAAAAATAAAAAAGGAAAATGTTGTATAATTGTTTGGGCACTACCTAGAACTCTAATCAGAACTCCTCTAGCATTTTTTTCAAAAATATTTTCTCAAAAATCGAAAATAATATTTTGGCGAATAACTTTTTCGTTTCGAGTCTGATCGAAAAATGGAAGAGGAAAAAGTTGTAGAACTCATCGAGCGCTACCGAGAACTCGTGCCAGAATTTTTTTGTGATTTCCAAAATTTTCATTTTTTGGAAAAAAAAATTTTGGAAAGAACTCCAGAACTCTTGTTTATGAGCCGGAATCAACGATCAGAACTCCTCTAAGTGCAAATCACGGCGCTGGCGCTAAAATATGTTTGTTGCATTTTTTTGGTAAATTTTGCAGAACTATTGAAATTTTCATGAAAGAACTCCAGAACTATTCCTTCCCGCCTCAGAACTCTAAAGATTGGATATTTTTTTCAATAATTTTGGCGCCAATTTCAGACGAGTCGGAAAACTTGGGAGATACCTAAACTCAAATCTGCTTTAAACTCTTTTAGAAGTCTCGTACAACTTTTCATATTTTCCTGCCTATATTGATAGAAGTAGAAGTGTATCCCTAGACAATCTAGGATCAGAACAGACAATTAGAAGTGTATTGGATTAACTTTCTGTTTACGGTTAAACCGGCAAACAGCGCCTTACTGTTATAATTTATAGTTAAGCGTTTCTTTTAATTAGAAATTCACAACAGCCACTATTACTCTCTTGTACATCTCAATCCACGTTCCCTGTGTGTCCGCGGCTCGCATTAAAAGCTCCTTTTTGCCATGAGAGAGCCGAGCGCGTTCACTTGATATTCCGCATTTATCGTAGAAACTTTTTAACGGCCGCCTTTGATGTTCTTGACATTGTCAATAATTCAAGTTTTGTCGTCCTCTCATTTTCCCATCAAAAAATCAAACAACGCGCCGTCGACGGGAAGAATTGTTTCTCTTCAAGAAAGAGAGAGAAAATGATAATAAAAAAAAACGTTCGGAGGTATTCGCAGCGTGTCGCTGACAAATGGGCAACGGTAGCGTCTTTGATTCGTTTCCTGAGATTGATCGATAGATTTTAATGATCAATGGCATTTTCGGGAAGGGGTCGTTATCGTTAATTAAATTTCAATCGATGATTTATAATCTAATGTTGTGGAGTTAATTGGGTTCATTTATTTTCCTTTAAACTGAATTAACAGTGATCAAAAACATTTGATCTATTTGAATATAGATTAATACATTATGAAATGTTGTCATTTTCATTCCATTTTATCATCTTTTGTAAGTGACTTTCAATTAAACTGGTTAAGATCGTCAAGTAGTAACTTTTAAAAAATCGACATGTGATAACAATAAAACTGACTTCATAACTAACTACAAAGTCAAGTCAATCCTCCTTCCTGAACTTTTGTTATATCTCCTCAACTTCACCAGAAAAATCTTGGAAATATTACTTTCTTTTTTCGAAACCACAGAACTTTCTGATAATTCCTGAACTCTTCCAGGATCCTGCTCCTAACTATCCCGGAAAATACTCTGAAAAGCACCTCTTGTTGTTTGTAGACCATCCTCCTTCCTTCCTGATGCTTCTTGAACGTTTGCTCGGTTTTCCCCGACTTTTCAGGAAAGTTCTCCATTTTTACGACGCCATAGGACTTTTTGATAATTCCTGAACTCTTCCAGGATCCTTCCCTCCTAACTATCCTGGAAAATACTCTGAAAAGCACCTCTTGTTGTTTGTAGACCGTCCTCCTTCCTTCCTGATACTTCTTGAACGTTTGCTCGGTTTTCCCAACTTTGCAGGAAAGTTCTCCAAAGTATTTTTTGCTTTTTACGATGCCATAGGATTTTCTGATAATTCCTGAACTCTTCCAGGATCCTCCCCTCCTAACTAGCCTGAAAAATGCTCTGAAAAACGCATCTTGTTGTTTGTAGACCATCCTCCTTTCTTCCTGATGTTTTTTGAACGTTTGCTCGGTTTTTCCAACTTTGCAGGAAAGCTCTCCGAAGTATTTTTTGCTTATTATGACGGCATAGGACTTTCTGATGATTCCTGAACCCTTGCTGAATCTGCCCACCTTCCTGGAGATTTCCTCAACAAAACATCGTGTCTGTTATGGAACCAAGTAACTTCCACATGTTTCCTGAACTCTTTGTTCATGCAATACTTAGTGAGTTAAGTATACCTTTATAGGGATAAGGAATTGTTCGATCTTTAAGAGAAACACTAAAATTTCCTCACCCGTTTTAATAAATCTCAATAGTCAACTCTTCGTCTCGTCCATGTCTTGTCGGTGGGCGACATTCTCTCCTAACCTCTCTTTTCATGGAACATAAACATCATTTCGCCCCACACAGAACACAACAACACGGAACATGACATAAGATTGACGCGAAATACAAACTCGCCATTGTATTCCTACTACACCTTTAAGCTTTTCTTTATTTTATATTTAATACACACAACGTATTTTGCCTGTGCTACAATATTACAACATATGGTTTTCACCATTTTTAGAAACTATTAATAATAGCGTAACAACTACAAGTCCAGATTTATCCAAATTAACCAGAATTAAAGACAATAACGTTATGAAATCTGTTCGTCAGCAACAAAGTTGTTAACATTTTTGCTATTACTTCCGACGATCTTTCGTATACTCTGAATCATAAAAATCCCTTATAATAACAACTGTGGTAACACAGATGATAAGAATCCCTTTTTCGACGGACGTTTCCTGAAATAATTACCGAATAAATCACTCGATACGTACATACATCATCCTCTCCTTACGTAGGGAAGTCGTAATTAATGGTCACTATATTCCGTTGCTCATTAAATCATATCTGAAATTAGAAACGATAAATTTCGTGGCAGGTAACTACCGGATTTGTTTTACACACGAATTTAAATCAATTTCGCTTTTGAATAATGAATCAATCCGGGGAGGTAATGGAGAAAAATTAAGGAACTGTGCCGTAGAAGATTTTGTATTCTAAATGTTGTTAAGTTCCGATTTCTTAATGAGGCAAGTTTACAAATGAGATTTGGTTGTGAAGTACTGTAACTTCTGGAGCGCTTTGGGAGGTACGTTTGGTCCAGCTAGTTCCAAAAACTGGAAATTCTAAATAAGCTATCCCTTTAATGGGATAGCTTATGGGTACACTATGAATAACCACGAAAAACATATCGATTTGTGATTGGGTCCTCGTAAGAAACCAATATTTATTTTCAAAATAAAGTCAAAATGTTATTTCGATAATATGGTAAATTTTCTCAAAAACCAATTAAATCCTGGCATTCTTCGGGAATTTTCTTCTTGGTTTCCTGCTGGTGTCGAAACCCTTTCAGAATTCCACTAAGATTTCCTCCATCATTTATAAACCGTCTCCTGTACGGAAGCCGCTTAGGAGTGGTATCAGATCTATAGGTGGGTACTCGAAGGAGGTGAAATTAAGCGGCTTCCGTGAGTGAAGGCTGGTCGACTCATTTACGGAAGATTATAGTGATTATTGGCCCACGCCGGCTCATTATGTGCGGTTCAGGTAGTAGTGAGAAACGACGCATCATAGATTAACACGTACGCCGACTACCATATAGGTAGTCGAGGAATTACATGGATAGATGTACGGGCGGGCGTGTTGTTTAGGAACCGCCAATTATCGCTTTAGAAATTGACAACACAGCTCCCCGTGTGCATACATACACACATCCATTGTTTCCATCCCGCGTATCTCCAGACTGTCAAATTTTCATCAGTAAATTGCGTTCATCAGAAATTAATAGTAAGCACACAGTGTCGGATAATACGCAAGAGGTAACCCCCTACACGACTGTAGGTATAATGTTACACATACACGTACACTGTAAACATAGCTGCGAATGGATGAATGGAAAGTCGAGTCGGGAGGGCATCATATTCATCGGGTCCTTGGGGACGTTTGAAAGAAATCCACTTCGGGCTAAACTCCAACAATCGTCGAACCGGGGGAATAATGGATGAGATAGTGGATGTTTGAATATGTTACCTAAATGACTTAATGAATCGCAAGAGAGACTCCATGAGAAAAATGTAGTAAATGCGTTGAATTTCTATACAATTAATTGTATTAACGATAATCTTAATAATTGCGTATTATCTTTTGTTGCAGATGCTCCTGTCGGTCTCGCGGATGTCCCGGAGAGTCCTTCTACTTCAAAATGTAAGTAGAGATCATTTTCAATTTTCTACCCGTTTTTGCAATATCCTAATTAAAAGGGCATAAGTAGATAGTCTGGTGGTTAGAAACGTAGCAGTGATTACTAGTGCATATTACGTATTTTCTAATTAATATCCAATACTTAATTCGTGATGATTTGATTTGATGTAATTGGACACAAGCAGGAAATATTCGATAGGAACAAATAGATCCATTTAAATTAAAAGGGTATCACTATGAAATTTGTTTAAATGAATATATAACAAAACGTATAACAATATGGAATTGTGGCCTTATCGGAGTGGTAAACCATTATTCCAGCTTCAACGTTGATATATAAAATGATTACTGCAATAATATGACATTCAGCGTGAAATAAACTCGAATTCCACACACATTAGAATTTCAGATTTCATTGTGAGAAAGGAAAGGGTTCCTCTTCCTATTAAATGGTTTTCCCCAAAAATTAGCATAATACTTATTTTCTGTCAAAATTGCTTACGTAAACTTAATTGATTGATCCTTACGAAAAGTTTTTTTAGAGAAATCAAAATTTACTCAGAAGGTTCAAAACTGAGTTCTCATGCACCTCAAAACTTTAGAACGAAGAGTTCTAATTAGAGTTCGTCGTCATCTCGGAACATCAAAATCATCTCAGCATTTCGAGGTTCTGCGTACTAACCTGCATCGTTCTAAATTCGTTGAATTACACTGTACCGTATGGTCGTCTTATAGAAATCAAAATTTACTCAGAAGGTTCAAAACTAAGTTCTCGTGCACCTCAAAATATTGCAACGAAGTGTTCTAATTAGAGTTCGTCGTTATCTCGGAATATCAAAATCATCTCAGCTTCTCGAAGTTCTATGGTACTAACCTGCGTCGTTCTCAATTCGTTGAATCACACTGTATAGTATGGTCGTCTTAGAGAAATCAAAATTTACTCAGAAGGTTCAAAACTGAGTTCTCGTGCACCTCAAAACTTTGGAAAGAAGAGTTCTAATTAGAGTTCGTCGTCATCTCGGAACATCAAAATCATCTCAGCATTTCGAGGCTCTGCGTACTAACCTGCGTCGTTCTAAATTCGTAGAATCACACTGTACAGTATGGTCGTCTTATAGAAATCAAAATTTACTCAGAAGGTTCAAAACTAAGTTCTCGTGCACCTCAAAACGTTGGGACGAAGAGTTCTAGTTAGAGTTCGTCGTCATCTCGGAACATCAACATCATCTCAGCTTTTCGAAGTTCTGTGGTACTAACCTGCGTCGTTCTAAATTCGTTGAATCACACTGTACAGTGTGGTCGTCTTATAGAAATCAAAATTTACTCAGAAGGTTCAAAACTGAATTCTGGTGCACCTCAAAACTTTGGAAAGAAGTGTTCTAATTAGGGTGGGTATTATAAACATGTTTACAAGTTAACTTTGAAGTTAACGTCAAGTTAACTTTAGCTTTTATAATGCCAGTTTTATAAAAGTCCCATTAAAATTGAGGTTATAAGCACAGAATAGTTAGTTATTGACAGAAGAACTGTCGAAATTCGAAACAAAACATGAAGAGGGCAAACATAAATACGTACCTACGTACATAAACACAATAAAAAATGAGGTTATAAGCACAGAATAGTTAGTTATTGACAGAAGAACTGTCGAAATTCGAATACAAAACATGATTTTCTACAAAGTTAACTTTAACCGATATCCTTTCCACCCGATAAAGTTAACTCCGACATTTGAAGTTAACTGGCATATGTGACGTCATTCCCCAAGTTAACTTTGAGTTAACTGTCAGACAAGTTTTATAATACCTACCCTTAGAGTTTGTCGTCATCTCTGAACATCAACATCATCTCAGCTTTTCGAAGTTCTGTGGTACTAACCTGCGTCGTTCGAAATTCTTAAAATCACACTGTACAATATGGTCGTCTTATAGAAATCAAAATTTACTCAGAAGGTTTAAAACTGAGTTCTCTTGCACCTCAAAACTTTGGAACGAAGAGTTCTAATTAGAGTTCGTCTTCATCTCTGAACATCAAAATCATCTCAGCTTTTCGAAGTTCTGTGGTACTAACCTGCGTCGTTCTAAATTCGTTGAATCACACTGTACAGTATGGTCGCCTTATAGAAATCAAAATTTATTCGGAAGGTTCAAAACTAAGTTCTCGTGCACCTCAAAACTTTGGAACGAAGAGTTTTAGTTAGAGTTCGTCGTCATCTCGGTACATCACCATCATCTCAGCATTTCGAAGAATCAAAATCAAAACCAACAATCAGTGTTTTGCAGTTTTAATATTGGTACACAAAAAAATCAGAAAAAATTCAAGATGATAGAGTCCAATTGTACTCTCAACATAGGTACCTATATTTTTTTGGGGAAGCTGTTATAGGCCGTGAGCCGAGTCCAAAAAAGTGTCTCATAGGAAACCACTTCAAATTTAAAACATAGATTGCCCTTCACGCGAATGACCAAAATGTGCAAGTCTGGCAGCTTTGAAGTGGGGCGTTTAATGGGGGTTTAGTTTAAAAGTCACCCCTAATTGAGGGTGATAAGAAACCAAATAAAATTTAATGGGTTGGTTTGTTCGTGATGCACAATTCACTAAAAAAATTATGCGAGACACATAGGGTGGGTTGGTAACCCCGCCAGACATCACCAAACAGAGCAATTTTAGCGACCCCCTATGACTGATAGGAAACCGGCTCAAACACCCTATGTGTATGGCATATTTTTTTTTTAGTGAACTGTGCATCACGAACAAAGCAACCCATCAAATTTTATTTGGTTTCTTATCGCACTTTGGGAGCCACAATTAGGGGTAACTTTGACATTACACCCCCATTAAACGCCCCACTTCAAAGCTGCCAGACTTGCACATTTTGGTAATTCGCGTGAAGGGCAATCTATGTTTAAAATTTGAAGTGGTTTCCTATGAGACACTTTTTTGGACTCGGCTCACGGCCTATTACCTTTAAAATTTATGTATTGCTCTTTTAAAATTTGGTAACGCTGTAATGGGCCACATGGTATAATAATACTACGAAAAATTAAGAGATTTTAATTTAAAAAATTAATAGTGCTGAGGATATAACTTTTGCTCTAGTTTATATCTGAAATTAGCATAATTATAATTAGGGCATTTAAATATTAATAAGTCAGATATGTACTAAAAATTTATAAAAGCCATAAAATAACATTTACTACAATAACAATAAGTATCAGTTAAAATTAAAATCTTCCAATCGTTATGATCGCGTATATTTCCGAATACATTTTTCCATTGTAACCTAATCATTATTAAATAATTTAACAGTTTAGTGCTATCATCGTCACAAAGATAACACTTCACCTGGCACGTCCTTTATTATTTGGAAATGGCATTTACACACCCGCGGCTAATGAAATGTATTCAAGAAACTTTTGCTTTACAACCAAGGCTGGTGGATAATGTCGTTAAATTATGTTTACGTGTGCTCGGCACGCGATACGCAACAAAAAGGATATACAGGATAAAGAAAAAAACCGTTAACAAGATGAATCGAAGAGGTACTGCGTTTCGTTACTACCAGTTTTTAAGTCGATGATAATGATCGGGGAAAGGAGTTGTTGGGAATTCTTTGATTTCGGTCATTTGATCTCCGTTTTGGGATCGAACAAGGTTTCATGAGGCGCGTTTCGTTAATTTAGAATTCTTCTGGCACTTCCCTCGCTTTGCGTTGCTGTACGTCTCAATAAAGCGAGCGTGAATTAACATACAAATCGCATTTTATGGACGACACCTCCGCAAGTTCTTTGTCGTCTTTGTTGTACGTGTGTGAGTGTGTCGCCCATTAAAAATCGATCTTTATGGCGAACAGAATATGTCCATATCGGCCTACTCTTGCTCCTTCGTCAAACGCATTCGCAATAAACGTCACAAATGGAATTTTTAAACAAAATGGTCTTCGATTTTTGAATTCTCTGCCTCGGACTGATAAGACTTATTTAAATAATTTTTTGGTATTTCGGTTAAATGTTGTTTCAGTCGAAGGGTAAAAATTTCCCGGCTCCATCCGCTCAGGTAAATACAAATGTTGTTTGGGGGGAACAGTTGATTGCTTGGAAGAGTTGACATGCACCCGGGGCGCAAGGCAAAGGCAATTCCAGCAGAAATTCTCATAATTAACCGACCTGGTAATTTTGTTTTATTAACAGAACCTAGAAATTAATAAGCGCGCGCTTTAGATTTAATACCCACCAGCCAGACTCTTTATTTGAGTTACTCTCATATAACTTTTCCTCTCGGATTTTCCAGCAATTGTCATTTCGGAGTGCGTTTCGGAATTAATTATGTCGCCATGTTTGAGAAACGCCCATGCAAATACTTATTAAAAGTCGAGGAAATTACGTCGCGGCACATTCATTTTACTTGCCGACTGAGACTCTCGCGTATCCGTTATTTATTAATGGGGGCAATTTTTGTATTCGCCACTTTCGTGAATTAAACTCTTAACCAAATTCACAATTTAGGTTTAATCTACAACGGGAACTGGAAAGCAGCAACAGAATACTGCATATACATTTCTACCATATATCGGTTCTTAGCTGCGGAAAATCCAAAGTTTTCAAAGCGAATTTGGTTCACAAAATTGAGTAGTAACTTCAAAAATTAGTCAATTCCTAGTTTACTCATTCATGTTTTTCTTTAAAATAGAATTATTTCAAGACCAAGAGGAAAATTGCAGAAAATTGCTTCCACAACAATTTGATTTTAACTTACAGTTCAAGCAGTGTAAATATATAATTTTGTTCCAAAATCGAATTAAATGACCGATAGTAACCTTCTGAAAATTTAATCGGATTAGTTAATACCCAAAAGTTTCAATAACTCACAGTCACCAAGTAAACTGTAAGACCTGCAATCATAATAAATTAAAAATCAACAACTGTAATGATGCGTGATACAAGCCTACACTCTTTTCTAAACAAATCCCGATGCACGTCATTTTGATGACGTCAGAATCATCCAGATCCAATACTAGTACCAACTTTATATAGTCCCAACACACGCAATTTATGTGTTCCGTGTATATTTTAGGTTGGCAATATATATCGTTATGTATATAGACTACCTAAGTGCTGACGTCACGCAAGAAGGCGGAGCTTCCAAACCTTTCCAAACACATCGAGAAAGCGTGCAATTTGTCCATAAGAGAGTTTTCATTCTACATTTATTCCTAATTTTGTTGTAAATAAGAGTTGCCAGCTATATATTGTGATAAAGTTTGTTCAAATCTATGCTATCACCAAATATTTCTAGATAGGTAAGTAGTATAATGTAGTTTTGGCCCATATTATATATTATAGGTTATGTTATCGTTTTAATTTCATCAAAACTTATCATTTTTGTTAAGTTTAGTGGTGCTGCTGTGTTTAAAGACCGTTTTTGATGCTCGTGATCAATATCTATAGTCATGGTTATTCGTTTTGTGCCTGACTGTAAGCACTACAGTGACCAAAAAGTTTGTAAATATTTTACATTCAGAGGCAAGATCGAGGACCTTCAAAGCACTCCTTAGTTTGCAGTTGTCATATATTATAATGCCCAAAAAAGCCAGTGCAGCAATATGATGGCATTTTGTACCCCTCGGGTAGGTACAAGTAGCCGAAGTAATCTCTCCTGATTTATTTAGCGTAATCTGCAATAGGAACATTTAATAAGATAAATATCTATAAAATCTGTGGGAAGCAGAATACCTACCTGTACTCTATATATTTTATCCTTGATGCTGGCATGTATTTCCTCTCTAAATCATAAAATCAGCATCAAACTGCATGCTTTTTACATGATTGGATTCCAATGCATTTTCATCCCTTTTTATCATTTTATTCTCCTCTTCAAAAAACTCAATAATGTCGCAGATCTTCAAAATATGTTTGGATGCCATTTTCAATCAAAATTCTGACGTCAAATGGTTTTATTTAACTAAAAACTACACAAAATATATAACACTAGTAAATAAAAACATAACCTCAAAAACGTAAAATGGGAGAAAAATAATAATTAGACTTACCTTTTATCAAAAATACTTTGTTAAAACGTTGAACCGTCCTAAGTTTTCACCAAACATTGACCTGGCCACTCTTATTCACGTCAAAACTAATAACAAACTTGAAAATAAAATTTTCTTATGGGAAAATTGCACGCTTTCTCGGTTTGTTTGGAAAGGTTTCTTAGCTCCGCCCATTTGTGACGTCAGGCTTAGGTAGTCCATTGTCAACCTAAAATATACACGGAACACATAAATTGCGATATGCTGGGACTATATTAAGTTGGTAGTATTGGATGATTCTGACGTCATCAAAATGACGGGCATCGGGATTTGTTTTGAAAAGAGTGTATCTATGAATCCTAGAGGTTTTAAGCTCTGATCAATAAATTGTGAGCAATCTACATTTGACAAGTAGACTATAAAATTTACGGCTGTAATGATGTGACACAACCAAACAACAGTTTTGAGCGACTACAATGACTGTAAGGTCTGTAGCCAACGTTAGATTAAGTTGCTCTTTAAGAATATTAAGTTTCCTTTAATGGGAACAATAAGACCTTGGTGGTAACTGCAAAGTTGCAGTAAATAGCTTAAAAAATTCAATACCCTACATTTACTGAGTAGATATTAAGTTGTACAGATCAATTTTAAGACAAGCAAGCAATAAATTTACATTTATCTCATATTGGGTCCTACAAATAGTTATTTATGGTAGTGTGTTATGTTCAAAATAAGTCACGTGAGAAGAACACTCGGCCTGACGGCTTCGTGGTATAAATTCTCAAGTGACTTAGGAAACATAACACACGAGTGGCATACAATGTTTTATCCAACAAGTGGAAGAAATCGTTTTTATGAGATAATAATTAATAAATAATAAGGGCAATAAATAAATAGAATACTACTTTAAATATGAACGTGAGTTATGGATTATAACACACTAGTGTGTTATTTGATACTTTACTTGTCTAAAATGACATTAATAATGACAGTCATAACTGTCATGTGTTGGATAAACAAATTAATATTGAGAATCCGTTGCTAACAAACATATATATTTTTAGCAAAGAAATCTGAAATTAATTTTCTATTGAATATTTTGAATGCTTAATGTCTATTAGGAGTGGAAACCAAACCCTGCCCACCAAAATGGAAATTCACTCGGATAACCTAAAGGATTTCCTCGATAATACCCACCGTGCAATAACCATAGCTGTCCCGTTCCCCTCAATTAGCCTTACGCCATAGCGGAAATCGAGATTTCTTTCGACAATCACTTAAAGTTGAGTGGATAAATCAGATCTGACACCATCTGCGAAGCGTCAGACGATCTGAATAACGACACAACTGGACCGTGAAAGGATTGGCAAAAGGAATATAAAAGAAGACGTACTGGTCAAATCGTCCTGGCAGATGGGCAACGGGTAGGCTCGATAAGTGAGTGAGTACATAAAGCGGAAGAGGAATCAGTGCATACATATATCACGCGGAGATCTAGGGGATTTTAATGCTATTAGAACTACGAACTTTCTAGTTTTTGGTAAACCTAAGGCAGCCATTATAATGCAAGAGCGCAAGCGACGAATTAATTTATACTGGGCGCGTACTCGCTTTTTAATAGGCAAGCCTTAAGGAGAGACAGAGACGTAGTTTCCATAGGGCCATAAATAAATCCGAGTGGTTTAGTTTTTGCGCCTTGGACGAGACAGAATTGTGCCGTGTCTAACAAACCCGGGGATGGATCGAAGATAAATCGCGCCATACGCAATTATGACCTTCTGTAACGTTTTTCACGCAAAGCCGATATACATCGATGATATCATTAACCGACACCGACGATTCTCCTCTCGCTCGTATTTACTTTTTAATAAATTCTAATAGGAATTTATCGTTCGGTTGCTCGGAGCGATCAAAAAATTGTGATATATCCAGTAAATCACACGGACTCGAAGGCTTTTAGCCCGATGGTATAACAACGCCATCGTTTCGGATTTAATGACGGCTCGTCACGAAACGACACCATATAAGCCGTAGGTGGATTCCTTAGTTAGGTGTACTTAAAGCTATTCGCTTTATCTGTTCCATGGGAATGTAAGTCTAGACACGAAATTTGAATATGGGAGATAAAATATTGCCCGATGGGTAATTAGCGTGGATAATGACTGCGCTCGGAGTGAAAAGGTGATGGAAGGGAAACGACGACGGGAGATACGTTGGAATATCAAATTCGGTAAAAATTTCAATCGGCCACGTTACGAGTTACGTGTAGATAATATCTCGTGAGATATGAGACGTCAATTTCGAGAAGGGTGAATTTTCTCAATTCCTCTTTATGAGATCCAAGTTGGCTTTGGGGATTTTCTGTGATCCAATTTTAGAACAAAAACGTTAATACGACATCACAACGGAATCCCAAAATTGCTTTGGAAATTTAGCGATATTTCTTATAATTTCAAAAACTGAACCAAACAAATGACTTTAATATATCACTCAAACTGAAGGCCAAAACTCTCTTTTTGATGTTTCAATTTTGAGGCTACAATATATCTATATAATCTCGCGCCTACCACAAAATAATCAAACAAGTTTGCTTCATTCTGTGGAGCATTAAGATATTTCTGACTATTACAGATAACATATTGGATAATTGGAGTTTGTAATTTATGCCGTTCATAAATCATGCTAATTACGTGTCCTATTAGAATCTTTATAATATTGTTGCTTGTGGCTAGCTAAGCAGGCACACTTACTTTAGTAAGTACTTAGTAAATACTTAGTATACTTTGTATACTTACAAATAAAACAAAAACGTATAATCCAAATGAAGAATAATTATAGTCGAGTTGACAATTGTTAGTTAGGTGGGTTAGTTGCTGCAATGATTATGAATCGTCGTAAAATTTGCCTTTAAAAACGATTAAAATTGCCTAATTAATCATAATCAAGTACCGTGACCGTTCTTTTTGCCTATTGCAGCTGCGGGAGTGCTTAGAGTTATCATACAAAATCCATAAGCTACCAAAGACTCTAAGCCTTCAGCTTCAGTTGGTACTGCACTCACACTCAAGAGTTATGCAAGTTATTATTTGCTCGCCTATGTCGTTACTTTGAACTTGAATTTATTGAACTGTTTAAGATGTAGTCCTGCATTATTACAAAACAATTCAGCGTTCAGTCCCAGTTCCCAGTATTGCAATCGAGCACCATTCTTTTTGCCTTTTGTAACTGTTGAAAACTAATGGTGGACACGAGACGAGACGAGACGAGAAACGACATGGTCTCGTCTCGTCTCGAAAAATTCCCAAAAATTATGTCTCGTCTCGTCTCGGGTCTCGAAAACTCTCGAAATAAATAGATGTATATAGATGGTACTTTTATAAATCTATACTTTTTTGATAACATTTACTGTTTTTCTTGAAGTACCTATACAGGTGTGGTAAAGTTCAATGTAAAGTAGTATTTTATTGATGTTATGTTTTGATAAAGAATATTTCATTTTTAGAAAATATTGAATTAAAAAATTAGATTATAGAGAACAGGTACAAAATAAATGAATGAACCCATTACCCAGATAAACATTTCACACCACTGTCCGTTTGTAGTGATGCCCAGGATATTCTTGTTTGCGAGAGTATCGTCTCGTCTCGTTTTCGAGACGAGATTCGAGACGATACTTTAAATTTTTCTTGCGAGACAAGACGAGACTTTCAAAAAGTCTCGTCTCGAATCTCGCATGAGAGTATCGCAGAAGTCTCGAAGTATCGCAGATAAAAATGGCAAATAGTAATTAATTATCGCGAATGTTATTGAAACACATTAAAGCCGCATAATAGCGAGCAGTTTCTGTAGATAAATAATTGTAAATTAAGTTAGTTTTTAATTTAATTGTGGTAAAAGTCTAAAAAATACGAATATTCACAACATTTTTATGTTGGATAAAACTGTTTTTTTTTCTGTAACTGGAAAAAAGTTTAACATTCTATCCCTGTTGACAGAGTTTTTTTGTTAAGCTTTACGATTAGTAGTTTTTAATATGTATCTACGACAATTTATTTTATATTCACCGATCGTTGGAGATCATCTACCTATTTCTCACCCGACTTCTCATGTTATAATCGACCTATTATAATAATTGGTTTATTTCAGTTCTTGTCGAAAAAGCAAATTTGAAAAGCATTTCGATATAATTGAGGAGCAAGGAGGAACCGGATGTAATAAAACGGCAAAATGCAAAATATGCACGAAATCGCGAGATTTTGCGAGACTTTTGCGAGACTCTTGCGCGAGACATGAGACGAGACGAGAATTTTATTGCGAGACGAGACTCGAGACGAGACTTTCAACTTTTTTTGCGAGACAAGACGAGATTTTTTAAAGTCTCGTCTCATGGGCAACACTATCCGTCTGTCTGTTGTATAATAAACCCTTCCAAATTTCTAAGAAAACGACGGGCTACTTATAAATTTTACTTCCTTACTGGACAATGGCACGGTTTAATCCTGACCCTTTATTAGGTATCCTTTATACCAGCGCTTTCGTCCTCATTGCTATGGAGTTTGGTGGCCTTTCATTTTACAAACGAGAGAAAATTCTTAAATTGCAAATTCTTAACAAAAATTCGAGACTTCGAGACGAGACGAAATTATGTCTCGTCTCGTCTCGAAGCAGTAGTGGTCTCGTCTCGTCTCGTATCGAAATTCGAGACGAGACGAGACAAGATAGAGAAAATCCTTAATCTTTCAAAAAAACCTTTTGCTTTTAGCTCCATTAATGCATTCAAGCTTGGCCATTTTTAAAAAAGTTTTGGATTGTTGTATAATGTCCTCAAAATCCCAAAACAACTTTGGTCTTCAGTTTCGGTAGTGTATTCCAGCATTACGAAGTCAAGGTTTGTCTTATTTATAT
Source organism: Cryptocephalus moraei (assembly GCA_946251905.1). Lineage (NCBI taxonomy): Eukaryota > Metazoa > Arthropoda > Insecta > Coleoptera > Chrysomelidae > Cryptocephalus > Cryptocephalus moraei. The sequence goes on from OX276460.1 coordinate 30,764,915, forward strand.
TTTGGCCTCACAACTGAGCTAATTAACCATTTTTATGATGGCTTTAGAAAATGGCAGAAGGTTCCAATACAAATTTCGCCTTCAGTTCAAGTGCCATTTACATATTTGAGTCAAAATTGAATCCATCGTCATATTCTCAATTTTACTTTTGCATTGATGATTTGTTTCGAAATTGTACTCATGCGTCTCGGAAACCTGTAAGCTTCCAAATCAGCTTTGGTTCTCATTTCGAGTGCTGCGTGTGCCTCGTAAAGAAGAATGGAGAGAACTGAATCTCCTCGAATGTGACGTTTCATATCTCACGAGATGTTATCTGCACGTAACCGGTGATATTTTGGACGGTGTCGCGTTAGACGTCGAGTTTTACCGCTTTTTCCGCGTCGTTGGGCGAGCTTTTCTCCGAAGTGGTCCATTATTGTGTCGTTGGCAATGCCATTAAGTTCAACAGGTTTCATCGTTTCATTGCGCTCTGCCTCTCTTTCTCTCGACTTGACGTACTGGAACGATTCACACGACAGATCTCGAGAAATACCGGGAAAACGTACGTACCTACATATACAAACTCTCCTCGGTCTCTAACCTTTTTATTGGGTCGCGTTTGTCAACTTCTCTCTCTAAAGCTCCTCGCTCAGTTTTCCCACACAATGCGCATACTATAGTAGACTTCGCACCTCGACCACCTCCCGCAACGGAACCGAAGGTAATTTAAATGCTTGAAATTTTTCCTGCAGTACCCATACTCCGGGTTATAAAAGTTAAGACGGATGATTGATGGTCGCAACGGCCCTAATTACGGGACATGATTAATGGAAGTAGGTCCCGACTTCATGACTTTCCTGTAGGCGCTTTTTAGCGAAAATAAAAAGATCTCGTCCGCTTTTTTCCTTCTTACTTCTCATGTTCATGTTTGCCTCGTTATTGAGCCCGCGAGCCATCGAAACTCATTGGTCATGGAACGAGATCGATATAAAATTTTATTTAAAAGTATGTAATCGACAATCGGGTGGGTGCTGTTTGTTGTTCTTACGGCGATCGATGAGTTGAAGGCTAATATTTTGTACAGTTCACTAGTCCACGTATTGGGTTTTAAATTCGAAAGTAGAGAACTTTCAAGTCAATACTTTTGGACAATTTTCGGTATTATACCAAAAATTCCTTAGAAACTATTTCACTTCATCTAAAGTGTCAAAAGTCCTTTAAAAACGTTATTAGTAATTGTGTCACAGTGTCTTAGAACTGGTCAAAAAAATCTCAAGAACATTACACTTCGAACATGTAATTTAAAAATTCCTCAACTTCCCTTAAAGCGTCAGATTCTTTATTTCAAATGTCAAGATTCCCTTAAAACAAAGCCAACTACGCAACATTTCGCTTTTGCCTTAAAATCCCATTTAGTTTCTTATACACTTCGCCATTTCTTTAATTTAGTCAGAACTCCTCTCAAGTTACATCTTAAGCGGACAATTGTAATTCAGCTACAATTGTTATAATTTTCTTACAAATTTCTGAACTTTACTCATCACCAAAACTACTTTGAAAACTTTTATTTTAAAATCAGTTAGTTTATCTTTAAATGCTTTACAAATTCCCCAACTTATTTAAAAATGTCGTGGATAAACTACAATTGAAATGAGCAGTTTAAAAACTCGCCAAGTCAGTTACATCTTACTCTTAAGATGACTACAGGTCCTTTGGAAATTTATTACAATTGTCAGAAGTTTCTTAGCAACCCCCTCCCAACATATAATCATATTATAAGTAGTGTTGCCCACGAGACTTTGAAAAATCTCGTCTTGTCTCGCAAAAATAGTTGAAAGTCTCGTCTCGAGTCTCGTCTCGCAAATAAAATTCTCGTCTCGTCTCATGTCTGCTAAATAGTTTTTTTATGTTCCGTTTGGAGTAATAAAATTTATGTTCTTATATTAAACAATGATTGTCGTAACTTATTGCGATAACCAAAATTATTATACCGACTTGCAATTTTAACCTAAATATTAAATGAGCACGTAATCACCAAATTTCTTTCGTTTGTCCTAGGCAATAATAATTCTAGTATAGTAGTAGTACATGTGGCAATATCTCGGAAAGCTCAAAAAGGTAAACATAGCGTAACAGTTATTGTTAACACAGGCTGCTAGCTATTATGCGGCTTTACAAAATATGTTTCAATAGCATTCGCGACAATTACAATAATTAATTAATATTTGCCATTTTTATCTGCGATACTTCGAGACTTTTGCGAGATTCTCGTGCGAGACTTAAGACGAGACTTTTTGAAAGGACTTTTTGTCTCGCAAGGAAAATTTAAAGTATCGTCTCGAATCTCGTCTCGAAAACGAGACGAGACGATACTCTCGCAAACGAGAATATCGTAGGCATCACTAATTATAAGTACAATCAATGTTAGCCATTAAATTGATACAATTTAGTTACCGCATATTTCTCCGTTTTTATTAGTTAAAAGTTAGATGTCTGTTTTCAAGTTCACGGGTAATGGCCAATGGGAAAGTTGTACAACATTGCCCCCAATGTCGTAAAACATAATAATGCGCCAATGTTGTTTAGAAATATTTGATCAATAATGGATCACCATATTTATCAAGTGAAAGGAGCAAAGAAAGTAATTACTTTGTAGGTACCTGTAATTATGTGGATAGTATATAATTATATTGATACATTTTATTGTGATATATCTCAATCAAGCTAGTATTAAATTCTAAACAGTAACAATTGCCAGTACCTAAACAAAAAGTAATATAGCAGTCGCATATAGCTGCTACAATTATTAAAAATATGTAAGTGTAATGAAAACTAACTAGGTAATCCACTCCTCCCTTCACTTCTATATATCTATGGAAATACTATTGTTTATTTCGATTTTGGCTTCATTAATATCAAATTGATATCTGGACTCCCATATCGGTTGAATGCTACTTAAGAATTGTAACGTTTATTTTATAATTTATTTACATTAATTGAACACTAATTTATTTAACACACTAAACTACTTGTTCACTAGACTAGACACTACATAATTTATTTGTACTGCTCCGCATTCGGATCGTATGTCGCGTTCACTTCTGCTTCTCTACTTCTAACTAACTCCCTCGATCACAAACCCCCTTATATATACACCCCCAACCCTGATCGAGAACATTCTAGTACATTCTAGAAGCCTACGCAGCAAATGTTCATGCACCTGTCCTACGCGTCGTAGTTATTCTTTTGAAGGGGTAAACATGTGTCGCTTTGTTTACTTCTCGCATTACACTGCCCCCGCCTTAGAGACGTTTCGTCTCGGAACGTATCCCTGGTAGGCCCATGCAGGAACCTGCAGTTAGCCCCCCGCTTACAGCGAGACGTGGCGTCAAAATAACAGGGGACCGTCTTCCCGAGTCGACATGGTGCAGGCCCAAAACAGCAGACTAAAACTTCCACTCCGGTATTCTTCAACACTACTTCCAGCATGTTCCGGACAACCCTCCAGTCCAGCTGATCTCGTCCAGCACCTAACTTGGGGACAGCTAGCTTCCTGATGTCGAGCTCCAGCAGTCGGTCTCGTAGCCTATGCAAGGTTCGCCATACATCGTGATAACATGGTTTAAGGGACCCGATCTCCTTCGTAACCAGATAAAAGATGTGTCTTACGTTGTCACGTAGTTCCAGAACCTTGCCAATTTCCGGGAGTTGCTCTCTGAGTTGTTCCGAGCGCCCGTACTTCTTCTTGAAAACCGTGGCGATACCTCGTGACATTACCAGGTCGGCGGACACACAATGGGCCAACGAGTATTCTTCAGGTACGCTGAACAAATCCTGTTGTTTTTCACAGGTTACCCCATACCGTGCTTTTCCGGTACCCCCGTAGGCGCTCATAAATTCTTCGAAGGAAAGTTCGTTCTTCTGCGCCAATGTGTTTCTTACTCGGGGAACCTCCGCCTCATCGTGCGACCCCTCATAGGGTGCCAACCGATTAAAGTGCACCACTCTCGGCTTGCCGTTTGGTAGTTTGCTTACCCGGTAGACCACGTCATTGATTCGTTTCTTCACAACATAGGGACCTTCCCAATTGGTCTGTAACTTAGGGGACAAACCACGTTTCTTCTGTGGGTTGTACAGCCAAACTCGGTCTCCCATTTGGTAGCCACCCTCTTTAGCGTTGATGTCGTAACGCTCTTTGATGCGATCACTGGCGATATTTAGTTGGTACCGGACTTGATCGTGAATTTCGTTCATCCTTTGCCGCATCCGGGAAACGTAATCTTCCCCCGAAACGTCCTCGTCCGGTCTAGCGCCAAAGATTAGATCACAGGGTAGTTTAAGTTCTCGCCCGAACAGGACTTTGGCTGGAGTTTGTCCTGTCGACTCATGAACGGCCGAGCGGTAGGCCATCAGGAAGAACGGCACGTGTTCGTCCCAGTCTCTTTGATGTGACGAGACCATTTTCGCTAGATAGCGGTTGAGGGTGCGATTCATTCGTTCTACCATGCCGTCAGACTGAGGGTGAAGGGCCGTGGTTCTTGTTTTTCGTACCCCAAACTTCTCACAGATCCTCCGGAATAGGCCACTCTCAAAGTTTCTTCCTTGATCCGAGTGTAATTCCATGGGTACTCCAAACCGGCAGATCGTCTCCTTCACTAGCACATCGGCCACTGTCTCTGCCTCCTGATTAGGGAGAGCGTACGCTTCTACCCACTTCGTAAAGTAGTCCATCACGACCAAGATGTATTTATTCCCCTTTTCGGTCTCAGGGAAGGGTCCTGCTATATCAATAGCGATCCTTTCGAAGGGGCTTCCGACGTTATATTGTTTCATGGGAGCTTTCGGTCGTCTTTGTGGCCCATTACTTGCAAAGCATGTAGTACATTTCTTGCACCAGTTCTTCACGTCGTCTGAACAATTGATCCAGTAGAAGCGCTCCCGTACCTTCTGCAGCGTTTTCTTGATCCCTAAATGTCCACCAGACGATCCGTCGTGAAGGTGCCGCAAGACCTCCGGGATTTTACTGGAGGGAATTACCAACTGCCGTCTTTCCTCCGTCCCGTCTTGGCTCTCCAGTACGCGTTTTAGTAGCCCATCCTCAACCACTAGCGAGTCCCACTGTGCCCAATAGCTCTTAAGTTTTGGCGAGCCAGGTGATACCTTTTGCCACTCAGGACGCTCTCCTCCCTCTTTCCAAACCAGGATTTCTTTGAGAACCGGGTCTTTTCCTTGCTCTTGTCGTAACGAGGATGGTGTCCATTCCTCGGCGACCACGGTCGTTCGATAGACTTTCTCGGACTTTTCCTCAGCTTTATGACAATGAGGACACTCATCAGGGCATGGTCTTCTCGAGAGTGCGTCTGCGTTTCCATGACTCTGTCCTGGCCGATGTTCTATGACAAAGTCATACTCCTGGAGCCTCTCGATCCAGCGAGCGATCTGTCCTTCGGGATTCTTAAACTGGAGGAGCCATTTAAGAGCAGCATGATCGGTCCGGACCAAAAACCTCCTTCCACACAAATATTTATGGAAGTGCTCGATGGACTTGACGATGGCCAATAATTCACGCCGGGTGACGCAGTAATTCCTTTCTGGTTTGGAGAGTACCTTGCTGAAGTATCCAAGGACACGTTCTTGTCCCTCCTGGCGCTGCGACAGAACACTTCCAATTCCCACATTGCTCGCGTCGGTGTCCAGGATGAACTGTCCTTCTGGCAGAGGAAAACTCAGCACTGGGGCACTGGTCAACTTCCTCTTCAGCTCGTCGAAGGCAGACTGGCATTCCTCATCCCAACAGAAGTTTCGTCCTTCTTCCGTGAGCCTTGTCAACGGCTTAGCGACGTCGGAGAACATCCGGACATATCGTCGGTAGTACGTGCAGAGGCCCAGAAAACTCCTCAACTGGTGTTTATCTACCGGTATTGGCCACTCCTTCACCGTACTTGTCTTGTCCGGATCAACGGCGACGCCCTCTCTGCTCACTACGTGCCCTAAGTATGAGACCTTCTTTCTGAAGAGCTGACATTTCTTAGGGTTCAGTTTCAGTCCCGCACCCTGCAGTCTCTGGAAGACGTCCTTTAAGTTTTTCAGATGTCCTTCGAAGGTCTTGCCCATCACGATGACATCGTCCAAATAGACTAGGCACGTTTTCCACGTCAGACCCATTAGCACGCTCTCCATCAGCCTCTCAAACGTCGCTGGGGCATTACAAAGTCCGAATGGCATGACTGTAAAATGCCACAGGCCGTTACCGAAGGTAAATGCCGTCTTTTCCTTATCGGCAGGGTCCATTTCGACTTGCCAATAGCCGCTTTTTAAATCCAAGGTCGAAAATATCGTGGATCCAGCAAGGGTATCGAGTGTGTCGTCGATACGTGGTAGCGGGTAGCTGTCCTTTTTGGTGACACTGTTCACCTGCCGGTAGTCTACACAGAATCGAGTAGTCCCATCCTTTTTCTTCACCAGTACTACCGGCGAGGCCCATGGACTGCTTGACGGCTCGATGACCCCGTCCCGCTCTAGGTCCTTGATAATTTTCTCGGCTTCCTCCCGTTTGGCCAAAGGTAGTCGTCTTGCTGTTTGTCGAATCGGTCGTGTCTCGCCCGTGTCAATTTTGTGTGTCACGGCCTTGGTCTTTCCCAGCTTTCCATTCTCGGTGGTAAATATGTCCTGGTACTTATTTATTAATTCGTGGGCCTTTTGTTTCTGTGTGGGCGAGAGAAACGCACTGGTCTGGGAAAGAATTTGTTTCAAGTCCTGCGGAGTGTGTCTGGACCTTTCTTCCTCACTAACGCCCCTTATGATGGCCGAAGCGGCTATACATGTGCCCAGCTTCGTACCCTTCTTGATGGTGACCGGGTACTGATTGATGTTGAGTAGTCGCACAGGCACTTCACTTGAGAGAGTAACGAGCGCCTTTCCTACCAGTACCCCCCGAGCCAGTCGATTGTCATCGTTTTCTGGTTCGATCACAGCTGGAATTCCCTCTTCCACAACACCCCTCAGACAGGTAGAGGTGATCGTTTCGCTTCGTTCCGGGAGAATCACATCTTCTGCCATTATTACGTCTAACACAAAATTGTCACGATTGTGTAGCAGTAATTCTTCTTGACCGATCCTCAACACTCGGTGTCCGAAATCCAACTGGAATCCATGATTCCTCATGACGTCCATCCCCAGTATGACGTCTTCCTCAATTTCGGCTATGAGAACAGGATGGTCAAACTTTACTCGTCCCACCGTCATGCTAACCGTCGCTTCACCGTGTATTACTGCCTTCTCCCCAGTGGCAGTTCTCAGTTGCCACCTACTTGGCCTAATCTTCCTACGGTCCCTCACAACTTCCGAGCGTACGATCGTCTTCGTAGCTCCCGTGTCCACAAGCATGGCGTGGGATCTCCCGTCGATAGTGCCATCGACGTACGCGCTCCCCAATTGGTGGGAAAACGAGGCTATACTGGCCCGGGGGTTTCCACTGCTACGGGTCGACGTTCCCCCTTTCTTATCGACCCGCATTAGTTTTCCTGGGCCTTTGCCGGCGCCGCTATTCTGGGCCGCTTGCAAGAACTCTTCACATGGCCCACTTCGCCACAGTTCCAACAGCGAACTACCTTCTTCTTCGCCGACAGCATCTCCATGATCTGCTGTAGGACCCTTTCCACGAGTTTCTCAGTATCTACTTCCTCTGTAACCGCTCGAACACGGCCGTGACCGCGGGAGGCTTCCATGGCTGCATCATGCTCCAGTGCGATGGCGAGCGCGTCCATTAATGTTTTCGGTCGAGCTAGTCTCAGGGCCCTCTGCAGTTCCTGGTCCCGCAGCCCGCTCACGAACGTCTGCACTGCGAGGCACTCCATCATCTGTTCCGGCGCCGTGGGATACGCCAACCTCACTAGTCTGGCTACGTCCGCTTCGAACTCCTGCAGGGTCTCGTTCGATCTCTGACGGCGATTGGACATCTGGGATTGATGGACTTGCTCCAGATGTGTTTGGCCGAACCGCATTTCCAGTCGCCTCAGCAGCTCATTGTAATTCCCGGCTTCCTCGGTGGATAGCGTCTGAAGAACTTCCAACGCCTCTCCACGTAAGGCTACCGTTAGGGAAACAGCTTTCTCGTGAGGGGACCAAGCGTTAGCCTCCGCTGCTGCCTCAAACTGCTTCTTGTAGCTGGCCCACGGAATTTTTCCATCGAACGTTGGGGGCGTCACTCGATTGATGGATATCGAGTTCTGTTGAACGACCGCCTTTATTTCTTCCTTCGTCTCGCCGCTACTGACTCGCTTTAGTCGTTCTTCCAACTGCTTCGTCTTCTGATCAATTTCGTCTTCTTTCCCCTCGCCGCTACTGACTTGTGCTAGTCGTTCTTCCAACTGCTTGATCTTCTCTTCAATCTCCTTACGCTGAGCCTCCATCTGGTCGGTTATCTCTTCCCTCTGGGCTGCGATTTGAGCAGTAATATCTTCCCTCTGGGCGGCGATTTCTTCCCTCTGGGCGGCGATTTCTTCCCTCTGGGCGGCGATTTGAGCAGTGATGTCTTCCCTCTGGGCGGCGATTTCTTCCCTCTGGGCAGCGATTTGTGCAGTGATGTCTTCCCTCTGATCGGCGATTTCTTCCCTCTGGGCAGCGATTTGAGCAGTGATGTCTTCCCTCTGGGCGGCGATTTGAGCAGTGATGTCTTCCCTCTGGGCAGCGATTTCTTCCCTCTGGGCGGCGATTTGCTTCGTGATGTCATCCTTCTGTGCGGCGAACTGCTTCGTTATGTCGTCGTCTTCGAACTCGAAAACTTCCGGGTCCTGGCCATTTTCTTTCAAAAATGCCGAGAGTCGGTCCTGGAGTTCGGTCTTCTTCCCTCCTGTTTCCAATTCCCGTTCCTCGAGTTCTTTTTTTAACTCGGCCACTTTTAATTCGCGTAACTTCTTCATGATCCGCTCTTCTGACACCAATGTAACGTTTATTTTATAATTTATTTACATTAATTGAACACTAATTTATTTAACACACTAAACTACTTGTTCACTAGACTAGACACTACATAATTTATTTGTACTGCTCCGCATTCGGATCGTATGTCGCGTTCACTTCTGCTTCTCTACTTCTAACTAACTCCCTCGATCACAAACCCCCTTATATATACACCCCCAACCCTGATCGAGAACATTCTAGTACATTCTAGAAGCCTACGCAGCAAATGTTCATGCACCTGTCCTACGCGTCGTAGTTATTCTTTTGAAGGGGTAAACATGTGTCGCTTTGTTTACTTCTCGCATTACAGAATATTGGACAAATATTAATAATATTATATCTACTTCGACAATATTTCTCAAAAATCTCACAAATCGTTCATAAAAGGTGAAGTATTACTTTAAATCAACGTTGTTATATTACACTGTCACTAATGGTAATCCAGGCCTAAGACACAAGGATTTTAAAAAAGCGCATATAGTTTGCAAGATGGATGTGGCTTTGGATTTGTGGCATCCATTACCTTTTCAAAATAATGTTCCGGACATTGGATTTGGTCCGTCTGTCAAACTTCAGTTTATTATTGATTGCTCCAAATCCCTGTTATTTGGATTTCTCGACTAAGACCCTCGGTATATAATTCATAAATCGAGTCAGGGCCATCGCAATGAGAGAAGTACAGTACATATACAATAAACGGCCTCGAGGGAATTCGAAAAGAAGCTCACCCCAAGGCGATCAGACATAGCAGATGGTGTCCGCTTTAATGGCAGAGAAAATGGATTTCGTTACGCAAAACCTACATGCTCGATTGATTTGAATCCACGTTTTTATGAGACTTATATCGACATGTCCGTGGAAAAATTTGCGGTAATCGTACGTTTTAATTCCGTTACCGCTAGGGAAAAATACGTTGTGCGTTAGGTAATTCTCGCTCTAGCGTAAGTAACTTTAATTGAAACTGAAAAACCCGCTGATATAAGCGTTGGGTATATATATGTGTTAAATTTTGTTTTGGTTTTCTGGCTGGCTTTTGTACGGCTGTACTTTTATCCATGGAATCTCTCTCTTTCTCTCTCTTCTCTCATCATCGCCAAGTGACCCCCGGGCGATTTCCGGGCTAATTTCGATTCTTCTTCCATTTCTACCTCGTGAGCCGCCTCGGGCCGTAGCCTACATTATTTTAAATAAATTTGGAATCCTATTCTTTCTCTTTTCGTTCGTTGCTGAGCGCACTACACGTGTATTACGAGCTGATTGGCAGTCGAGTCGGCCTTTGTTACACGAGAGCCATGATTGACTAGCTCCTAGTCAATCCTGAATCCTGCTTCAGAAGAGAATCTTGAGCCTGCATGAGTGTAGGTATCATATTTATAACAACTCCTATTCCTTTCTCGGACGTTTCGTTCTCTTCTCCTTCCAATCAATTAACGTCCGGGATGCGTTTACCTATCGCCTCGGAAAACGTATCCCCGAGAGCGTTCCAGAGTTCGGACTTCACTCGACGTGGCTGCCTCATTATGCTGATCGAATTTACGGAACTCGCCCGACGCACCTCCACTCCGTATTAGAATAATGCAGGTGGATGATCATTCCGGAATTGACGGAAGAGGAAACGGCAGGACGGAGACCCGATGGTGTATGATGTAGCTTTGTTACTTTAGTAGGGTAATGTGAGCCGAAAGAGACTAAGGAATCGATATAAAGTTGGATCATTGAATCGCAGTGTATTGTTTAAACTAATAGTTTAAAGTAGAGACCTGAGATAGTATTCTTCTATCTGATTTTCTGCTTTTGGGATGATCTACTTATCTAGTTACTTTGTGGTCTTCCCAGGATACATGCCCTGATCATCTCATTTTCTTGGCATTAACTGTGGTTTCCTTAACTAACTGTGTTCTTCTATCTGCTTTACTGTTTTTGGGACGATCTGCTTATCTTGTTACTTTGTGGTCTTCCCAGAAAACGTGGCCTGATCGTCTTATTTTCTTGGCCTTAACTGTGGCTTCTTTAACTAACTGTGTTCGTCTATCTGATTTTCTGTTTTTGGGACGATCTACTTATCTAGTTACTTTGTGGTCTTCCCAGGATACATGCCCTGATCATCTTATTTTCTTGGCCTTAACTGGTGGTTTCCTTAACTAACGGTGTTCATCTATCTGCTTTTCTGTTTTTGGGACGATCTAGTTATCTCTAGTTACTTTGTGGTCTTCCCAGGATACATGCCCTCATCATCTTACTTTCTTGGCCTTAACTGTGGTTTCCTTAACTAACTGTGTTCTTATATCTGCTTTTCTGTATTTGGGACGATCTGCTTATCTAGTTACTGTATGGTTTTCCCAGCATACATGCCCTGATCATCTTATTTTCTTGGCCTTAACTGTTTTTTCCTTAACTAACTGTGTTCTTCTATCTGCTCTTGTGTTTTTGGGACGATCTACTTATCTAGTTACCTTGTGGTCTTCCCAGGACACATGCCCTGATCATCTTATTTTCTTGGCCTTAACTGTGGTTTCCTTAACTAACGGTGTTCTTCTATCTGCTTTTCTGTATTTGGGACGATATGCTTATCTAGTTACTGTATGGTTTTCCCAGCATACATGCCCTGATCATCTTATTTTCTTGGCCTTAACTGTGGTTTCCTTAACTAACTGTGTTCTTCTATCTGATTTTCTGTTTTTGAGACGATCTAGTTATCTCTAGTTACTTTGTGGTCTTCCCAGGATACATGCCCTGATCATCTTATTTTCTTGGCCTTAACTGTAGTTTCCTGAACTAACTGTGTTCTTCTATCTACTTTTCTGTTTTTGGGGCGATCTGCTTATCTTGTTACTTTGTGGTCTTCCCAGGAAACGTGGCCTGAATGTCTTATTTTCTTAGCCTTAACTGTGGCTTCCTTAACTAACTGTGTTCGTCTATCTGATTTTCTGTTTTTGGGACGATCTACTTATCTAGTTACTTTGTGGTCTTCCCAGGATACATGCCCTGATCATCTTATTTTCTTGGCCTTAACTGTAGTTTCCTGAACTAACTGTGTTCTTCTATCTACTTTTCTGTTTTTGGGGCGATCTGCTTATCTTGTTACTTTGTGGTCTTCCCAGGAAACGTGGCCTGATCGTCTTATTTTCTTAGCCTTAACTGTGGCTTCCTTAACTAACTGTGTTCGTCTATCTGATTTTCTGTTTTTGGGACGATCTACTTATCTTGTTACTTTGTGGTCTTCCCAGGTTACATCTTATTTTCTTGGCTTTAACCGTGGTTTCTTTAACTAACTGTGTTCTTCTATCTGCTTTTCTGTTTTTGGGACGATCTACTTATCTAGTTACTTTGTGGTCTTCCCAGGATACATCTTATTTTCTTGGCTTTAACCGTGGTTTCTTTAACTAACTGTGTTCTTCTATCTGCTTTTCTGTTTTTGGGACGATCTACTTATCTAGTTACTTTGTGGTATTCCCAGGATGCATGCCCTGATCATGTTATTTTCTTGGCCTTAACTGTGGTTTCATTAACTTACCGTTCCTCTAGTATCCGCTTTCTGTTTTTGGGACGATCTACTTATCTAGTTACTTTGTGGTCTTTCCAAGATACATGCCCTGATCATCTTTTCTTGGCCTTAACTGTGGTTTCCTTAACTAACTGTGTTCGTCTATCTGATTTTCTGTTTTTGGGACGATCTACTTATCTAGTTACTTTGTGGTCTTCCCAGGATACATGCCCTGCTCATCTTATTTTCTTGGCCTTAACTGTGGTTTCCTTAACTAAATGTGTTCTTCTATCTGCTTTTCTGCTTTTGGGACGATCTACTTATCTAGTTACTTTGTGGTCTTCCCAGCATACATGCCCTGATCATGTTGTTTTCTTGGCTTAACTGTGGTTTCCTTAATTAACTGTGTTATTCTTTCTGCTTTTCTGTTTTTGGGACGATCTACTTATCTAGTTACTTTGTGGTCTTCCCAGGATGCATGCCCTGATTATGTTATTTTCTTGACCTTAACTGTGGTTTCCTTAACTAACTGTGTTCTTCTATCTGATTTTCTGTTTTTAGGACGATCTACTTATCTTGTTACTTTGTGGTCTTCCCAGGATACATCTTATTTTCTTGGCCTTAACCGTGGTTTCTTTAACTAACTGTGTTCTTCTATCTGCTTTTCTGTTTTTGGGACGATCTACTTATCTAGTTACTTTGTGGTCTTTCCAAGATACATGCCCTGATCATCTTATTTTCTTGGCCTTAACTGTTTCCTTAACTAAATGTGTTCTTCTATCTGCTTTTCTGCTTTTGGGACGATCTACTTATCTAGTTACTTTGTGGTCTTCCCAGGATACATGCCCTGATCATCTTATTTTCTTGGCCTTAACTGTGGTTTTCTTAACTAACTGTGTTCTTTTATCTGCTTTTCTGTTTTTGGGACGATCTACTTATCTAGCTTCCTTCATTGTTTTAGTTCTGGTAGCTGATATCTTTCGATATTGAAATCTTATGTGGCTTCACAACTCTTTGTGATTCTTTACCACGTTAGCGCTGAAACCGAATACTATTACCAAATTGGTATCTAACTTGTTTTGGTGCCTGTGGTAACGTTCATAAATAGTCATTGACACTATTATTACCTCATATATTTCAATGTTAGTACTTCAACAAGTGTTGAATTGCAAAAAATGGCTAAAATAACTTAACGCTATTCTTGCTGCGCCTTTATTCATTCCCATTAAGTTACTATTAGCACTACTTAACTCATATAACTACTGTAGTCCATTGTCACCAACAGACCACCAGCCCAATTTTCTTCCCCCTCTCGTGTAAACCGACTGGAACTCTTAAAAATAAACCCAGAGCTTAATTGGATCTAACTTCGATGTCGAGACCAAGAGTTCGGAACGTTAAAGGTGTCAAATGCAGTTTGATACATGCAAATTACGTTGCACCTGATATCGAAGGCTTCCAATCTGCGATCGTGTAATTCGGAACTCGGATCGTTACAACGTTGATTCCAATAAAACAATAACGAGTAGGTACAATGGTGTGCTCACTTCTTATACTGTAGATATACAGGGTGTATCTAAAGTGATGTAGATGAAAGTGTCAGTTTAAGATCGACTTGAACCTTTTCAATGGAAACACGCTGTTTGATTTTTAGATATGTAGTAAGATGAAACAAACGTTACCCGAAATTTTTTCGCTTTTTCTTTTTCGGAAATCTAAAGGGTTTTGGCTCCTCTAGTTAGAAACGTTAGGTTTGATAGATTTTTCGCTGAATCTTGTAGAACTTATCGAGTACTAGAGCAAACAAAGGTGTTTCATCCTTTCTAAACTAGTGAAGATGTAAGTGGAAATTGGAAATACTTACACTAAAAATTCATAAACCGCACATCAACAGAAACACCTAATAATTTCAGAAAAAAAAAACCACCGACAACGGCAAAATAAAAATAAATCTCGTAGTAGACTAAATAATAAGCTGACAACATCCCGCCTGAGGCAGACCCAACAAAAGACGACGGCCATCAACCATTCCGAACAATAAGGAAAAGCATTCATTCGTTCATTTAAAAAGTTCGCCTCCAACTATTCTCCCATTTTTATATATATATAGATATTTCTCTCGTGATAAATCGACGTGTACAGCGATCACTCCTGTCACGGTCAATTGCCAATAAAGCGGCCATATTGGCACCCCGAGGGCCCGGCCGGCCCTTAAGGGCAGGCAGACGTGTACTTTTCGTTACGGCGAAAATCGAAATTACGAATTACACCAATGGAGATATTTAGTAACTACAATAGCGAACTTTAACCTTAGTAATGGAATAAAAATAACTGTGCAGTGTAGATAGGTAGAATACTTTGGTTTATTCGCGGGATGCAATTAAAAAGATACCTAACTCGTATTCAATCAAATCGGGGAAATCGATTAAATTTCGTTATCAAATAAACACTAACGTTTTGGGCAACTAACTAGTAACTACTATCGAATTCTTATATAATCCTTATTTCGAACGTAGGTTCATTCCTGATTATCCTGTCGAAGCCCAATGTGGTCAAATCGATAGATTTGTACCTTCCGTCCAATATTAGTTCGGATATTGCTCGTCCCACAGCGGCAGATTGCTGGATACCTAGAAATATGCAATTATGATGTTTGTTTCGTACCTTATGTTATTTAAGTACCATGCCCGCTGAATCCTGACGCTATGTAGAGGTTACTGTAATAAGGGTGACGTCCCACGATACCATTCTGGTCGAAGGTGTTGAATTCGTAGAAACCACTCCACGCGCTCACAACCTGGAAAGCCGTTTAAACAGCTGAAAATGACTGCACTAAATAATATTATGAAGTTTCAACAAAATCTAACTTTCGAAATAACTTCAAGCCTTTTCGATGTTAGTCATTGAAGTGAACAAATCATTCATAATTTATTTTAATAAGAAATTGATACCTACTATTCATTTAACCTGGAACTCATGGAAAATAAATTTTTTAACAATTTTATGAACTTTGCCACATCTTCACAACTTTTTGTAACAATGTTCCAAAACTTATTGAACCATTTAAACGTTCTTTAACATCATTTTTTTTAAGAAATTTCAATAAGGCAAGTCGTTTGGAATCCTTTGATTAAAGTTAAAATATGTTATAGATAACTTCAATTCTTTACAAAATAAAAGTTGAAAATAACTCAAGTTTACGATTTAAAAACCAGTTTTCCAGTTATATTATAAGCTTATCTTTTTCTAAAATCAACTTAAATGTACAAGTGATCATTACGGCCTATACAAGAGCACCAAGTAGAGAGTATGTGTTTAAGTGGTTAAATACATTGTTATAACTCTCAAATTTCGCAAGGTAATGAGTTGAAACTAACTAAACCGTTTCATGGTGCTTCAATATTTAATCTTACAGGGTTTTAACAAAATATAGTATTTTAAATTTTTCTGGTATGAATTTTTTAAATACCTATGCCATGAAATTGATTTACATGAAGGTTGTTTGAACCTTTTAAAAGTTTAACAAATATGAGTTGGAAGTCATTTTGAATCTATGGATTAATATCACATTGAATAACCCCAACTACTTTTAAATAAAAAGTTAAGGCTAGCTCAACCCACTAAAATTACTTTAAAAAACAATTCTGCAACGTTTCAGTTGTCTTAAATTTCTGTAAGAGCAATTTAATCTTTAGGACACTTTACCACAACTCTTTTATAGAGATTAAAGGGCGGTTATATAAGTAGTTGTAACATCCAAACTCTTCAAGGTAAAGAATTGAAACTAACTGAACTCCTTAATAATTTTACAGTGTTCAGATTTATCGTGATATCTTCCATTGTTGGTTCACCTTAATGGCAGCAAAAGCTGGTACCCTGTTGACTAGAGCCGGCCAAACGTTCTTGTCGAAAAACTCATAATCGACTTCTAAGTCCTCCGTAGACGGTTCTTCCTCCTCTGCCGGCGATCTTCCCGATATGTAAGTCTCGCCTTCCCTTCGGAAGTAAGCCCCGCTCGAATCGATCACCATCGGAGAATGAAGATCCAAGGGATGCTCCCTGCAGTTGAAGTTGTAAACGTACCGTTTCCTAAAGTGGAGAATAAGAGATGATTAAATAAGGAAGTTCGGTTCCGTACCTCTTTTCCACTGGTAAGCGATGGAACAGTACGCCTTCACCTGTACCTATGCCAGCTAGTTCGGCGACTTCGCCGGATTCGCAACCAGCTGCTAATACGCAGCTGTCGCATTCTATTCTCTTCAAGTCGCCATTAGATAGCTTCACCTTCATAGAAGAGCAATGTCAATAGTGAATTTACGAGTCTAACTGCAACTTACAATTGTGGCGGTTACAGTCCGTTCGTTCTCTCTCGTCCTAAACTCGAATTCTACAACTTCGCCGTTGAGGTATTCAGTTCCCAAATCCGTTGCGCCGTTCTTAAATAGCTGCAGGAGTGACCAGGGATCGAACCAACCTTCGGTATCGAAACCCAGGCAACCTACTTCCAGGTCGTGGGTGTTCAACCATGGGAACCTGGGGGAATCTGAGAGGATCGCATCGAAAGTCAGTTCTGCTTAAGTTACCTTTCTTTCAATTCCCCTTTGCTTAGCAATAGATGGACCACTCCCATGCTCTCCTGCGTCTTGAAGTTTTTCTCTAATTTCTGGGCGCCTAAGGGAGAGGCGAGGAATAAGTACCCGTTCGGGCGAAAACCCACATCGGCGTCCTCTCCGAACCGTCGCTTGAGGTTCTTGATGAAATCGGCTCCGAAAATTGACATCTGTATATTTTCCGGCATCGAAAATTGTTGCCTCAAACCTCCGACTGATAGAGCCGTCGAACATTTCTTATACTTCAAACAGTCTACATTGCATCGATTCCAACAATCACTTCTTTACTTGTACTTACCGTCGGGTCTTTCTCGGTCACGAGGACTTTTAAGTTGGCCCCCTTGGTACTTTCCATCAGCCAATAGGCGCTCGAGGAACCCATGGCGCCTCCGCCGATGATTAACACGTCGACTTTTTCGGGACATCTTTGAGAACACAGTTTTCTTTTACCGATCAAACCGAAAAAGTTAAAACATTTCCTTGAGAACATTTCTAGTCGTATCGTTATTAGTCGCTCTGGAGTTTGACTGATCCGCGTGCGGTTATCGGGGGTCGCATTATCGACAATTAAATATTGATCGTTTCTCAGATAGTTAATGCATATTGTATAATTATTGTGCAATACGAGTGAATTTCACGGAAGTGATAAATTCCGATGTTAATAGTTTATTAAAGAACGATTTTTTGTATCAATTTTGTTATCTTGAAATAGTAAAAATTATGTTTAACTACGAAGAAACTATTATTAACAAACGCTAAACATTACTAAATCCATTTTCCTCGTAGCTCTGCTAATAGTTTTTAGTTCCTTTCTGATGATCGTAAATTATTTGTTTTCTCAACTAGTTTCATTTTTAATTTACTGGCAATCTTGTAGATTGGATGTACAAAATATTATTGTATGTAGTCCCGATTGACTTCTGTTAGAAGAGGTTAAAAAAATTAATTTTTTATCAATTGATATTTGTACCCTGATTTTTAATGTTGTGGACTTTTACAATCGACACATCAAATTTATAACTCCGCCTTGTAGGCGGCCGGTGCGGAGTAATTTTTTGACGGTAATCATTTGGCAGTTGTAAATAGAAAGGGGTGGTATCAATATCGGCATCTCTCTCTTTTTGACGGGTCGTAAAAGTCCACAACATTAAAAATCACGGTTTAATGAACTTAACATCTCTTAGAATTAAATCCGAATAAGTTAACTACTTCGTATGAAACCTGTGTCATTTTCCTGATGATTACGAGCTCCTCGACGCTGGAATAGATGGCGTTCTAATCCTCCCTCTCTCTCGTTTACCATCTTTGTGACGATATATTCCGAAAACAATAAACATCCCTTGAGCGGCACTCGTAAAATAAAATGCTATATAGGCCATCATGGAGGCCGGCCCCTCTGGTTACACATCCCATCTGAAGTCTGAGCAGCGTCGATACCATAAGAGCCTTTGGCGAATTTCATTCCGACGTCGCCTGCGGGGCCGTTCTCAAAAACACGAGGAAAAGTAGGAGAAGGGAAATTGGGAATACGCGGGCTTCGCCTCCGCCGCCGACCCCTCCCCCCCTTCACCCCACACCCTCCGTGAAACTTTCGGGAATTTTCTATCCCTGGACGTTATCCATTGTGTTTGGGTTCGGGCCTCTGCTGGAATTAATAAGCTTGTAATCCTACAAGAGAGGGTGATGATGAGAGAATCTTTGGAGGTGGTATCATATTTCGGGTGTGTTCGTTTGGAATCGGTATAAGGGATAGTATTAGGTCCATCCTCGGAACTGATAAGTTTCGATTGTTGTTCTGTAGGTCCAAATGCATTTCAATTTTATTCTGGTTTTCTTTTGATGGCACTCTGTGAGGAAACGCTGTGTGGGGTTGCAAAAATTGGCCTTCTGACTAAATGACTGACTTATGAAAGGCATTTATGCAAACTGCATGCTCCACGTATTTTGAACGTTTTAAAAATTTGAAAATAAATCCAGAACATTTTGAGTAGTTCCCGTGACGCCCTGAAAAAAAAACTGAAGCTGATATTTCACCACATTTAATTTTTGCAAAACTTATTCCAAATTCAATGAATTTTTCGATGAATTTCGAAGGATGGATATAAATCTTGGGTAATCCAACATCCAAGGTATTTGAAGCATTGTACTCTTTCCAACATTTGTTGCTTTAATTCCAGCTGGGTTGGGCTATTTCCACGTTACTGGTCACCATAGTGTAATGCGAGAAGTAAACAAAGCGACACATGTTTACTCCTTCAAAAGAATAACTACGACGCGTAGGACAGGTGCATGAACATTTGCTGCGTAGGCTTCTAGAATGTACTAGAATGTTCTCGATCAGGGTTGGGGGTGTATATATAAGGGGGTTTGTGATCGAGGGAGTTAGTTAGAAGTAGAGAAGCAGAAGAAGTGAACGCGACATACGATCCGAATGCGGAGCAGTATAAATAAATTATGTAGTGTCTAGTCTAGTGTAAAAGTAGTTAAGTGTGTTAAATTAATTAGTGTTCAATTAATGTAAATAAATTATAAAATAAACGTTACATTGGTGTCAGAAGTGGGATCATGAAGAAGTTACGCGAATTAAAAGTGGCCGAGTTAAAAAAAGAACTCGAGGAACGGGAATTGGAAGCAGGAGGGAGGAAGACTGAACTCCAGGACCGGCTCTCGGCATTTTTGAAAGAAAATGGCCAGGACCCGGAAGTTTTCGAGTTCGAAGACGATGACATCACGAAGCAAATCGCCGCCCAGAGGGAAGACATCACTGCTCAAATCGCTGCCCAGAGGGAAGAAATCGCCGCCCAGAGGGAAGACATCACTGCTAAAATCGCCGCTCAGAGGGAAGACATCACTGCTCAAATCGCTGCCCAGAGGGAAGAAATCGCCGCCCAGAGGGAAGACATCACTGCTAAAATCGCCGCTCAGAGGGAAGATATTTCTACCCAAATCGCCGCCCAGAGGGAAAATATTTCTACCCAAATCGCCGCCCAGAGGGTAGATATTACTGCACAAATCGCTGCCCAGAGGGAAGAAAGCGCCGCCCAGAGGGAAGACATCACTGCTCAAATCGCCGCCCAGAGGGAAGACATCACTGCTCAAATCGCTGCACAGAGGGAAGACATCACTGCTCAAATCGCTGCCCAGAGGGAAGAAATCGCCGCCCAGAGGGAAGATATTTCTGCTCAAATCGCCGCCCAGAGGGAAGAGATAACCGACCAGATTGAGGCTCAGCGTAAGGAGACTGAACAGAAGATCAAGCAGTTGGAAGAAAGACTAGAACAACTCAGTAGCGGCGAGACGAAGGAAGAAATAAAGGCGGTCGTTCAACAGAACTCGATATCCACCAATCGAGTGACGCCCCCAACGTTCGATGGAAAAATTCCGTGGGCCAGCTACAAGAAGCAGTTTGAGGCAGCAGCGGAGGCTAATGCTTGGTCCCCTCACGAAAAAGCTGTTTCCCTAACGGTAGCCTTGCGTGGAGAGGCGTTGGAAGTTCTTCAGACGCTATCCACCGAGGAAGCCGGGAATTACAAGGAGCTGCTAAGGCGACTGGATATGCGGTTCGGCCAAACACATCTGGAGCAAGTCCATAAATCCCAGATGTCCAATCGCCGTCAGAAATCGAACGAGACCCTGCAGGAGTTCGAAGCGGACGTAGCCAGACTAGTGAGGTTGGCGTATCCCACGGCACCGGAACAGATGATGGAGTGCCTCGCAGTGCAGACGTTCGTGAGCGGGCTGCGGGACCAGGAACTGCAGAGGGCCCTGAGACTAGCTCGACCGAAAACATTAATGGACGCGCTCGCCATCGCACTGGAGCATGATGCAGCCATGGAAGCCTCCCGCGGTCACGGCCGTGTTCGAGCGGTTACCGAGGAGGTAGGCACAGAAAAACTCGTGGAGAAGGCCGTCCAGCAGATCATGGAGTTGCTGTCAGCACAGAAGACGCGGCCCAAAACAGCGGTGCCGGCAAAGGCCCCGGAAAAACTAATGCGGGTCGATAAAAAGGAAGGGGACGTCGACCCGTGGCAATAGGAACCCCCGGGCCAGTATAGCCTCGTTTTCCCACCAATTGGGGAGCGCGTACGTCGATGGCACTATCGACGGGAGATCCCACGCCATGCTTGTGGACACGGGAGCTACGAAGACGATCGTACGCTCGGAAGTTGTGAGGGACCGTAGGAAGATTAGGCCAAGTAGGTGGCAATTAAGAACTGCCACTGGGGAGAAGGCAGTAATACACGGTGAAGCGACGGTTAGCATGACGTTGGGACGAGTAAAGTTTGACCATCCTGTTCTCATAGCCGAAATTGAGGAAGACGTCATACTGGGAATGGACGTCATGAGGAATCATGGATTCCAGTTGGATTTCGGACACCGAGTGTTGAGGATCGGTCAAGAAGAATTACTGCTACACAATCGTGACAACTTTGTGTTAGACGTAATAATGGCAGAAGATGTGATTCTTCCAGAACGAAGCGAAACGATCACCTCTACCTGTCTGAGGGGTGTTGTGGAAGAGGGAATTCCAGCCGTGATCGAACCAGAAAACGATGACAATCGACTGGCTCGGGGGGTACTGGTAGGAAAGGCGCTCGTTACTCTCTCAAGTGAAGTGCCTGTACGACTACTCAACATCAATCAGTACCCGGTCACCATCAAGAAGGGTACGAAGCTGGGCACATGTATAGCCGCTTCAGCCATCGTAAGGGGCGTTAGTGAGGAAGAAAGGTCCAAACACACTCCACAGGACTTGAAACAAATTCTTTCCCAGACCAGTGCGTTTCTCTCGCCCACACAGAAACAAAAGGCCCACGAATTAATAAATAAGTACCAGGACATATTTACCACCGAGAATGGAAAGCTGGGAAAGACCAAGGTCGTGACACATAAAATTGACACGGGCGAGACACGACCGATTCGACAAACAGCAAGACGACTACCTTTGGCCAAACGGGAGGAAGCCGAGAAAATTATTAAGGACCTAGAGCGGGACGGGGTCATCGAGCCGTCAAGCAGTCCATGGGCCTCGCCGGTAGTACTGGTGAAGAACAAGGATGGGACTACTCGGTTCTGTGTAGACTACCGGCAGGTGAACAGTGTCACCAAAAAGGACAGCTACCCGCTACCACGTATCGACGACACACTCGATACCCTTGCTGGATCCACGATATTTTCGACCTTGGATTTAAAAAGCGGCTATTGGCAAGTCGAAATGGACCCTGCCGATAAGGAAAAGACGGCATTTACCTTCGGTAACGGCCTGTGGCATTTTACAGTCATGCCATTTGGACTTTGTAATGCCCCAGCGACGTTTGAGAGGCTGATGGAGAGCGTGCTAATGGGTCTGACGTGGAAAACGTGCCTAGTCTATTTGGACGATGTCATCGTGATGGGCAAGACCTTCGAAGGACATCTGAGAAACTTAGAGGACGTCTTCCAGAGACTGCAAGGTGCGGGACTGAAACTGAACCCTAAGAAATGTCAGCTCTTCAGAAGGAAGGTCTCATACTTAGGGCACGTAGTGAGCAGAGAGGGCGTCGCCGTTGATCCGGACAAGACAAGTACGGTGAAGGAGTGGCCAATACCGGTAGATAAACACCAGTTGAGGAGTTTTCTGGGCCTCTGCACGTACTACCGACGATATGTCCGGATGTTCTCCGACGTCGCTAAGCCGTTGACAAGGCTCACGGAAGAAGGACGAAACTTCTGTTGGGATGAGGAATGCCAGTCTGCCTTCGACGAGCTGAAGAGGAAGTTGACCAGTGCCCCAGTGCTGAGTTTTCCTCTGCCAGAAGGACAGTTCATCCTGGACACCGACGCGAGCAATGTGGGAATTGGAAGTGTTCTGTCGCAGCGCCAGGAGGGACAAGAACGTGTCCTTGGATACTTCAGCAAGGTACTCTCCAAACCAGAAAAGAATTACTGCGTCACCCGGCGTGAATTATTGGCCATCGTCAAGTCCATCGAGCACTTCCATAAATATTTGTGTGGAAGGAGGTTTCTGATCCGGACCGATCATGCTGCTCTTAAATGGCTCCTCCAGTTTAAGAATCCCGAAGGACAGATCGCTCGCTGGATCGAGAGGCTCCAGGAGTATGACTTTGTCATAGAACATCGGCCAGGACAGAGTCATGGAAACGCAGACGCACTCTCGAGAAGACCATGCCCTGATGAGTGTCCTCATTGTCATAGAGCTGAGGAAAAGTCCGAGAAAGTCTATCGAACGACCGTGGTCGCCGAGGAATGGACACCATCCTCGTTACGACAAGAGCAAGGAAAAGACCCGGTTCTCAAAGAAATTCTGGTTTGGAAAGAGGGAGGAGAGCGTCCTGAGTGGCAAAAGGTATCACCTGGCTCGCCAAAACTCAAGAGCTATTGGGCACAGTGGGACTCGCTAGTGGTTGAGGATGGACTACTAAAACGCGTACTGGAGAGCCAAGACGGGACGGAGGAAAGACGGCAGTTGGTAATTCCCTCCAGTAAAATCCCGGAGGTCTTGCGGCACCTTCACGACGGATCGTCTGGCGGACATTTAGGGATCAAGAAAACGCTGCAGAAGGTACGGGAGCGCTTCTACTGGATCAATTGTTCAGACGACGTGAAGGACTGGTGCAAGAAATGTACTACATGCTTTGCAAGTAATGGGCCACAAAGACGACCGAAAGCTCCCATGAAACAATATAACGTCGGAAGCCCCTTCGAAAGGATCGCTATTGATATAGCAGGACCCTTCCCTGAGACCGAAAAGGGGAATAAATACATCTTGGTCGTGATGGACTACTTTACGAAGTGGGTAGAAGCGTACCCTCTACCTAATCAGGAGGCAGAGACAGTGGCCGATGTGCTAGTGAAGGAGACGATCTGCCGGTTTGGAGTACCCATGGAATTACACTCGGATCAAGGAAGAAACTTTGAGAGTGGCCTATTCCGGAGGATCTGTGAGAAGTTTGGGGTACGAAAAACAAGAACCACGGCCCTTCACCCTCAGTCTGACGGCATGGTAGAACGAATGAATCGCACCCTTAACCGCTATCTAGCGAAAATGGTCTCGTCACATCAAAGAGACTGGGACGAACACGTGCCGTTCTTCCTGATGGCCTACCGCTCGGCCGTTCATGAGTCGACAGGACAAACTCCAGCCAAAGTCCTGTTCGGGCGAGAACTTAAACTGCCCTGTGATCTAATCTTTGGCGCTAGACCGGACGAGGACGTTTCGGGGGAAGATTACGTCTCCAGGATGCGGCAAAGGATGAACGAGATTCACGATCAAGTCCGATACCAACTAAATATCGCCAGTGATCGCATCAAAGAGCGTTACGACATCAACGCTAAAGAGGGTGGCTACCAAATGGGAGATCGAGTTTGGCTGTACAACCCACAGAAGAAACGTGGTTTGTCCCCTAAGTTACAGACCAATTGGGAAGGTCCCTATGTTGTGAAGAAACGAATCAATGACGTGGTCTACCGGGTAAGCAAACTACCAAATGGCAAGCCGAGAGTGGTGCACTTCAATCGGTTGGCACCCTATGAGGGATCGCACGATGAGGCGGAGGTTCCCCGAGTAAGAAACACGTTGGCGCAGGAGAACGAACTTTCGTTCGAAGAATTTATGAGCGCCTACGGGGGTACCGGAAAAGCACGGTATGGGGTAACCTGTGAAAAACAACAGGATTTGTTCAGCGTACCTGAAGAATACTCGTTGGCCCATTGTGTGTCCGCCGACCTGGTAATGTCACGAGGTATCGCCACGGTTTTCAAGAAGAAGTACGGGCGCTCGGAACAACTCAGAGAGCAACTCCCGGAAATTGGCAAGGTTCTGGAACTACGTGACAACGTAAGACACATCTTTTATCTGGTTACGAAGGAGATCGGGTCCCTTAAACCATGTTATCACGATGTATGGCGAACCTTGCATAGGCTACGAGACCGACTGCTGGAGCTCGACATCAGGAAGCTAGCTGTCCCCAAGTTAGGTGCTGGACGAGATCAGCTGGACTGGAGGGTTGTCCGGAACATGCTGGAAGTAGTGTTGAAGAATACCGGAGTGGAAGTTTTAGTCTGCTGTTTTGGGCCTGCACCATGTCGACTCGGGAAGACGGTCCCCTGTTATTTTGACGCCACGTCTCGCTGTAAGCGGGGGGCTAACTGCAGGTTCCTGCATGGGCCTACCAGGGATACGTTCCGAGACGAAACGTCTCTAAGGCGGGGGCAGTGTAATGCGAGAAGTAAACAAAGCGACACATGTTTACTCCTTCAAAAGAATAACTACGACGCGTAGGACAGGTGCATGAACATTTGCTGCGTAGGCTTCTAGAATGTACTAGAATGTTCTCGATCAGGGTTGGGGGTGTATATATAAGGGGGTTTGTGATCGAGGGAGTTAGTTAGAAGTAGAGAAGCAGAAGTGAACGCGACATACGATCCGAATGCGGAGCAGTATAAATAAATTATGTAGTGTCTAGTCTAGTGTAAAAGTAGTTAAGTGTGTTAAATAAATTAGTGTTCAATTAATGTAAATAAATTATAAAATAAACGTTACAATATATTTCGCTTTTCTGATGTTTATCGATAGTGCACAATTTCTGCATACTATAGCAATTCTATTGACTAGTTCCTGCAGATCTTCGATGTTTTCCGCGAGAACCACAGTATCGTCGGCATACCGATTAATTGTTTCTCTATCCTATGCCAATTAATGGTTGGCCTTTAAGAGCCTCTCTGAATATATTGTTGTTTGGTTCCAGTAGAGTTTGGCAAATAAGTTTTATGTCTTTGTCGTCTAGTTGGATGCTCTGCATTTGGCTTGTTGGACACGATCAACTTCTCAAAATAAATGAAGCACATATATACGGGTTTTCTTACTTCCCAACATAGTTGTAGGAATGTTTCCATCGAAAATAGTGCTTCTCTAGTTTCAAGGCATCTCCTGAACCTAAACTGTCATCGAGTGATTATTTCTTCACGCTTGTTGTTAATTCTGTTGAGGAGGATATGCAAAAGTAATTTAGCAGGTCGATTTTTATCAGTCTGATGGGATTTCACTTGTATCATATATATGAACAGTGTGATGAATTCTTTTACATGGTCGTTTGAGAGTAATTTCAGCCATTCCTGTATATTTGATCTGGGGAGCTTTGCTTTCTACTACCAATCCCTGATGAAAAAATGAAAATCACCTACACAAAAAATGTTACGGTGTTAAATTTTGACGGTTGCCAGTTTCGTACTCTAAATTGGGTTTTAATTAACGCAGTGTCACCTAAAAAGTTTCAAAAAATACTAATCTTCACACTCTCCCTGTTAATCATCATAGGCGACCGGTCTAACAGATCTCAGGGGGTTGTACGTAGATATACAGTAGGTACACATGGAGTGTATGTGTGTGTGTGTGACTCCGCCGTCGCCCGGAGTGCTGCAGGGTTAGTATTAGGGCCCCGGGGTGGATCCGAGCGACCTCGTTCCGTGCCACATAATTTCCAAGAGCGCCCGGGGCCCATCCAGTCCCGATAAAATATAAACAGGCGTACGCGGCCGTTCGAAAAATTGACTGTGATATGATATATGAGCGTGTGTACGTGGGTGAGAGTGAGTGAGCGAAAGATAGAGAGAGGGAGAGAGAGGATTCGATGGTGGCGGCGAGCCCCCGAGGGGGGCAGGAACGTTGAGCCCCTCGGGCCGACACGAAAGGAGAGGTCGGAACGGTATACGGGGAGTTCCAGAAGAAAGGTCGGCATTTCGCTTCATACCGAAATTTTCAAGCCATGTTTCATCTAATTCCCTGTTAATACGACCAAACCATATCAGCTGTCTTTTCTGTATTTCATCGATTATGTCTGTATCTAGCCCCATTCTTTCTCTAATGTCGTTATTACGGATTCTATCCATCCTTGTCAATCTACAACTTCCTCTCATGTGATTCATTTCTGTAGCTTGCAATTGTTTTCTGCTCCTACCTCACATCCCACACCTCCTGCTCCGTACGTAACTACTGTCTCTACTATAGATTTACATACTCTTTTTTATTTTCTCATATGGGATATCCATATATAATAAGATAATAATCGTGATGATTTTCGAATTTAAGATATTGACATTTCTGGACGTTTTGAGGTTCCCTGAGTTCGAAAAACATGTTTCTGGAAAATGTCTGTGTGTATGTGTGTCAGAGATTAATCAAACTATATCCAAATAGACGCATAAACAATAAATATATCAAAAATTTGACATCAGCAGGCAGAAAGTACGTGGTACATTCGTTAATGTGTGTTTGATAATAGTGGCAATGAAGAACTTAATAATTTTTCACTTCTCTACTTTAATAAATATATCTAAATAATAATAATAGTACATAGTGTATGTAAGTACGTTATTTAATTAATACAGTAATCAATGTAATCAAAAGTGAGAAAGCGCGCGTATTCAAATCTCCGCCGCCTCACTTGTGTACGATAATCGCAAGTAACGTGTGACGTATGAGGCATCGAAAGGTTTAAATTCACGAGAATTGTAACATCTGACGCTGGTGTCCATTGGCTCAGTGGTGAGGACGATGGACTCTCATACGAGAGGTACTCGGATCGAACCCTGACGGCCACCAGTTATTTTTCGGTCGCCTTTTTCGGCGACCGAAAATGACTTGGTCGGCCCGTGTGGTTGGCTTCCCTGTGAGGCAATGGGCATTCGTTTTCGACGTAGTCATAGTTTTTTGTGGGTATTCGTCACTCTCAGTCAGTCGGCCGGCTCCGAACGAGCCGACAAAAAAACTGTTTTGCTTCGCTCTTATCGGAGAACGCTGCTGATAACGAACCACAAGCGAGTGTTAAATGAGATTTTAAAATGTAAAATATTTTTACGAGAGACGTCGTCGGTGAATTTAAATAAGTACATATGTTAATAATTGAAAGGGAGATGTGAATGATGAATAGGAGTTTTAGTTAATTATGGGATAATAAGGGACGTTAACTAATAGCTATAACTTTTATTTGAAATCTTTTTTTCTAAAATTTCCCTAAAGGGCACTTATGAATATTTTCAATTTTTTTTAACATTGCTTTTAATGTTTTCAATAAACTTTATACTTGAATGAACATATTAAATGTATATAATTTTTATTTCAGAAACTTTTCCCATATAACAAAAACAACCAAAAGAAATATATGTTAATATTCAATACCAAATTTATTTTATAAAACGGTGATAATGTTGTCATCAATATTTTGTCCGGCCATATGAGAAAGTCTTACGATGTTACACATCGCCATTTCTTGTTGTTTTTGAAATTTTGTGTCCCACAGAAATGAATTTAATCATTTCGTAAATATTGCTGCCTTCATTTACTCTGTTATTAATTTCTGTTTAGATGTTACCCCTTTAATGAATGTTACTCCTACACATTTCATTTGATTTTTTTTAATACTTTTAAAATTTCTCAAAATAATTCCTTCTAGAAGGGGTATTTTCAAATATCTAGAAATGGGTTCTTAAATACTCCATCAAGTAATCGTTTAAACTATGGTTATCGAAAGGACACCATTTCTGATTAAGACACTTTGTTCCTTGCAAAAGTGAAGATTGGTGCAAAGATTACCATTTTTAATATGACAAAAATTATTATATACTGTTTAATTGGAGAATTTCTTATCATTAGAAAGTTAATAAATTGAAAAAGGTGAAGGAAAGGTATCTTTCATTCACCCTTCTTTTTTTGGGGATTTACATCACGATATACGTAGTCTTCTTTCTAACTTCTCATTTATTATTCCATGATTGCCAACCCTGAGAACATCCGACACTGGAGTCTCTCATCTCCTCTCTTCTCTCTCACTCTCCTCGACTTACTTTTTGTTGGAGGCGGAATCGGGTTTAATAATCCTAGAGGCATAGAAAGAGAGAGATAGAGGAGGAGAGAGAAAGAGAGAGAGAGAGAACACCGACTAAAGAGTCAGCCAGCCTTCTATTCGATATCAGGTCCACGAGAAATACGAACCCTTTTATGTAAAAGTCCGCAGGCTGAAACACGAAGGCCGGATTACTGGATACCTGCAGGGCACCTGAACGGTCCCGGATCGCTCCGGGCACTGTTTGCGATTCATTTTTTGCGTGCGCTGAATATGCTATTTCGGTTCCTCTCCTTCTCTCTCTCTCTCTCCTTCTCTCTATGTTCACTCTTCCCCTCTTGTATCTAATCTGATTGATTGTATAGGTTTTTGTTTCGCCTTTTCGCGTTTATTTTTTTGAAAAATCGCTCTGTCGGCATCCACGGTGTACTGTTAGGAATTGTCTGAAGGCGATTGGTCGCATGTTATGCCAGAATTCCACCAGTTACTGTGAATATTGAATATGTGGTCTAACAAAACAAACGAACCGTCAAGTTTTCCGATTCGCCGCAATGGATATTGGGACTGGTTTTAATTTTGTTCAGCGAAGCTTCAGAATTTGACAAGGGTGCCAATTGCTAAACGTAGAAAAACTACAAAATCATTGTGCAATTTTGAGTATTCACAGACTCTAGAAGAAAATTTGAACGATGCATCTTTGTAAACCGTTTGTGGCATTTTTTGGAACACCAAAACGAGCCTTTCAAGTCTTGCTACCAGACAGATATATATGTTCCAATCGATCCCATCTGTTCCTAGTTTTAAAATTCCCTCTATGTGCCATATTTACTAGGTTTCAAAATTATGGGTACGCTATCGAGTGCAATTATCATACACTGAGAATTTCGACAGTTTCTTATCCATCTAAAGCCTCATTTTATTATCGACTTTGTCATTTAAACTATTAACACTATCGAAATGGGACACTTTACATAAGCAAAAAATCAACATTACAAATAAACACTAAGTTACAAATAATGCTTCTCCAGCTAAGAAACATAACTAGGATTAAAAATTGTATGGTTAGTAAATAAAAAAAAGTTAACATATTGTCGTGTAGACTTTGAAAGTACTATATTACTTTTAGAATTGAAATTGAATTATTTCCTACAAACAACGCGTCATGTTTCGATGTACCCATATTCAGAGATATAAGGAACATTGTTTATTATTATACAAAAACATTTTTTAATAAAAATTCTTTTCTTCTCTTTCCTAAAGTTAGTAACAACAACAAAAAGGTCACTCTTACTTGGCCTACTACTCCTTGTACTGTAATTGAGTGTAGCTCAGATCCTCTTTGGGTACCAAAACATTAAAAACTATTGAATCTTTTGTTGGGAAACATATTTTTTGTTACATTTAACGTTCGTACTATCTTACAGTACTCCCAAGTTGTACTTCACACTTTCTTTGGGATAAAGTACAAACTCCTGATTTAACCAGGAACACATTCATATTTCTAGGTGGATCAAATAAACTTGTTCATTATATTTGGCATAAATTCAGTTGTATTTTTCAAATTACTGTTGTACAAATCCAAATTTGAATCTTCCAGAATTTTAACGTGATGAAGAGATTTTTAGTCAGCCAGTTCATCATAGATACGATTACACGGAAAACGTCACAAAACTGTTCCTCCCTCTGCCTCAACATGTACTTTTATATAAAATTTCCGTCGCAATTTTCTCCTCAAAGCCGTCTCTCTCGCACAAAATACACACTTAAAATTGCAATTTGGCCTCATCCATGGTTCACATAAACACTTTCCGGATCGCTGTCGAGGGTCCTCTCGGGAAAAGGATTAAGTGTTTTCTGGACCGCTGGTCCGGAAATATACGAGCCGAGTCCACTAAGGTCCGAATATGTGAGAGGACGCCGAGGAATGTTTTGATACTCTCGTCGGAAAAAATCTTTTGTACCTTCTGCCTGTGGCTCACTCGGGACTGTTGAAACGAGAAATGCCTAATTTAGCATTTTGAAAAATGGTCTCCCCATTAGAAATAGATAAATAACTTTAGAACTATATTGTTGTCCGAATTTCGTTGCTAATTTATCACCATTTATTCCATCGGAGGAAATGGCGTATGATGAAGTACGCGCTCCTCACTCCAAAGAGTAATTATCCCTAAAAACAGTAATTGGAAAATATTACGATGGGATACTTAATCCACGTCATGACGTAGTAATTATCGAGGTTGATTATAACACTGCCAGCACCAGCATGCTATTCATCTCGACAATTTCGACGATTGTTTTTTCGGCCTGTTTTAATTGCTCATGCATTTTAATAGGGCTCGTTGCGCGAAACTTATCAGATTATTTTTTGCATTTACCCTTATGTTTAGCAAAGATTTACGACGTCACCTTAAGTAAAATTTGTTGAACGGAATAATAAATCACATTCGTTAATTTACTTTACAAGTACATAGGTAGTGCAAAACTGAGGCGTACTACGAAATTGATTTACCATCGTGATTGATGTATGTGTCGGTCTTCCTAGGCTGTTTTTTTTAAATCATCGCGAAAACCCCTCTATCGATTCGGACTTATCAAATTTATTCACAACAATAAAAATTTCATAATAACCGTCCGATACCTGGAGCGAATCAAGGCTGTGAAAGGAGCACTGTTGCCGACGTTTTCTTAGTTAGATCCTGTGGATTTCAAAAAGTGTAATCCGGTACTTCGCATAAAACTTAGACTTTTTATCATACTGGGACCTTCCAATAAGCTTTTCATCAAAATCGGCAGCAATTAAGGGGCAAGATGTTCATGTCTTTTTTTTTGGAAATTTTGTTCAAAAATTTGCTCCAGGATTTTTTGTAACTTTTAATATTTAATCCGCTGTAGAATATGTAAAACAAAGTTTAATAACATTTTTAGCTAGATTTTCTCTAAATAAGGGCATCCTCTACACTTGTTAACTGTTCCTGGTTTTTTCTAAACTTGGAATACTTACTCAACTATCGAATAGGTACAACGTGTTTCAAAATGATTGTCATCTAATCGGCTGTGGAATTCCCATGTGAAATAAAAAAAACCGCCTTGTGAAAATCGGAGTTTCTACTAGCTATATGTAACCTCAAAATAACCTACTTAACCTCTTATAACTTCTGGTTTTTCTCTGTCAAAAGAAAACGAATTCTGAGTATTTGTCTATTTGTAGTATGTATTTGTTTTGGCCCTGAAAAGGGCCGTTAATTACCAGCAGTACTGATTGCCAATATCACAAATAAATAAATGTTCAAAGTGACACTTGTTGTCAGAATTAGATAGGTAGGTACAAATAAATAGAGCGCGGCACATCAAAAATTACATGCACAGAAATTCCAACGCCAACTATTATAGATGACAATCATTTTGAAACACATTGTATAATCAAGTTTATCACCATTTAATAAGTAATTCATCGCATAACTGAAATATTAAATATTGATTGCCATCTTTCAACGCGAGCAGGCAACTGACTGAAAATCCTACTTCAGGATTGAGATATCCTCTTGTAACGAAAATTCCTGTATTTTGTGTAAAACCCAGCAACGTCGCCGAGCGGGAGAGAAAGAGAAGGGGAGACCGAGCGAGAAAGAGAATAATTTTAACATTATACAGCGTGTCCGCCCGGGGCGGTGGGCGAGCCGCCCTCGGGCGATCTGGGCGCGCTGTAAAATATGTTTTCCCCGGGGCCGTCCTTGTGAGTTCCAGCCGAGGTTTCGACGAAAGCCCTAAAGCTAACTTCACGAATTCCAAATTCCAGTTTCTCTTACTCTTCTCTTGTCTCTCTCTCTCTCTCTCCCTACGCTCGAGACCTGGACTTTTTTCCTCTATTATGGAACGGATGATTATTATTATTTCGGGGCGGATGTTCCTTTCCCCCCCCTTTTTACCTACCCCCGGGAAACTTATTTATTCAAGAGAAGGCCCAACATTTAAATTTATTTTCCAAAAACGAAATATCTCTTTGTCTAACGCCAACTCATACTGATACATCTATCTACATATGTACGCTCATATATACTACTGTTGATTCATAAATGCGGGTACCTATAAAAAAAGCCTTTGATAAGGTAACGCGATAATTTCCAGCATTACGTGTCATTCACTAAATGAAACTTACAACAGAGACTGGCATTATTACAAAGTGTTAGTGCAACGTGAGAGTTATCATCAGAGTTCCATGGTTAGTATTGAATGAATGTAAAATTTGGAGTTGGTTTTTTAAGTGCGAACAAGGGTCATCTCAGTGTTTCATGGCAGAACCGCGAGAAGTAATTAAAAAGGGCCAGAACTCGGAGTCTCCGAGATTAAAAGGGCTCAAGTTTTTCGCGTAGGAGTCGAATTGCAAAGAGAAGCAGAAACACACAATCCACCTCCTCATCGTATAATCCGTCTTAGCCGAAAGGCAGAATTTCGTTCGGTATTTCTAAATAGTTTAAAATTTTAATTAAAAGGTCTTGTTGGGTACACAGCTTTGGCATTAAAACCTAGAAAATTGGATTTTGTGAATGTTGTAAAGCGCCTAGAGTGCGTAAAAGTTTGCAAAGTTAATTATTAAAATTTCCCGTCTCTGATTAAGGAGAGAAGGTAATTTGAATTAGTTTATAAAATTAATGTTGTATTATTTTTCGAATTGGCCTCGGGGAGAGAGCCGAGCGAATTTACCCGCCGCTTGTACACTTTTTCGCTGAGCGTCAGAACAAGATGGTTATGGCGGCGGGACTTTCGGCCCACACCCGCCCCCTCACTTTTCCCACCACCACCTGCAATTTCACCCCTTTTTAGCCAGAGGCTGCCGAATTACCGCGAACAATTTAACTGGAAAATAGGTTTATTGAAATCTGCTTATAAATATAACGAAAAGGAAAGTTAAACAAATTTCCCCGGGACGACTTTTACGTTTCTAATTAAGCGCAAGTTAACGGTGCTTGTTAATTCATGGAAAATCGGGACCAACTTTTATTGGAGACATTTCGCCATACAAGTTACAATTCCAAAAATTAAAAGTACACGTTCTCACTCGATATTACATTGTTTTTAAATGTGTTAACAATTGGCTGCCATAAAGTGCACAGTGGTTTTGCGAATGAAACTACGGAATATAATAACCAAACAATCATTTATTTTCAATATTTATAATAAGGCCCGAAACAATTAAACTTTCTCAAAATCGCAACTGAGAGAAACTGAAACCAAAACTTTTACAACAAAGAAGTTCCAAGTTTTTCAACAGGAAAAAAATTTAAGATATCATAAGTTACATTTTAAAAAAGTTTTGGTATTAAAAATAAGTATTACAACATTTGTAGTGATTTTTTTTTGCACAAACTATTTCTGATCTTATTTCGTCTTATTTACATAAAACAAAAGCTAAATTTATTTCATGGTTTTATTATATTAAATATTATTCTATATAACAAAAATTATATATATCTATCTATAATAGTTTAGGTTAAAAAACAAATATACAACTAATTACAAATTATTAACACGACCTTGCTTAAAATATTTTATTTCTTATGAAGAAAACTGACAATGTTTATTTATAGAAAAATCTACAGTATATTTACATCACCATGGTAGAAAAATTCTTTAGAAATCATTTGCTGGTTGAACATGTCGAACACAATCCAAACCTAGTCGTTTCGAAAATAAATTACACACATATATATACACAATAAGGTTTAGAGTGACTTAATTGATAATAAATTCGATAAACACATTGGCTAAAGTGAATATGAAAAACTTAGCTTCAAGGGGTGCCCATACCCCTTCTCCTAAACGATTCAAACCTTTCTAAAATAGTCATCTATCTCATTTTGTAAGAAATTGTGCTTCTCCACCCATCCCTCCTCAAAACTAATATAAGTTGCCCCCCTCTAGATTCCAACGCTATTGCCTAGCATGCTGGAGTTTAATTACAAGTAAAAATACCAAAAATTCGTTATCAAAAAAGAATCTCGAATATACTGCACACCCGTCTTTAAGCATCATGATAAAAAAATATGAAATTTTGATCAGTTTTCATTATTTGCGAAATGAATCCACTTAAATACAAGCATATTAAACAAACTAATAGATAATAAAAAAATAATGGTACTTGCAATTATGTATATGAGTAAATACAGCATGTGCAGTTTATTCCGTTCAAGACCTCTGATTTGTACTGTTTTGTTTTGTAATAGTTTCTGCACCATTTCTTTTATTTTTGACTAGGATTTTCTCGAATCGACTGGATCCGAATAAATTCTCGATACAACTAGGTCGACATTATCGACAGACAGACAAGCTTATAAACAGAGGCCCAAAAATAAAGAATTAACATCTATTTACAAGTTTTGATACAAAACACAATTAAACTGTCAGTTTTTCACGTTTTTATCAGTTTTGGTTCCCCATTATGGATGATCGTCCGGATGCAAAAAGAAAACTCATCGTTATGAATTGTATGTGTAAAAAAATAGGTACTGTTTGGCCGCTGTGGGTTACGGTTACGCCACCGCCGCCTTTTTTCCCATTTTCCCGTCCACGAAATGTATAAATATAATAATAGTAACAACTGAGAGACATTTAAACGGTCTGTAAATATCACAACACTGACAAGAAGCGAGGATCACTTAAGATATGACTTGAATAAAAGTGTACTTCTGCATAGGTCTTTCTCGGACTCGAACAAGAACTGGAGGTCCCTCAACGTCACTTTTTTCATTCTCTGTCTTAAAGGCATCTGGCTACGTATCGCGTTGTTCATACCTCCGGAACTCGCCTGGAACAACAAGTATTTAACATTAGACTAACAATTACTAGAAACTATAGTCACAGCTATAGTGATAATAATAATTGTGCGTCATTTCTTCATGGGCTTTAAGATTTAGTTATGGAATATTTGAAAATGAAAAAAATTGAATACATATATTTGATATTTGTTGAATAGGCCAATCAAACGCTTTCGTCAATCAAAAGAGCTATGACAACTCTTCAAACGTGCAACTTGGAAAATACAAGTTTAGTATCAACCCTGATTAAAAAACATTAAGACGAGATCAAGAAGATCATAAGTTCCTCAATCAATTTAAAAACCTGAAAATGATTAAATAAAATGAATTTTAAGAAATTTGAAAGTTTTGTTGATCTTGATGCAAAATGCCGCGCGAATATCAAAGTAAAGATACCTGAATCATAAATAATAACTGCTAAACAAATGAATTAACAGTCCTATGTTTCATAATACCTGGAAACACATTGAAGAGCAGGTCATTGTGAAGAAAAAACTTAAAAGTGGAATATATTTCGGGAAAAGAGCGAATTATAGAAATCATCACAAAAGCAGTCACTTTGACCAGTAAACATTTATCAAACCGCCATTTTGAAAAATTATGAAAGATTCACTTCTTATCAATTAAATAACTTATCGTACCTGTGAGACGCCCGTCGTTTCCCCATCCATCCTCGGTTTTTTCCTTGGTCCGATCGCCTGCAGCGCAGTCGCGTTCGCTTCCCGCTGCCTCAGCTCCTCCATCTCGACCCTCTGCATCTCCTTCGCTTTCGCCTTGAGCTTCGCCTGCTCCGGGTCCTCCGTCTTCGATCTGCTCTTCGCCGCCTTCAATAGGATCTCCCGCTCCTCCTCCTCGTGCCTCTTCCGTTCCGCCCTGTCGAGGTCTTCGAGGAACTTCAGCTGGGCTGTGGGGAAATGGTCAAACCTTAATCATTATCCAAATTTGATTTATTTAATTAGGCATGTTTACATGCATAAATTGTCATATGTAAATTGGAAGAGAGGGAAATTTATTGGGTAATGTTTTTCAAACGCCAAGCCTGTATGAATACTTAACATTTGTGGAAAGATTACAGAACATTAATTGAAGTGTAGTTCGAGATGCATACTTCATCCCATGTTTTTGGGTAGATTGCAATGCAGTCATTTAAAACTACAAAAAAAGGATCAAATTCGAAGTACAGCATTTCACCTTGAAGCTTAGCTTATTTCTGTATAGTTACTGTTAAGTCCACTTTGAGTTATAAGTTATAAGTATTAGTTCAGGCTTCAATTTTCTGAATTATAATGATTTTTTGTGCAACAGGAAGTTCATTGGAAGTTCCTTAGACAAGATACAGAATTAGGAATTCTTAAAAAAGTCTACTTCATAATTCTTCTACAATTTTCAGAAACATTTCTGTAATTTCAACGGATCAATAGAAATGTACTAGAAACTTTGGACGCCAGTTTTAAATTTCTTACATATCCAACAATTTTCCCAATCAAATTTTAGAGATGATTCAGAAGTTTTATTAGCCAATCCAGATCTACTGGAATCTAAAAGGGATCTTTGGGGCTCTCCAAGGTTTGATAACACATTTCCCAAAACTTCAGAGGAATCATGACCTAACAAACCTTTAACGTCGCTCGTGACTTCGTAGCGTTGATCCAGCTTGATATTATCCAATCGGTGCTCGGTGATAACGGACAGTTTCTCGAGTAGGTTCTTGAGCCTTTCCTGTGCCGCGTGCGATATGCACGCGGCGACGTCCGGGTTGGGTTCGAGGAGGCCGTGCTTCTGCATGACCTGCCTGATCTTCTGCTGCAGCGGCGGCATAGAGCAGAGCATGTCCTCCTTGCACGACCTGATCTGCGTGCCGACGAACTCGGTCGAGCCGAGGATCTTCTGCGTCTCCTCGGCTAGGTTGACGCCGCCCATCGCGGCGACGTCATTGATGTCATCGTCGCCCGTGTACGCCGACGAGAAGGTCTTCTTCTCCTTGTCCTTCGCCGTCGGCTTCGTACTGGAAGGCACTGATGGTTTCGCCCCTTGCATTTTGACGGGCGTCGCTGTCCGCACTTGGACCTGCTGCCGGACCTGGCCCGGTGTTACCGTTCGCACCTAAACATATAACATAAGATTGTAACATTCATTACGGAATGGAATCAAAATATGAAGTTTTTCAATGAACTGACTTACTATTAGTTTTGAAAATGAAAGTAGCCTCTTTATGTGTCTGTATCAGCACTGAAACAGTTATAACTCTGTTGATTGACCGTTTCTTTGGTAACAACAATTTACATTGTTTCAGAGGAAATTTGAAATACATTTTTATTCAACCCACTATCGACAGCTGACCAACACCATTAAATTCACTAAAATAATTTAGTTCTGTAAGGGTAAACCTTTTACAATCAAAAATATGAAAATTCTGCCCTTATTGTCTTTTTTTTACTCTTAACAGCTGAATGTTTTATCACAAAATCAGTCATAGCAGAGTATATTGTTTTTAAAATCTGAGAAACAAGAAAACAAAGTTGGAATTGACTCAGATTGTGTTAAGTAGTACTGTTAAAGCTCAAATCTGTATGAGTTTGGTTAGGCGTTTGACATTTTATATCCAAATTTTTATTCTTTCTATGAGACCTGTAATACATTACAGTTACACATATGTAAGCTTCTAATAAACTTTTTATTTCTATTTCTATTTTTTTATCAATATGTTCCATGAAATATAAAAATTATAAACAGCAAACTTTTTTAGGAGCTTCTTTCACTAGAAGGAAACATTCCATACATCAAAATTATGTATAGTAGGTCTTTCCCGGAGCATTTTGAACTTCTTTTCTTTCAATAATCGCAAAGGGAGAAACAAAACATGGAAATTATACAGAGTTCGGGAACTTTTCGTTCTTCCTCACCATGGAATCAAAATTAGTAATTTTTGGGGAGCATGTCTTCCTTACCTTACAAAATCTGCAATATTGGCAATGTTGTAGGAAAGACATTTGCAGAGACATATTTACAAGTGATTTCGTCCAATTTAGGAGACCTCCCAAAATTTGCAGAATGACTATGCATAGGACATCAAAATTATCACAATTCACCAATGTAACATCAAAATATATTTCTGTGGCTTAGATTCTTCAGGAATGAAAGTTGTAGAAGTGTTAATAACTGTAAATTAAGAAATTTTAGATTTGAGTGGAGAACCAAAGAACCAAACAATCTTTTGGATTTAACAAACATTGTTTCAAAGGGTTCAGATGTTTACCGGAAGCGATATTTTTGATTTCCTCTTTTTACTTTTCCACATCTCTTTATGAAAACGAAGTACCTAGCGGAAAGTAGAAACTTTCAACTGTTTCAGGAACAATAAAAAGTTATTTAATAGTAAATTGATGACTTATATGTATAAAAAATAAAGGATGTGGTTTACTCTGCCACATTCATAACGTTCATTTCTAATTAATACATATTTTGTATAATCCACAAATGTCTGATATTTAGAAACACACTTCTTGCCATAAAATTGTATCGTTCTAACCTGCACAGGTTGTCTTATGTTAACCCCGGGTCGTAACTGCTGATTGTTCGGGTAGACAGGATGTAAAGCTGGAGGTTGGGATGTAGACACAATGACATTGTTACCGGGAGTGGTCGGTTGCCTAATCGCAGTCACCATTCTCGTCGCCTGCTGAACAGGTGCCCTCACTGGTGTCACCAGTCTTTGCTGGATGACCTTTGCAGAAAATAAAATACACATAAACATGGCATAAGAAAGAAAATTTTAAAAGAAATATTTTTTATTCATGACTTATCTCCTCATACTTCATTCTCTAAATCTAAATCGATCTTTTACTTGCCTGGGCAGGTCTGACGACGGCAGTGCCGGGAGCTACTATCCTGACCTGGTTCGCCGGTATGCCGGCCGGTCTGACCGTCTGGACGGTCGGCGTCGCGCCGGCGCTGGAGAATACCACGTTGGCTGGTGGTGGACGGATGCCATCGATGGATAACTCCTGGGTCGCCAAGGAATACCGCAGCAGGGGTAAGCTTTTCTGGAAAATTTTACCGATGGGTGAGTGGGAGTGGGTTTAAATCATGTTTCAATATGGAAATAATGCACCATCATTTCGACACCACCTCAATTAAAAAGATGAATTAGGCAGATCTCAATTGCGCAGTAAAGCCAATTTTTAATTGACTTAAAACCAGAATGGACAAAAATTTCTTGAAATTAAAATGTTTGTTGAATTATTTCTTTGAAACACATGAAAGACAATTTCAAATTCAGCGTGATACTCAAAAATGCTATAAACATTCCTTTAAGATCTAAATTCTAATACTATACACTTTTGATAACAATAGCAAAATCAAATTCTATTAAGATTTGATATGATATTTAATTCAATTGTTATTCAAGTTTCTAATAATGCAATTAAAAGTAGAAAGCCAATAATGTAATGTTACAATAAAATTGGCATAACAGATGCCCAAATGGGCTATTTCGCTGGAGATTAAACAAACCAGGAAAGTTAAATCACTGGTTACATTTTTAGTGATTGTGTGATTTCCTTGATTCTCCTTACTTTCAAGAATCCAATTAGGCACGGTTGTGGGGAGGCGTTCAGCAGCCTTTCCAGTTTATCGCAAAAGTCCTCCGGCTCCACTTTATTATCTATCAATTCCTGAATAAGGGTCCGAACGTTCCTCTCGACCGATTTCGGTTCCCTGCTAGACAGCTCAAGCAGATTGGCAAGGAACTTCCTACATTTCTCTTTGGTATTGTCGTTAGGCCTCTGTAAAGTTTCAAAATGAAATTTGGTACGTAATTGTTGAGCGATTCATTTTACCTGTACTTGAACTTGTGCAACCTGAGCTTGTACAGGCTGAGCTGTCGACGTGACCGTTGTGGTCCCACCTTGGGCGGGAGCACTCGCTGAACTGACCACGGTCGTCTGCTGCAAATACAAATGAAATCAGTTAGGTCGAAAATTTGTGGAAGAATAGTTTTAAATGACTGCTAAGGTACTTACCGCGGGTACCGTCTGCATTCGGAACGTGACGGGCTGCCCGGCCGCCTGGGAGGAATTAACCGGAGCCGGGCCGACTCTAAGCAACTGATACTGTCCATTTTCAGTCTTTAACAACAACGCTCCTTGCTGACCGGGTTGTAAACCATGAAACGATTGTAAGGTTAATTGCTAAAACATCACGACAAGCACACCTTTAGACATAACATGGACCCCCTGTCTCGGACAAAAAAGATGAAAAAGAGAAAATACTACTTGTACACGGCAAAAGCAAAGTAAAAGCATAGAGTGCGACATTGAACATCATGATCGTTTTAAAGCGGAAGCTTGAATATTCCTGAATTTTATAATATAACGTAATTTCTTTCACTTCAGTAAAAGCGATCTACTCTGTCGGTGGAGTGAGTATGGTTAATTTTGTGAATTGTCTTGAAACATGCAATGTATTAATACTAGAAAAGTGAGTTAGTAAAAGGTCTAAACATTGAATTAAAAAAACAAAAATACAACCAGCAGTGTAATATATTCTATCAAAATACTCTTTAGAGAATACCCAATAAAATAATTATAACAATTTGGAAGGCTAAATTTCAAAATTACTATACTTCAATGCAACTACTTATACAGGTCTGACAGTGTTTATTTGGAGATTTAAGATTGTTTTTTTGAAAAAAAAATGTTAAAAAATTGAAGACTACCAATGAAACACTCAAAACTTGAATGATGAAACGAGTGTGGAAGTCAGTTTGTTGAGATGCTTTTGAATTCATAAAATGTTTTGTATTGATCTTGAAAAGTGTTGATTGTTTTGACACTTGTGAGTCTTCAGTATTCTTCAGTGACATGACCATAACCTAAAAATGAAATGACTGAATCAAAACAAATAGTGGTACTGAGCGAGTGGACTGATTCGGACTGTCAGACAAGTGTGGCAAATTGACAACACACACAAAGAAAGTAAAAAGGTAGTAAAGGCAATCGAATGGGTGGGCTCGTAGTGTAGTTAAGATTAGTTAGAGAGTTAGTTAGTGAGAGCGGGTGGAAGCCTACCCATTCGACTGAGTTTGTACTATAGAACTTACTGGAGCTCCAGCACGGGCCCCTACTAACTGAGGTGCACTTATCACTACACGAGCTGGTTGACCTTTCTGCTGCTGAGTAGGAATTCCAGGGCGCACATTGACTACCTGGAGGTTGGAAAGGATATTTGGGGATTGAGTGCTGGGGCTACCTACGTTATTCGCCTGAGAGGTCACGTTCATGGGAACAGTGACGAGGCCGGGAGCGCCGGGCGCCCCGGTAGTCTTCAGCAATAACGTCTGCTGTTTGGGGTTGCCCGCCTGGAGGACGGCTTGCGGCTGTATGCCGATCGTGCCGTTGGGTAACGACTGGTTCGGCACCGTCACCCTGTTCTGGAGGATGGCCCCCGTGCTCGTCATGACCTGGTTCCCCTGCGTGTACACGATCTTGACGGCCTCGTTGTTTTGTTGTTTGTTGTTAGTCTCGATGGGGGACGCCGTCTGGCCGGTGATGTAGGCGGCGGTAGGGGCGCCCCCGGGACCGCCGCCGCCGCTGCCGATGATCATCGCGGCGGCGTTACCCCCCTTCGCCGTCGTCGCATCCGTAGCCACCTGGGCGCCTCCTGCTCCCGCTCCTCCTCCTCCGCCGCCGCCGCCGCTTATCGAGTCACCGTTCGCGATGGTCCCGTGTTTCTGTGGGGCGACGACTTGTGTCCCGCCGTTTGATATTGCACTGTTTACGTGGTTCTGCGTTATGGCCAGCGTCGCCCCCGGCTGGCCCGATGCTGGCGGCGTCGAGGTTACCAACTGGTTCTCCAGCGAGCCGACTATCGCGTTCACGGCCGATTCGTCGACATCTGTACTCAGAGCTTCCTCGAGAAACTTAGCCGACGCCATTTTCCGAGACCCGACTGTGAAAGTGAGGCGCGCATGGCACGACTCTCCGACATCGACGGCGGCGTTGCCCGCTCGCGAATATTTATCATTTCCACCGCGGCCGCATCCTCCTCCTCGACTTCGACTCGATTCGACGCGACGGACCTATGGTGGTGGAGGGACGCCGGCGGGATACTCGATCCGAGGAAGGCTGACACGAGTCTCGCCAGTGACGGAGTCACGCGGGGGCCGGAAACAGCAGAAGGGGAGGATCTCATAAATCGTTTTTACTAAACGTAACATGTCATAATTATAATGGCTCAGTTCTGCGGCACGTCAATCACATGGACCATGCTCCCGCCTGGTAGTAACTTGCGGGACACGTGGCACGTCGGTGGCCTGGCCCCTTTTCCATAGCTGCTCTTGTTCCATGCTAAAACGAACAGTGTTATTTGAGCTGCCAAATTAATGGCTGAATTGTTCCTTACTGAACTCAAAATATTTAAAAAAGAACATAATATCAATCGAAAGTATTTCAAAAACGTGTTTCTTTGCAAAAAAATAATTTCACTTTTTTGGTTACTTCCGCGGACGGGTCACTTTCCTTCTTCATTCCTATCTCGGCACTAACGGGCGGACATCAAATTCATTCCATATCACACGTTTGTGGTCTTCTTTATGTATTTCTCACTAGTATTCACTCTCAAATTCTTTGCAAAATATGTTAAATGCCAATTTCTTTCGATATGACCAAATTTTTTTATCTTTTAGCACAAAAGACCCGATATATAGAATATACAGTTGTCATTCATCATGGAACGTCAAAGTTTCTATTCTGGATACGAGACCGTCCAGGCGATCTTTTCGCCGAACTGGGGCTCATGATATTTTACATTCTACAGCAAATTCTGATGATACCTATTAGGCTCAATGAGTACGTGATTGATCCTTGCCCTCTTGCGTTAACAACGTACATTTTAACATCTCTAGATTCCTTCTATTTCCTAGTACCATCCGTCGTGTCGGCCGTTTAGCGAGTGCCAAAACCGCTCTCGGCGTGGCTGTCAACAATATTTGAATATGGCGAAGGTGCGAAAACATCTCTGTTCCTAATCGTGTTTTTGCATATTTTGCGGTATTATTTTGGCGCGAAGTTAATGTCATCGTTTAGTTCAAGCATCGAATTACATTTAGGCCTTAAAGCGAGTAAACATTACTCATGAAAACACTGAGAATTGGGTATTTGCCATATATTTTAAATTAAACGAAATGTATCTAAATTCATAAGGACGAACCCTCAGACAAATTTTATGATCTTAAAAAATCGTGTAATAGACCCAGTACCAAGTATTTCAGGGTATAAAAAGCAGTAAATGTGCGATAAATTAAAGGACCAGCGAAACGGCCGCTCATTGGTCGTGACGTCACTTCACGTGTAAACACGGGTCTGTTCTGCAGTCCACAAATAGATTTTTCGAAACCTAATCTAGGTAATCTGTGTTTTCGAGTATTTTGGACTTTCTTGTTGTTTCCGCTGGGCTGTAGAAAAAAAATAGTGTATAAATAGTTGCCATGGGTTACCATCCCCTATCCCAAATATCCTACGCTTACTTCGCGTATATAATGCGGCTTTACTACTATTAAATGTTTTATAATATTGATTGAGAGTCGTATTTTCACTTGCCATACGATTTTACTTGCAAACAGCAATTTTTTGGTAATGGATGAGTACCAAAATTATTTTGCTGTTTTACCGCGTCAAATTAATCATCCGCACTCTCGAAATTCGCAAATGTTTCTTCATTACAAACCAAAGAGGAAAGCAGCGACCGCAATTACTGCTATGCATTAATGTCATTACTAGTGTTGCATCTGCAATTGACAGCTGTAATTTAACGGCTAAATCGGAGTTGAAAAGGAATCAATAATATACCGGTAGTAAGTCAAAGCTTCAAGTTTTTTTTATGTTGTTTTAATGACGTTCCCGACCCCTTTTATCCGAGTCGTCACTGCATACGACTTTGCTCTTGTTATTCGTTCACTTGCCAGCCATATTGGAGTGTTTACATAAAAGTAATTACTCTAAACACGCGTACACGTTTCCACCCTTAAATCATTCAGGTAATGTAATGCGTTTCGTTTAACAGTCACTTACTTCCATCTCCGTTACGTAAAAGTAAGT
Organism: Cryptocephalus moraei; assembly: GCA_946251905.1. Lineage (NCBI taxonomy): Eukaryota > Metazoa > Arthropoda > Insecta > Coleoptera > Chrysomelidae > Cryptocephalus > Cryptocephalus moraei. The sequence continues at coordinate 30,809,696 of OX276460.1, forward strand.
TATTAATTCATATTTGTCACTGTAGAGCTCATTCGGTACGTTCCTTCATTACTCTGCAGATAAGTTTAATTCGTAATAAATCACCAACTAGTAACCACTAACAATGTGTCATCGTTTTATGTTATTTAAATTTCAATCCTTTGTTCTGAATAAATAGATTAATCCGACTATCTTTATACAAGTCAGTCGATTGATAAAATCCTTGTCCGATCGCGCAACGCCGCCGCATCGCCGCACATGCGCGTCGGGTTGTTCACCCGACAAACGCAGAAAAGCATATGAAACAAAAGTCCGAATCGCGCTTCCTATAAACTACTCGGGTTTTATTAGTTACGATGTATACACACACTTTCGGGGGCGAAATGTGAGCGTGTGTATGCAGGAATTTACGGCTCAGCGTGAGATCACATCTCACCCGATGCGCTTCTCACCGTTTCCTAGTATTGAATTCTCATGATTCGCGCGTTGTTGGCATCCGTGGCTGCCGCCAAATTCGAATTTTTCCTCGCCCCTAATTACTCGTAATTTATATACGTACTGTACGGTAAATTGTCTGAATTATTAAAGGACACAGGGCGAATAAAGTGCAATTTAAGTTTTATAGGCACTCCGGCCGTCCAGTTCCGACGGCCTTTCGAACTTATCGAAAGTTTACATCGGGCGTTACCCTCATGATACTTTTGACTAGAACTTTCCTTATCTCTTCCTTAATTTATAATCAAATTTAGTAGCTTGAAAAGGAAAGAAAGCATTCTGTTCTAGAAATGTTTTCTAATATTTTATTTTACAACAGAATCAGATTCATTCACTAATGTGCTAATGGTGCAATATATTTTAAATTCCGCGCTACTAACGTACAAGTTTGCAACCAACAATATGGTGCTAGTCCATGTGTGCTTAACTCAATTTACATCAGTCGGTTCAACGTCACAAAGGTCAATTAAACGCACTACATGGTCTAATTTCTGCTTGGCCCTCGATCGTCAGTACCTGTGGTCAGTACTAAAATATACTCCGAAGTGCGTTCCTTTCATTTCCGTTACATGTTCTATGTTTTATCCATTCGTCTTATTCCGTGCTTCTCATATAATATATGTTTTGTGCTTCTCAATTTCCTTTGTTCCGTGCTAAATAAAAAGTGAAATTTCCATGCCAGTTCTGTTCGCGAAAAAGTGATTTAAAAATGCCGAAAGACAAGAAGAATCGCAAGCGGAAACACGAAGAGAACGTCCAGGAACTGATAGAGTATAAAGTGGACGCGCCCAAAGCGAAATTCCGACCATTCGATGAGGCGGCGCGGGCCGAAGAGGAGCACCTCTCGCAGGTGCTATTCGGGGGCGCGGCCGGTTTCTTGAAATGTCTCGAGGAGGCAGGCCCTTCCGGCGTCGACTCGGGCGTCGGCGAGGGGGACAGCAGCGAGAACGAGGAGCCCACCCGACAACCCGCCTGGTAATTGGTAATCTTTTAAAGATATACACTTGCAGCTGCCCAGAATTCCAAAATGTTATAGGCTTTCGATTTAAATTGAACGAGTGCTGCTATCCTTGCAAGCTGTAATGTGATTGCTGTGTAGTTCAGTGCGATTCCCCATTCAATGTAATGTTATCGAGAGTGACTGAAGTGCAAGTTTATGAAACAGATGGTCTGAATGAACAAAATTAAGCAATGAGAGCGAAGAAATAGTTTAATTTTTTAAAATCGTTCTAAAACTACATCTTGAATAAGTTATTATCGATTTCCAAACTTCTGTTGGGGTGTTTGTCGAAGTTTAAATATTACACAATTACCAGCATCACATATAATCTTCGAGATCTTTGACCGCCAACAAGTATACAGGATTTGAAATTTCGTTTCAAAGTATACTGTTGCATAGCTATTACATGTGTTCGTTTAATAAAAGTTTCTACTCTGCTCTGATAGATTATAAATTTGTTGAGTTGTTTTCCATACATTTTCTAAAATCTGTGAAAATTACAATTAACGTTAGAAATGTAGTAATTATGGCAAGCAGGAATGAGTTAATAAACTTTGTTTTAATAACACGAAATAGGTGGGTGATATGTACCTACTTGCATAGAGTTTAAAACAATTGTAATTATTTTGATTTACAAACATTAATATAGTACCTTGAAAATGACACTTTGCATTACCTGTGGTCTTTACCCTTGTTGTATAAATGATCATTTAGATATGCAGTATCCAATCACTCTGATAATCTATTCTTTTTCAACAGGCATGATGAGGACGATGATGGAATAGACGTAGGCCAGGCATTGAAAGCGCAAAGACGCAAGCTGCCACATGGCGGCGTCAACAGCCGCAACAACAAGTATCTATCTTTACTCAAGCACAAGTTTGAGTCGACTGTTGGTACTCCGAAATGGGCGCAGCTGGGCAAGCGAAGGATATCCAGTTCAGATTCCGACGATGAGATCTTACAAAGTTGCGGTTTCATTAGGAAGACGACCAAGACTAACCTTTCATCGGGCATCTTGGAGTTCAAGCAAGTAACGGATTTGAACAGGCAGACTTACAACGAAGGCCCTTACATAAACTCTGTGGAGTTCCATCCGAAGTCCAGTGTGGCCCTGGTGGCAGGTAGTGCAGGTACGGCATCTTTATTCGCCGTCGATGGTAAAAAGAACAATAAATTGCACAGCGTCCATTTCGAACGTTTCCCCATCATCTGCTCTCGGTTCTTACCTAACGAGGCTATATTAGGCTCGCGGCACTCTCACATATTCAGCTACGATCTAATGGCGGCCAAGGCGCTTCGTATAAATCTGCCCCAGGGACTGACGCAGTTCAAGAACTTTACTATCTCGCCGAACTTGCAGTTTATGGCTGCGGCGGGCAAGTGGGGGGAAGTGCACTTGCTGTCTGCATTGTCAAAGGAGAGGATCGCCATATTGAAACAGGACTCTGAAGTCACGTCTTTGGCATATGGACCTTCAGGTTTGTAGGTTTTTGAGGAAATCATTTAATTTTCATCTGTGATTGAGTCAAATGTCACAAGGAAATTCTTACGAGGCGATTAAAAGATCCATTGTTGGTTCTTTTAAGCTCTGGGTATTTATTTACAAAATTTTCCCTATTACAAAAATATTAGATCCAAAGAGTGTGTATTTATTAAATACTTTAGTGTTGAGACACATCTTCTGTAATGTTTTACTCTACTACGACCTTTGAATATAATTTCAATATAGTATCTCCATAATAATTTTACTTAATCCAATTATTTTTAGGCGACGTACTGTTTGGTCACAGCGACACCGGCGAGGTGACTGTATGGGACATGAACATGCATCGTGTGACACATAAATTCACTGACGAGGGCTGCCTCAACGGTACCAGCACAGCAGTCTCCTCATCTAATCAGTTCCTAGCAACGGGATCGGCGCAGGGCGTCGTTAATCTTTATGATGTCGACGAGGTGATGAAGACGAACCTGCCGAAGCCCAAGAAGTCGATATTGAACCTCACGACGTCAATAAATGATTTGAAGTTCAACCCGACTTCAGAAATCTTGGCGTTTTCCTCCGGTGAGGTTCAGAATTCGGTAAAGTTGTTCCACGTCGGTGCGATGAACGTGTTCAGTAATTTCCCGAGTTTCCAGACAAAGATGGGGTATGTCAATGTGTGTAATTTTTCACCAGGTGGTGGGTATGTAGCGTTTGGCAATAGGAAGTCCATCGTTTCGTTGTACAGATTGAAACATTTTAAGAATTATTAATATCTTAGGGTATCAAAGTATGTTTATTCAGTAACTAATATTAATGTTATTTATATTTTCAATTTAACTGTTGTTCAATATTCTTGATGTGTTTCAACCATTTCTCAGTCTACAGTGTGGAATAAAATGATTTACATCTGATCCCTCTATGAAAATCTTAAAACCAACTTTATACCTCTTATGACGCACTGTTCACCAATTTTGTTCCCTATTAATTACATTTGTTTATATGCGACAATATTTAATTACTAATTTGTGTAATTGATAAATGTCATTATTGATAATATGATTAGTTTGGTGCCTTCCAGTGGATCCTCCTTTGTTGCCCAGATTATAAATGTGCCTTTATAATAATAATTATTAATGTAAGTTTTATTGCATGGTCACATCTGAATCACTTTATTTGATGGTCAATTGATAGTTGAGGATAATTGATTGATGATAGTCAATTCACATAATTGATACTATAATATATAGTACATACACTATGTAGTACTGTATATAATCATTTTTTTTTTAGAGGAATATGAGAGGCATGGATAGATAAAAAAAAACATTTTCTTCCACATTTGATTTTACAGACCTTTTAAATGAGAATTTCAATTGTTTATAAACAGTGATGAAAAGTAATCCAAAAACCAAATAAGCAGATAACATTCTGTTCTGTTAGTGATAATTAAGATGAAAGTTTAATTATTCGACAACTATCTTAATATTTGTAGGTGAATAAAAGTGAAATTATGAATTAGGCATCTTTATTTTACAATCACAAAGTTTTATAAATATTGCTATTCGTCAAGACTTAAAAAACTTTTTACACAATAGTAACAATACTTTTCTAATAGTATAGAAAATGTTTTTCGCAGATATATTCAATATGTACAAGTTGTTGAGCTAGATTACTATCATTTTCAATTTATTGTTTTTTTCCAACAGAAACGTTATTATAAAACTAGAAATTTCTCGATTGTAGAAAATTAAAAAATATTGAAATGATCGATGTCGTAGAATATTTTGATAACATATTTAATACGATAAAAATTAGCAAAATAAGTATATTATACAATTTACAAATAATTACAAAAAGATATGT